>CM034544.1:19281517-19372842 GCA_020002185.1 Paraescarpia echinospica
CGTTGAACATTTATCTCAGGTCGAAGTTTGCGACGAGCAGAGGGTGGTCGCTATTGAGTAATGTACCGGCGTATAATCGATAGTTTGTCAATAGCCTTTTGTGTATCTGTCGGCAAATAACAAAATCGATCACATTGTATATGGGTACAATGTGACCTGTCGTTACATCGCGGCGCTGTCCTTGCCACGTAGTTTTGTGACGAGCGGCGGGCTGGAGTGCAGTGTTGCAGACAAACTGGCCGTGTACCCTGAGGAAGTCAGTGAGGGCTAACCAGCAGCTTGATGTTCCGTCTGCCACGTGAGTGTTTTCCCATCAATTCCTCGCCGAACTTCCTGTAAACGAGCTTGCTGTTGAAATCACAACTAACATACAACAACATCTATATATTTATACGCTAACTTTGGAGTTTGTAAACGCTCTCCTCCGCGGCACAGACGTCCACTTTCTTCGTTCTATTCAACCTGTACCAATTGGCGATGTATTCCAGAAACACAACGACAGCTATCTAGAATAACTTACTTACGTGTTTTGGATAAGCAATTCTTTCCCACAGGATCTTTTTGAACGTCAATAAAACTGAGTGGTGATCTTCTTATGATGTCACCTTAAAGTGATAACTGTTGGCCTTGGTTTATTGCCGCACGAGTGATTGTCAACTAGTTTTGCAATGATAGGAAATCGTCCGAAAATATCTGAGCTCTTCGCTCGCTTCATTTAACAATCAATGGAGGTATTGCATATGTACGTTGACTGCCGTTTCGAATAACCACCGTAAAGTGGAAACTGGAAATGCGATATGCTGCTCGCCGCAGTTAATGAATTGTTGAAGTCGCAGGTGTAAGATGTCGCGCATCGACTACATGATGAGATATGGCTTTGTGTGGACAAAGACATGGTTTATAAATGCGAATGCTTAGAGCATCATGTCTCTCTGACGCGAGAATCTGACGCCGCAGTCTCCATGGCAGTGCGCAAGAGACAGTTGTTCTGCTCCGTGTTTGGTTTATTAACCTAGTTGTAGTTACCCTATCTGTGCCAGAGACGGCAGGAACAGTTAGGTGTGTGCTGCTGCATCCAACGTGGAGAGAACCAAGACATCTAGGATATTCTCGTGATAATATGGGCAACGGAGTCGTCCTGTCAACATGTCTGTTTAAGAGAACGCCAGTGTGATCGCCGTAACACAGGAAAGCTTCGGTTACATTGTTTATTATATATAGTTGGTTTCGGTTTGTCTTATTCTTATTGGTAGTGTATCTGCTGTAGAATGAGGATGTTGTTACAGGTGCTTCTGTTTCTGTTATTTTAACAGCTACCGTCGCCACTACCATCACCACCGTCACCACCACCACCACCATCACCATCACCACCACCGTCACCACCATCACTACCACCGTAGCCATCAGCACCAACACCGCCACTACCAGTAATAACTACACTATTGTTATAATGACTTTGATTGTTTCGTTTGAAGCGCTTCAGGTCTCGGAGACACCATGAGCGACATGGAGTCCATGACACCGGGTGTCACCACTAGTCTCACGCCGTCCCTCCCACTCCTCAACTCTCTCTCGCAAGTATTCATCACAACTGTCGTCACAATAACCATCATCGTCTCCAACCTGGTAAATATCATCGTGTGGAGTCGTATCGGCGGAATAACACCCGCCACCAAGTTAATCCTGTACAACCTGAGCGTGTCTGACGTTCTGGTCGGTGTTGTCGCCTGCGCTCCCGCCGTATACTCGGCAACAACCGGGCTGTGGCCGTTCGGAGTCTTCTGGTGCCAGATATCTGGGATGACGTACAGCGTATCTTGCACGATGTCCGTCTGGTGTCTCTCTATGATTGGCATCGACCGGTACATCGCCGTAATTTGGCCTTTTCGCCACCAACGCGCAATGTCACTGCGTAATACAGTTCTCATTATGGCAATGCTTTGGATCTGTGCAATAGTCACATTCGCGGTGCCGATCTTCACGAAGCCTAAATTCGTGTATTACCAGTACACGGACGAGGTGAAAATGTGCGGCATGTACTGGGGGTATCAGTTGTTGTGCATTATAACAGCATTTTACATTCCGATTGCGTCTGCCGGTGTCATCACCTTCACGGCTATCCAGACATATCGTTCGCTGAACAAATCGAATGTCCCGCGCGCGGACAGCAAAAGAAAAGCCTTGTGCAAGCTGGTCGCTTCAGCCGTTGTGTTCTTCGTCTGCTGGGGTCCTTACGTCACCCTCGCTGTGATGTCGTCGTTTTTTCCTACCATGCACCCGCCAGCACTTCTCCACTTCTGGACGATGTGGCTCGCCAACTCAAACAGCTTCTTGAACGTCTTCGTCTATTCCCTCTCGAACAAAGTCTTCAGACAAGACGTCGTTCGTCTCTTCAAGTGCAAAAGCACTGCTGTCGCTCCGACACAGTCGACGTATAACGCAGCTGACAATATAGCGAGCGAGGACGTCTAACAGCAATGGGTAGGAGTGGCGAAGACCTTTCACAAGATCGTGTAGATCTGTGTACATGTACAAACTGCTAAGGGTAAATGTGTGATGATATTATTCGCTTTTCTGTAATCCAGGAGGAAGCTGCACACCTCGCCATGTCCGCTTATGTTGTAATACATATTTTCTCTCTGCGTCTGTACTGCGCTGTGAATTACATTGGATGTGGGGCTACGTCAAATAAATATAATTATTATAGTTCAACAATAGAAAGCAGAGGCGGCTTCTAACATTTTACACATCCCTGCAAGAAAATGGTTGTCCTTACGAGAGAATAGTATAACACAGCTGTAACTAAACAAAGTTATACAGGAGCATCGCGATTCAGGTACAATGGAACCTCGTTACTAAGGTTATCCTCTACTCTAGGCGAAACAGACTTATAGAGCTAGGTGATCGTATTAACGGTACTAATTTCCAATAATTTACTGTGATATAAATAATTTTTGACAGTCCTCTCGTCACCTTAATTAGGAAGTGACTGTATTACCGAGGTGACCATAAAGCGAAGTTCCAATGTACCCGGTATTTTCATGAACTTCCTCTGCCTGTGTGTTTGTGATACGGTCAGTTGTTATCTTTGTACATAACCTCGACGACGTCTAAATTAAACGCTAACAGCAAGGACAGCAAGAATGTTCAGTAAAAGAAAACTAACAGCAGTGTTCTACGTGCATACAATGGTGTCACGAGTAAGCGCATAAACGTAAGCCCTGTTTCGCTCTTCGCGTCGTTTCCCGTTGAAGTCTCAAAACCGGGCGACTGTTGGATAAACGAGACTACTTCTGCTAATTTCCGCTGGGCACAATATAAATTTCCAGAAAAGTTGTATTAGGAGTCACTCCAAAGGAACTTATTGATTTTATATGTATAATAATGATCTCTTCTCTTCTTTTCTATCCCGTAATCAGGCAGTCGCTGGGCACCACTGACTACTTCCTGACAGCTCCCGCCATCTCTTTCGATTCTTTGCCGCCTTTGGGAAGTGCTAAAGGTCAAGCAGCCAGTCCACTCCTGAATGTTGTCTTCCCACCTCTTCCTCTGTCTCCCTCGGTTTCTTCCTCCTGGCACAGTACTTTTACAGGACGGGTTTTGCAAGGCCGGTTGATCTAGTAACATAACTTTAGCTTCCATTTTTTTACTGTCGTCAGCAGGCCTTCAAAGCTTGCGAACATAACGAACACCATAATAATAAAACTAATTTTATAATCTTTAGAATACTGTTCTTATTGCTTTAGAATAATGCTTCTATAAATATTGTTAATTTGATTTTGTTTAAATCGTCAGTGAACTAATAAACTTACATTCAACCGACCTAATGGTCAGATCCTGTGCAAGCGTCATCTATTTGGCGGATACCAGCGCTATATAAAAGTTCATTATTATTATTAATATAAAATGTTTTGCCGTATACCGCACCGCATGCCGTTTCCGTGCATATGGAATCCTAGCGTAAATCCCACAAGTAATCGTTCATAGTAAGTATTAAAGCGATGTTCAGGTCTACGGAAATGCTGTTATTTTTCTGCGGACAAAGCGGTAAAAGGTAAGTTTTATAGAGCGTGGTATCCAGTCGTGACAGTTGTTCAAGCGCCAACACAAAATATTGTTATGGGGCCCTCCACCAAAGTTTGCTGGGTTATAACCCCCTGGCTTTGGAGGGTCCTCTCAACTTAAGTGATTAAAGACATTCGTGGTAGCGTGACAAAAAGTTAACAAAATAACGGATCACTAAGTTAATTTGAAATAAATTATTAGAAGATGCAGATTTATGTTCTAAATAAAAAATGTCGTACTATGCAGTGATGTCTCTACTGCAGTAGTTTCGGAGGAGTGAGACCTGTTATGATATATGAAGCCAGGTCAATAGCAGCCTGCGGGTCTCGATAGTCCTCAATCCTGGACAAGAGGAACGCGTGTTCCAAGTTGTGTCGTCTCCTTAATTAACTTCGACAATGACTCCGGCTTAGCATAAAACTCAGTTTAACCAAATGTACACCTAAATAAGTGTATTCACCGTAAGTCTATTTTATTCTGAAAAAGTAATAACGTGTGTGTTTGTGCGCGCGCGTGTGTGTGCGTGTACGTGTGGATGTGCGTCTGTGTGCGCCTGTGCGTGCGTGCATTTGTTAGTTCGTACGCTCGAAACATTTTACAAAAAGGCATGCTTATTTAATTAGGGATTAAAAAGATGTTATGTGTCCTGTTAATGATAAATAGACAGATCCAGACCCCTAGACCTTACGAATTTGGCGCGCCCGCAAACCTTTTATAATATGCCCCCGTTCAGGTTATAATATAAGCTGAAGTTGCGGCGACGCGAGAAAATGTTCAATAGCACCCCCCTCGTTTTCCGATATCACCAGTCCAGCCGAGACAGCGGCTCAAGTGACGGCGTCGCGGCAACGACATCATTTCTACTACACCATTTGGTTCGGCAGCCACTGGAGGATTTCGTGCCCCCTAGACTCGATTTCTGCATCTGACCCTGTGATATATCGTAAAGATACATCATTTGTGTTTCGTTATTACCACGATCTTTAATTAAAGGAGCCCTGTATAGATTGCGTTATTCCACGGCAGACGTATTTTGTTGGCCGACGCTTGGCGTCTGCGGCTATTTATTGAACAGTGTGGTGCAGGCGATATGTTTGCCGTCGTTAGTTATCGGGGACACAAGACAAGCGTACGTTGAATCTAGTGATTGTGTTGTTGATAAGATTTATTTATGACATATACTGCTGCATACTAACAACACTAAATAGATGATGTACAATGTTGCATAATTAAAAAAATTACTTTTTGAAACTCACATTACTGAGAACGATTTGGGGTATGGGACCTATTTGTAGCTATTGATAACGGCAATATATCATAATTTTTATAAATAAATTAAGTTGGAGTGCTATCAAGTGTACCAATAATTATATGCGCCATTTTGTTTCCTTTTTTCAAAATTTCGCACGCCACCGAGAGGGACATCTCTCCTCAAACCAATTCCGTTCGATGCCCTCGTTCGTTGGGCCGGACCACTTTTGGTAGCACTGCTATGGCTATGACAATGGGCGGTTAGCACATTTCAACGGTACGAAATTATCGGAAGGAAGAAATCGCTAAAGTCGCTTCGGTTGTACCGACTATTCACGTTTATTCCAGTTACCAGTAATAACCGTGGAGATCAATAAATGAGCATGTAAAAGCTTAACTATAGTAATCAAAGGGTATACAAATTATCACGTATGCGTCAGGAAGACTCTCACTAAGGCTTAAAAAGCCGCTCTCTTGGGAGCCACCAGTTATATTGATACAAACCTGGTGTATACAAAATTGTATCATAATTCGGTTAACGAAGTAAGTCAGACAAGGCTCAGAACATGACGTTATACATGATTTTGGACGATTGGCTACTCATCCAAAGAGGTACATACAAAAGCATATTCATATTTGTTGTTCACTCATAATGACAAATGAAAACATTTTGTAATGTACACACAAGTAAATAAGTCTACAAATGATGATGTTTAACATACATTGCAAACCCGTGTAAGCTGTGGGTGTAGATTTTAATTGTTATTAAATCAGGTGTATTATTCATAGTATGCGGCAAGGTGTATATTAGACTTTGTTTCACAAATTCGTGCTGTACCCTGATTGTATATGTATTGTATTGTCGACGTGTGTTGAAATTGTGAATGCTGTAGTTCTGATGAAGGGGCAAATTTTGAAAGTAAACACGAAGTGTGTTATGAACGGATTTATAATGCCATGTTAGTTCTTGCGATTTTAATATGTGTTCTATTTTTAATAATTTAAGACTTTTGATCAATGGTTCAGTGTAAGCATTATATTTGCTTACACTCATAATTCGGACAAGTTTCTTTTGAAGTTTCTGAATTCTGTCACATTTGTAACACCAAGCGGTAATGTCATAGTTTAAGTGTGGCAAGATTAGTGTGTTGTAAAATATGATCTTGATATTAAGAGGTAATAACCATTTTAATTTATTTAAGACACCTAGCGTCCTTGAAAACATATTTGAAACTTTTCTATGTGACTTTTCCAGTTACATTGTTCATTAAACGGTATTCCAAGAAGAATCAAGGAAGCCTTTAGACTTATCGAGAGTGCAACCCTTTTTATCTAATAATAATAATAATAACACAAGTTCATTAGCAACTTAACTGAGTTGGATTCACAGTATACAATAAAATACAACTAATACATTGAAACGTCATACAGTGTTAATACACTGCAATGTCATACAATATAAATACCATCCTTTTGCCCTTCATTCGTTATTGGCAGTTATGTAATCCCCATGGTATAAAGGAGTTACGGTATATGTTTGTTCGGGTTATTGGCAAAGAGTACACATTACGCTGTCTGATGTCATATCTGGTATGCCTTTTGTCAGGCAGCAGATAGTTTAATCTGTGTGTACTAAGTTGAATCTTATTGACATTTTTTTGACAAAGGCAGTTCCGTCTTGCTTTCAATGTCTCCAATTTAACATACCTGAGTATCTCAGCGTAACTTATTGCAGGGAAAATACACTTTAATGCTCTTTTTGTATCATTTCAATACTGTCAGATAAATATTGTGGCAAGTTAGTGTGCCATACAGGGCATGCATATTCTAAAACAGGTCTCACAACACTGACATATATAGTGACCAGATCATTCTGGGTAATTCCTACTCGCTTTAACTGATACAACATGTACAATCGTTTCCCGGCCTTTTTCACAATATTTTCCACATGCTTATTCCATGTCAGATCCTGTGAAATTGTAACACCTAGAAGTTTGGCATGGTCTACTTGATCTACATCTTTTCCATCGATCGTTATATTCGGGATAGCGTTTCGAACATTGCGGTCTTGTACAAAACAGATGATCATCTCTTTTGATTTTCCTGAATTAACTTTCATATCATTCTGTTCTGTCCACCTAGCGGCAATGTCAACCGATTCTTGTATAACAGATACACCCTTTCTGTCGCATACTTGGAACAAAGTACTGTCATCTATATTTTTATATAACGGAACAGGCGTTTCTAAATCATTTATGCATACTAGAAAACATTTAGGTTCAGACAGTGTTCCTTGTGGTACTCCCCCATTGGGGTGACCAGGATGCGAATATTCATTTCCTATTTTTACTTGTTGGGTTATGTCCAATAAAAATGTTGCCATCCTTCTTATAATATGTGAAGGCAAACCATACAACTGTAACTTTTTTGTTGTAAAAAATGATGATTAATAAGGTCAAACGCTTTGCTAAAATCTAGCATTACAACACGGACATAAGAATCCAATTTATCAGTCGGCTCATACCATTTGTGTATCATTTCGACAAGAACGTCTGTTGTGGAAGTTCCACTAATTCCACCAAATTGCTTAGCATCAATTTCTCCTTCAATTGTGTCATCCATCCATTTCATTATTATTGATTCAAACACCTTAGCAGCTATTGGAGTTAGTGAAATTGGTCTAATGTCTTTTATAATCAACATAGGTGGTTTTTTTTGGTAAAGGTATTATGTTGGCCATTTTCCATTCCATAGGGAGTATTCCTTCTCTTAGAGACTTGTTAAAGATAGCAGTTAATGGAGGAGCGAAGACGTTTGCGTGATTTATTAACACCCACACAGGAATGTTATCCGGCCCAGTAGCCTTGTTCACCTTAACATTCTGTAAAGCTTTAAAAGTAGTCATTACATCGATGACATATTGATCTGGCAGTTCCTTGTTTATTGTAAATATTTTGTGATCCTTATTTAAACGAGGTAAATGTTCACTCACAGATACAAAAAACTCGTTCATTCTACTGGCTAGTAACGCACTATCACCATTCGTTGTTTTGTTAGCAAAACCTTGCATGCATGAATTGTCATTTGTTTTAAGTCCCATTATTTTTTTTCCCCCACCAATCGTGGGAACCTAATTCATTCAGTGCTGCAATTTGCGTTTGATAAAAATTGTACTTAAGTTTCGAAGCGGCGCGGTTAACCTTATTACGCAATATTTTTGCTTGGTTCAAATCACCACTCATGTCTTTTATGTACTAATGCTCTAAACCACTCCGTAACCCATGGTTTATCAGCTGTGTGCCGCGTCAAGACCTTAGTAGGAAAGCATATTTCCATGAGGTTGCAAATAACAGTTTTATAATATAAATACTGATCTGCACATGACTCCAGCCTAAATAGTGGTTCCCATTTAATGGCAGACAAAGCCATAGCAAATGCGGCTTTTTCATTTGGCCCCATACACCTCACGGTTAAACGTGTCACACACCCAGTGTCAACTAAACGGTTACATTTTCGTTTAAGCAAGACCATGTTGTGGTCTGATGACCCAAGTTCGGAAACAGTAACAGGCGATGTATATACCTCCTCCACAACATTCGTCCATATTTTATCTAATATCGCCTGTCCACGTGTTACTACATTCACTACTTGGACAAATCTATAGTGCGTTTTCATAAAATTGTCATGCAACTGATTGAAATCCCCAGTTACAATCACACCACATTCTGGATGTCTGCGTACCATGATATCTATCCACGTGATTATATGGTCACGTTTTTTTAAATACTCCGTCTTTGGAGTGTAATATATACATGCTAACAATATACATGAACATTTCCTAGGTATTTTTTTCGGCATAATCTTAATCCATATTACCTCTAAATCGTGAGCCTCCATATCACTCAACCTCGTATACATTAAGTCACTTCTAACGTAGCAAGCTATACCTCCGGCTCGTCCATGACCTCTATCCTTCCTCTCCAAGCAAACCCTTGCATAGTAATTCTATTAGAATCCATATACTCTTTAAACCATGTTTCACTGACACATACAATCGACATATCACGTGTTGCTACATATACTTGCAGCTCGTCCATTTGTTCACTGCTTAAAGACCTGGCGTTTAAATTAATTAGGGAGGGCAGATCCCATTTGTGTTTTATGCTCCCTGTAGGATTGGGAACACAATACCGCGTTGTATTAGAGTCCACAATTTGCATGTTCGTTGAGTGTGCAATGGCCAGATCGTTTAGGCCCATTCCCTAATCACGTGTGTGGTCTCTACGTGTATCCCGTGTTAGCAATGGGTAAGTCACGCTTTTTCTTCTAGCTGTTTTGTAGAGCATATACTAAGTTTTGTTAATATATATATATATATATATATTAATATATATATATATATATATATATTAATATACTAAGTTAGGTTAAGAGATTACTTGTTAAGTTTTAGCCATTCACTAATTTTGTTTAGTTCTGTGTTTATAGCAAATTCTACGTTTCCAATTTTTTTACACGTTCAAAATGAGTCAAGAGTACTTGGCAGAGTGGTATCATCGGCAAACATTATGGAATTAAAATTTCGGTTGGTCTTGACAAAATCATTGATGTATGTATATAATAAACAATAGTGGGCCTAAAATCGAAATATTATGTTTTTTTAATTTGACATCCTCTATTTCAACATACTGTTTTCTATTTGTTAGATAATTTCTTATTAAACTTAACGCTACTCCTTTTACTCCATAATATTATAATTTATCTAGTAATATCTTATGATTCCGGGTACCGAAAGCTTTGGAAAGGTCGATATAAATATTGACAGGAATTTCATTTCTATCCATGCATGTCATTATCCTATGGGTTAATACAAGGGCTGCAAACTCAGTGCTATGTTCCGTTCTAAATCCATATTGGTTTTCGAACATACCAGTAGCGTGTCCTCAGCACAATCCTATAAATCAGTGAGGCCTGGACATCATACACAAGACAAGAAAAGAGACTGGATAGCTTTCACCTTCGCTGCCTCAGACGCATTTTCGTCCTCTCCTGGCAGGACATGGTCACGAAATATAGAGGTTCTGCAGCGTGGTTCGTGTTTCATCGTATACGCGCTGTTAAGCCAGCGACGTCTGCGATGGCTCGGCCTTGTTCAGTGAATGGCTGATGGTCGTACACGCAAAGGTGTACTCTATGGTGAATTTGTCACTGTGACACGTCCTATTGGCCGTCCATATCTTCGGCACAAAGACGTGGATAAGCGGGGTATGAAGATGGCGGGATTCAACGCAAACAGCTGGGAGACAGCCGTTGATGATCGCTTTCGTTGGAAGTCGACCATTAAAACAGGCAAGAGAAGAAGAGAAGACACAAGAACAACACAACTGGCTGAGAAGAGGAACCACTGAAATCAGAGATCTACTAATCCTGCATTCTCTTCTCAACCAACTGTCTATGTCTGAGACAAGTACGGCAGAGACTGCCACGCCAGCATGGCATTTTAAGCCACTCCAGGCGATGTACATAACCAAATTGACAATCACGGCGGAAATCATTCTTTCAGAAGGAAATAGGAAGGAAACAAATATTATTAATGAATTGGTGGTGGCATCAAGAGGAAGGTTGATAACGACATGAAAAGTAGAACAGTCGTCATAAATACCAGGACTGACGCGAGGCAGTAACATTTTATGACCGTTTAATGACTGTCCTGCTGGCCAGGGAAAATTACAAAAAGCAGATATATATATAGAAGTGTAGGACGGAAGGCTGGAATGTGTAGGAGGCATTGTGCGTGTGCTTGCCATAGTTCCAATTCATCACCGACATCATAATAAACAGTTCAAAGTGTCTCCGGTGATGCTGCTACGAAACATGTCGTGTGTTTCACAGGATGTGGGAAGGATGAGACAAAACATAATGTATGACTGTTACATGGGTCAATGGGTGGGTCTCAATGATAAGGACAAAGTGTAGGTCCAAAAGTATTAATATGAACGTTTCTTCTACACTAAAATATGTTGAAGTTAATACACATTTCTTCTGCTAGAACGAAGCACATTACGTAGTGGCCTAATAACAGTGTTTTAACGTGCATACGAACGCATTTCTAGTACGGATCCAAACGATCAGGTTTGTTGTGTCCCCCCCCAGAACCCACTTTGTTTTGTTAGAAATGAACGTAAAGTGTACCATACATACACAACAGCTTTTACTAGTTTTCCGTTTTTATTTGCGTTCGTGCGTACATATTCACTCGTACGAGCGGGTGTTTATCTTCATCCAAACTCTGCCCTTTTTATCATTGCAATTACGTTTCAGTGTGCAAAACATCCTAGAAACAATACGTTCTTCTGGCCTGAAGGCATACGTGGAACAGTGTATTTATCCCCAAAACATGAGCGCCTCGCGCGCTATAACAAATGCGCGAATTCGATGCGCGTGAGACAGGGGATAGATTGTCTTTAAACTGCAAGCCAGTGCTCCGTCGGTGAGCGACAAAGCGCCAGAAGGCCGGCTCTGGATAGACCGCGAGTCATCCAGTGGTGAAAGACAACGACATTACTAAATGAATGGCCGAATAACTGCTGTCACAAGTTTAGTGCCTAATTAGCTGCACCGACGTTATTCATACAACTTCATCTAAAATCGGAGCAGCTAATCAGCATGCAGATAAATCGTGTCCACAAGGCTGCGTTGGCCAGTGACATATCATTGGCAGTCACGACTGTTGTCGTCTCAGAAATAGGTCGAGAACATAATTTCGCCTCGATTGTAACAACGCGGAGAACTCATCTGCTGCGACAGCGGCTGTTTCTACATCCGTTGCAGGAGATGTTTTACTCGTGAGTAGTGTTAAGCAAGGTTCTGCCGTCCCAATACGTATTGTCGGTAACATCATAGGCGTCATCGTGATATGATAATTATGTAGTTCGTTGTATGATATAATTATCATGATACTACATAATTATACAGAATGAGGCGGACAAGAATGGCAAGATATTGGATATTATCTACGACAATTTGTTTCGTTTTGTGAGTTAGAGGAGGAATTCCACGACATTGACAACAGAGAGACTGATGTCGTAACAACAGAGTGAGACATTCTACCAATTCTTGTCTGTTTCCACGATGTTGACACCACAGATACTGATGTAGTAACATGGTGCGTCATTCTACCAATTCTTGCCTGTTTCCACGATGTTGACACTAGAGAGACCGATGTCGTAACAGGATGCGACGTTCTACCAATTCTTCCCTATTTCCACGACGTTGACACATGAGAGACTGATGTCGTAACGTGGTGCGCCATTCTACCAATTCTTGGCTATATCCACGACGTCCACAGCAGAGAGACTGATGTCGTAACAGGGTGCGTCGTTCTACCAATCCTTGCATGTATCCATGAAGTTGAGACCAGAGAGACTGATGTCGTAATAGGGTGCGACGTTCTACCAATCCTTGCAAGTATCCACGACGTTGAGACCAGAGAGAATGATGTCGTAACAGGGTGCGACGTTCTACCAATCCTTGCATGTATCCACGACGTTGAGACCAGAGAGACTGATGTCGTAACAGGGTGCGACGTTCTACTAATCCTTGCATGTATCCACGACGTTGAGACCAGAGAGAATGATGTCGTAACAGGGTGCGACGTCTACCCACTCTTGCCTGCCGTGCATTTGGTGTCGCACTGGTTTACAGTGACTTCATAGACTCCGGTAAATGACAGCGAAGACATCGACCCGTTGAAAACGCCCGGCTCTGATGTCGTCATGTCGCACGTATCAATTATCGACTCTCTCTTGCAAGGATGTGCAATCATTATCGTCACAACCATCATTGTTGTCAGCAATGTCGTGAATATCATAGTGTGGAATCGAATTGGAGGTCTTGCGCCCGTAACAAAGTTCATACTCCTCAACCTTAGCGTGTCCGACGTCCTTGTCGGAATCGTAGCGTGTGCACCCGCCATCTTCCCGGCATTCACCGGGCACTGGCCATTTGGTGACATCTGGTGTCAGGTGTCGGGGGTAATGCACAGCGTTTCTTGCGCGATGTCCATCTGGTGTATCTCTGTAATTGGTATTGACCGCCACGTCGCCATAATTTGGCCATTCCGCTACAAACAAGTGATGTCGATGCGAAATGCAATTATCATCATGACAACGCTGTGGATATGCGCGATCGTCACTTTCGTCGCGCCGATCTTCACCAAAAGCAACTTTGTCTATTACCAGTACACTCACGAGCTGAAAATGTGCGGGTTGTACTGGGAGTACCCCGTGTTTTGCGTCATCACGGCACTGTATATCCCTGTCGCTTCTTCAGCCGTGGTCGTGTTCACGGCTGTCAGGATCAACCGTTCGCTGAACAAGTCCAACGTCCCGAGGGCAGACAGCAATAGGAGGGCCCTGCGCAAGCTGGTTGTTTCAGCCGTTGTTTTCCTCGTGTGTTGGGGGCCATACACTACCCTCGCAGTGATGTCGTCGTTTGCGCCGGCCGTGAGACCTCCCGCTTTTGTGCAGTTCTGGTCCCTGTGGCTGGCCAATTGCAACAGCTTTATGAACGTGTTTGTCTACTCGTTTACACACAAGTCCTACAGACAGGCCGTCGTTCGTCTGTTCAAGTGTGTGGGCGTCCCTGTCGCCCCAGAACCGACGTCATTGAACACCATAACAAGCAACTAAGTGATCAACTCAGAATGTCGGGGCGATATCAAACGTAATTACTTTCATCTGGCCTTAGCCCCCTTCAGCAGAGGCGAAGCAGTGCTATCGAAAGTGCTCCGGCCCAACGTCACATATAATATTATGTTATCAAAATGCTACCATATTGGTTAATTTTGGTTAATTTTGTAGCAACTTTTTTGCCTTAGAAATAACTATAGATTGTGCCTCATTTATTTACATTACACTATTTTGATTGAAATATATTGCTTCAACCAATATCTGCGCTGGAATGACCACACTTAATTTGGTTAGTTGGATCACGTGTTCTAGTAGCTGTTGTTGGTATGAAGACATCGATTGCAAGTATGCTAACAGAATTACAAGACAGTTACATTTACTACATGTGGAATATTATGGGGCTTAGATGTGTCTTCAGATTGCACTGATCAACATTACATCCATAGAAACTAGTAACCGTTTTGAATTTGTCTTTGCATGCGTCCGCATCAGCTGTCGCTAAAAAGTTATGCATGTACTGTAAATGCGTTGTCCGAACCTATCTTTGGTAACGACACAATGAAGTGCCGAATATCACGTTTTGGTATCTAGAAGTATTATGGGGCTTCTGTGCACTGTCTAATTTAGCTTGGGCTACTGATCTGCGTCTCGGTAGAGTAGGTTCTTCAATGTAGAGAGTGTCTGCAAGCATACCGATCTCGATTTCCTTCCCTATCCCTAACGCTCTCCGCAATCGGTGTCGATTGTTGGAGATAGGTAACCGTCAGGAGTGTCTGCATTACGGCGTTTCACTCGCCAACGTATCGTACATTTATGCCTTTTTCAGCTGGTTATGTGGTCCTAATCACAAGCTCAAATGGACAGACCAAAATGTATCTAAATCATTTTGGAATTATGTACAAAAGCACATCACAGCGAAGATAGGATGCGCGGTGTTTAGCGCATTTTACAAGATTTTGATTTGCCTGTTTATATTCATAAGTACTTCACCCAAGACGACTTTTATAACAGTTTATTTGCATAAATGTAATGGAATATGTTTTAGAGATTTAGCACATAGATTTCTTACGGAAGAATTTGATAATTTTTGTGTGAAAACAACAAAAACGATTGCACGCACGACTTGTGCCCCTACCGTTATGTATTCCAAGCTGAGACAGTTCTTACAAAATCATTTTATCTGATGCAATAAACACAACCACAATTAATACGAGGCGGCTAATCAGTCAACAACAGTTGTATGCACAATGCTGTCACATTCTTTACTTTGATTCATCCATAATTTGAACGTAAAGTGGATAGGGATTGCGCTTATCGATCACCCCTGCCGGTTACGTATTTACCTAGCCGATCGACACTTAACCGATCGCATAAACACAACAAGCGATGACGTAGAACGCACAGCGCGTTAGGGATAGGGAAAGGAATCGAGATCGGTATGCTTCCAGACACTCTCTTGTATCTCTCTTCCGCCTTACTGATGACATTAGCCCCATAACTATTCAACTTCTTTATCTGTGCGCATGTTGCTTAGGGTGTTCACTGGCATATAATGCTTACATGTAATTGACTGTCCCTCAGCGGCTGACAGATTTGACATTTGAAGAGTTGTCCTTAGGTTGTTAACGTCACAAAGTAGGTCTACCCATTCACTCAATGCAAGGCTATAAAAGAAATACAATTTCACCGTATGATAACGAACGCCTCGGATACGTGCCTTAATTTTGTTTGTGTCTGAATAGATGTCCAGAGACCTTGCATTTCCAGAGCGGTGTAAATTGTAAGATGCCATGTATTGCTGAAGCCCGAACGGTCCTCCGCATATGACACAAAATGAATGCCTCCCTGGGTACGATTCATGACTTTCTTGTTTCAACTGTTCCTTAATTTGCTGCAGCCTTGTATCGCTGTGACGATTTCTTGATACCAGTTGTTTATTTCCTATGTGGTATCGACTGCTTCTTTCATTATTTTTACTCTCATGATACTATACACTCAAGCATATCAGGCAGGTAGGCCGGCAGGCCGGCAGGCAGGCAGGCAGGCAGGCAGGCAGGCAGGCAGGCAGGCAGGCAGGCAGGCAGGCAGGCAGGCAGGCAGGCAGGCAGGCAGGCAGGCAGGCAGGCAGGCAGGCAGGCAGGCAGGCAGGCAGGCAGGCAGGCAGGCAGGCAGGCAGGCAGGCAGGCAGGCAGGCAGGCAGGCAGGCAGGCAGGCAGGCAGGCAGGCAGGCAGGCAGGCAGGCAGGCAGGCAGGCAGGCAGGCAGGCAGGCAGGCAGGCAGGCTGGCAGGCAGGCAGGCAGGCAGGCAGGCAGGCAGGCAGGCAGACACACAGACACACAAACCCAGACATACAGACAGACAGACAGACAGACAGACAGACAGACAGACAGACAGACAGACAGACAGACAGACAGACAGGCAGACAGGCTGACAGGCAGACAGGCAGACAGACAGACATACAGACAGACAGACAGACTGACCCCGTCTAACTAATAGACTCTGTATATTTCTTCTTTGCTTTGTTATTATGGACACACTCATTGTATTGTATGTGGGATGTGTGGTATTCTCTATATTACCCATTCGTTGTTTATTTAGGTTATCTAGTTATCGTTAAACGTTTCAAATAGCTAAAACGTAATAACAGTTTATGAGGAACTGATGAATAATCCTGTTTGTAAAATGTGGACTTTGTGAGTCTACCTTTCACAAGACTTGTACCAATATGACATAATATCAGTTTATGTTAATTCTCAGAACATAATATTTACCGATGTTCTTCCTGCTCTTTAGTTTTCCCATTTGACGATATGAGCGATGATGAACTTTTTTTTGAGAACTCACCAATTGAACAAGAGCACAAAATGTATAAACTAGTTGCTTTTTCCCAATTTAAATTTTGCTCCTCTAGTTATACTGTTTATAATAGTTTCGTCTTTGAAAATTATATCGATCCAAATAACAACTTTTGGAATAATTCGACTTCAAAATGTAATTATTACACTGATACAAAATTCAATAATAATATGTGTAGGCTTAATGGTTTGTCATTCATTCATTTTAAAGCCAGAAGTTTTAAGAAAAACTTTGAACATTAATGACTATCTGCAAGACATACATATGAATTTTGATATCATCGCTGTATCTGAAACATGGGCTGAACTGTTATAGTTGATTTGAATCTGATTGGCTACAGTGCTTGTCGTGTAACTAGAGAATCCCGTAAGGGCGGTGATGTAGCATTATATATACGAAATGAATTATCGTGCAGACTAGTTGAAACAAAATCCATGGAAGTCGAACATACTTTGAATGTGTTACAGTAGAACTTTCCCTAAAGAATCACGCTAATGTTATTATCAATTGTATACACAGAACACCTGGTTCAAATTTACATACATTTTGTTAAAAAATATAATACATGATAAATGATGTAAAAGCGCACAAAACGATATTTCTAATTGGTGACCTAAATATTTATTTGTTAAAACATGAACAACACAGCAGTACTAAACACTTTCTTGATTTGATGTATAGTCTAGGCCTTTACCCTCTAATTGATAAGCTAACCAATATCACCGACATTTCAGATACTGCGATAGGCAATTGAACTGGGACACAATCTCACCTGTGTTATTCTGTATAATGATATCAGTGACCATCCGCCAGTACATGAGTATCAAATAAGTAGAAATACAAAAAAAAAAATTCTCAGTTGACTAACGTAGTAAATAAATACACCTTAATTTCATTCTCACACGAACTAAGTCTACAATCATGTGATGATATTTTTAACTTAAGTGATGTAAATCAGAGGTATGATCTATTTTTAAAACAAATTCATTGATTTGTTCAGCAAGCATTGCCCTATAAAATTATTTCAAGAAAAAGTGACATTTATTGATTCACTAAATGTTTGAAATGTTCTTGTACTAAAATGAAGAAGCTTTACAAAGCATTTGATATATCTCGCTCACATGAAGCTGAACTAAAGTACAAACACTATAGAAATAAATTAACATCTGTATTAAAGTTCGCTGAAAAAGCATATTACAGCACATTGTTAGAGAAACAAAAACTGTAAAGGGCGTCTGGAAAATTCTAAATAGGGCAATCAACAAACAACTCAGTACTCCAACATATCCTGCCTATTTTATGAACAATGACAAAGAGATATATGAAAAGAAGGACATTGCAATTGGATTTAATAACGTTTTTACAAATGTTGATCCCAATCTTGCAAAACAAATTAATCTTCCTAAAATGATGTAGCTATATTTGATTATTTGGGAAAAAAACTTGATAAAAGTATGTTTCTATGTCCTATTGATGATCAAGACATTATTAGAACTGTTCAAAATATTAAGGGGAAAATGTCAACAGATTGTAATGATTTAAACATGAGCATAATTAAGAACATTATTGCTCATATTGTAACACCGTTGATGCACATACGCAATGTTACTTTTATCACTTTCAATATTTCCTAATCAAATGAAAACTGCTAAAGTCATTCCCATATTTAAATCTGGTGATAGGGGTGTATTTACAAATTACAGACCTCTTTCTTTGTTGCCCCAGTTCGCAAAAATACTGGAGAAATTATACAGTGACAGGTTTGATAGTTTTCTATGTACATATAATATACTCAGTCCTAGACAACATGGATTATAAATTATAATTAAGAAATACTCAAAATATCTTGTGGTGTCCCACAAGGATCTGTTTTAGGTCCAACGTTGTTTATTTTATAAATAAACGATATTTATAATGTTTCAAACATCTTTAAGTTAATCTTATTTGCTGATGATACCAACATGTTCTAGTGATATAGATGAACTTGTTAGGTTGACAAATATTGAATTGGAAAAGTTACATGTATGGTTTGCAGTAAACAGGCTCTCTCTCTCAATATATCAAAGACAACATAATAAATAAGCACATTTCTTATTTCACAACTATATAAATTCGACTCACTTCGACGTTTCGACCGCCTTCGGCGGCCTTCTTCAGGAACTCGAACGGTCGAAACGACGAAGTGAGTCGAATTTATATAGTTGTGCATTAAGAAATTTGCTTATTTAATTATTCTTCCAACTTGATGAACATTTTCATGAAATTATGCGTTCTTGTAATCATATTACAAAGACACATGTCTCTATATACAGCCTGTATAAGTAAGGAAGAAATAAATAAGGTTAAATACAAGTTTTGATAGATAATAAATGAACATGGAAACACACATTTTTATGATAAATCTAAACTCTCAAAGAGTTGTGCCATAATGTACTGAGCCAACTTTGCCATTGACAAACGTGGAATGCTTATTTTATACTATTCTCTCTTTCTTCCATACATTATGTATTGCATTGAAGTATGGGGCAATACGTATGCTACTACCTTAATTGTTTTAGTATTGTTACAAAAGAAAGTGTTGCGTTTTATTTGTAGAGTTAAGAGGTTGGATCACACTTCTTCTCTATTCTCTGAATTATGTATCTTCAAAGTATCAGGTATTGTTGAATTACGAACTGCACTTATTATATACAATTTGCTACCAGTGATTATACAACCGTTGTTTACTTTGTACAATCCTGTCTATGCAACTAGACCAAGCCCAACTTGTAAACAACATTTTGCTCACACCAATTTAAAGGTAATGTGTCTTTCGTTTAAAGGTGTAACACATTGGAATTCTCCAGACAATTCATTAATATGTTCTAGAAATGTTTAAAAAAATATATACTGATAATATTTTAATTACCTACGAAAATGTATTGTCTATATTGGACTTCACAAATTGTTATTCTTTAAAACGAGTTGTTTTAATGATATATATTTCATTATTTTAAAAATATAAATTGTATGTTGTTATCATGCATGTTGCATATTGTAATATATTTGTATTGTAATTATATCCATTTTAATTTGGGCAACTGTTATGAGTGATACATTTCTTCTTGCCATTTTCGACTTCAAACCTATGATTTATAATTATATATTTGGCATTGTTGCGCAGTGTAATTGTTATTGTTGTTGAAATAAATATCCATATATATATATAACGTTGTTTAGTAAGACCTGTATACATATCACTCAATAAGTGAGTATGTAAAAGCATAAATATAGTAATCACATGGTATAAAAATTATCACGTATGGGTCAGGGAGACTCCCACTAAGGCTAAAAAAACGCTCTCATGGGAGCCACCAGTTATATTGATGACAAATGCTGGTGTACAAAAATTGTAGCATAACTCGGTTAACAGAGTAAGTCCGACAAGGCTTAGAACATGACATTATACATGATTTTGGACGATTGGCTGCTCATCCAAAGAGGGACATAATTATAATAGCTTATTCATATTTGTTGTTCACTTGACAAATGTAACAATTTTGTAATGTACATACATGAAAATACGTCTGCAAATAATGATGTGAGTGGAGAGTTTACTTTTTATTAAATCAGGTGCATTATTGATAGTATGTGGGGAGGTGTATCTGAGACTTTGTTTTGCAAATTCGTGTTATACCTTGATTGTACGTATATTGTATTGTCTACGTGTGTTGAAATTGTGAATGCTGTTGTTCTGAAGAAGCGGCAAATTTTGAACGTAAACAGGAATTTGTTATGCACGAATATGTAATACAATTTTAGTTCTTTCGATTATAATGTGTTCTATTTTTAATAATTTCAGACTTTTGAACAGTGGTTCAGTGTGAGCATTATATTTGCTTATATTAATAATTCGGACAAGTTTCTTTTGAAGTTTCTGAATTCTGTCACATTTGTAACACCAAGCGGTAACGCCGTAGTTTAAATGTTAAAGTATTAGTGTGTTGTACAATCTTTATTTTAAGAGGTAACCATTTTAGTCTATTTAAGACACCTATCGTCCTTAGAAACTTATTTAAAACTATTTTCAATGTGACTTTTCTAGTTACATTGTTCATTAACATTATTCCGAGAAAATTTAATTCTGTCACTCTATCAATAGTGGTGTAATCTATGGTTAGTAATGGGTAAGTCACGCTTTTTCATCTAGCTGTTTTGAAGAACATATATTACATTTTGCTTAGGTTAAGAGATACTTTGTTACGTTTTAGCTATTTAGTTTTTTAGTTCTGTGTTTATAACAACTTCTACATTTCCATATTTTCACATGCTGAAAATGAATCAATAATTCTTGACAGGGTGGTATCATCGGCATACGTTATGACCTTAAACTTTTGGCTGGCCTTGGCAAAGTCATTAACATATATAATAAACAATATTGGGCCTAAATTCGAGCATGATGAAAAATTAATCATTTTTTATTTGACGTCCTCTGTTTCAACATATTATTTTCAATTTGTTACATAATTTCTAATTAATTTTAACACTACTCCTTTTACTCCGTATTATTCTAATTTATCTAGTATTATTATCCAGTGTATCGAAAGCTTAGGAAAGGTCCAGATAAATATCTATAGGAATTTCATTTCTATCCATGTGTGTCGTTATACTATCGGTTAATGGGCAACAAATTCAGTGCTGTGTTCCGGTCTAAACCCATATTGGTTTTCAAACAAGAGATTTTGCGTTTTGAAAAATGAATCTAGCTGAGTGTAAGTAATTTTTCCAACTACTTTTAATATAACTATTAAGAGTGATATTGGTCTATATTTGCTGAATTGGGTATCGTCACCTTTTTAAAAATTGCAATTACTTTAGCGATTTTAAGTTTATCAGGGAAGATATTTGATTTGTAATTAGTATTAATGATTTTATTACCGTAACTAATTTGAGTAATCTTGACGAAATACCGTCATACCCACAACTTTTTTTTATTGCATATTATCTATTGTTTAGATGTAATTTCTTCGTCAATATTTTCAAAAGTGAGTGAATTGGTGTAGTGCTCATTCAGATAGTATATGAAATCTCTATTTATAGGATTATTGATTTGTTTGGCCACATTTGGGCCAATATTGGTAAAAAAAATTATTAAATGTGTTAGCAATAACCATCTTGTTTGTTATGATTTTGTTGTTATATATATATAAAGTATTTTAAGATATCAGGTTAATCCGAATTGTTGAATGTTCTGGTGAATCAGGCAAAATCATGTTAAGCTTCTTATGTAACTTGTCTCTGTAACGTTTTCGTTATCAGCAGGCCAAGGGTAATCCATGTTGATTTGTTGTGCTTATATTGAATCACCTCGAATTCGCTCTCGCTTTCCCCCAAGGAACAACTGCCGCATCTGATTGCCAGTTATGTGATTGGCGTCGTAGATGGCATCGTCGTGAACGTCTGTTTCTGCGAATTCGTCATCAGAGGTCATTTCGTCAGCTGGTATATCGATGCCGTCATCCCAGAAAATGTCATCATCGGTGCCATCCATACCATTCATTAGATAATACTTCTTGAAACTACGTTGGGTCGATCACATCCGAGGCGTCCAGGATCCACTTAGCGATGAGAGGGAGCTCAGGCTGTCGAGTGTTACCAGACGTCCTAGATCCACTTGACGATGACAGGGAGCTCATGCTGTCGAATGTTGCCAGATGTCCTAGATCCACTTGGCGATGAGAGGGAGCTCAGGCTGTCGAGTGTTGCCAGACGTCCTAGATCCACTTGGCGATGACAGGGAGCTCAGGCTGTCGAGTGTTGCCAGACGTCCTAGATCCACTTGACGATGACAGGGAGCTCAGGCTGTCGAGTGTTGCCAGACGTCCTAGATCCACTTGGCGATGACAGGGAGCTCAGGCTGTCGAGTGTTGCCAGACGTCCTAGATCCACTTGACGATGACAGGGAGCTCAGGCTGTCGAGTGTTGCCAAACGCAGTGAATGAGTGGACGCCTGAAAACATCCATTCGTTCCACTTTTGTATTGCAATTGTTGTTTGAAGGGCCGGTTGCAGATCACACCCATGACTTGTAACTGCGCTGCCATGCCTCCAGGGATGACGGCAACGTATGTTGGGTTGTCGTGAAGTATGGCCGTCATGCATGCCGGTGGCAGCGGAATGCGTCCAAGACAAGCATCGTGCGTTGCTGTGTCGGACCTCTGCGCCAAACTTGCCTCAGGCAGTGTTTTGTTAGTTTATCGTCCATACACCCCGTGTATTGTTGGCGGACAATGACTCCTGCTGGCCAAGTCAAAGTTTTTGGTAAGGTCTCCCGCTTGAAGATTATGTACGGAGGCATATTGGTACCGTCACCATAAGCTCCCAACCGGCATGACTGTGAACTGATTTTCTCGTCCCTGTCGATTTCATTGTGATCGACGTTTCACCTTTTTGCCCCATCGTTTGGGAGAACGGGATGTCAAACGTAAGCGGCGTGTGGTCATCGTTGCCGATATGAGCATCATCGTAGTGATGGCGCTTGCGAAGAAACAACACGAGACGTTGATATTTGAGCAGCTTCTGTTCAAAATCGTCGGGCATGCGCTGCGCAATGGAGGTACCATGGCGAATTGTAATGCCGTGTCATGAAACGGGAGCACTATTTTGGCGATGCCTTGAAGGATGATGTCGGCTCTATTTCCTTCATAAAATGATGGCGTACAAACAAACTTCAATAGTTCCTACATCACATCCACATGCTCGACGTTGGTAGATATACCAAGCAGCTTCTCTTCAAAAAGTGTATGGGCTACCTTCCGCCCAACCCCGAAGCCTTTGCATCGCGGGTTTGCTTATTAAGCAATGCTTTGCCTCGTCGAAACAGGCCTACACTGGCCTCGTTAATATCATACTCTCTAGCTGTGATTTTCCGCAAAATTGATTACTTTAATCTTAAAATTAGCAGAATAGCTAGCACGCTATTTGGCATGTTGTTTCGCAAGATACACAAGATGGAGGACCAGCAACTAACAAATCCATCACGTGACCTGCTGCTTAGCAAAAGGTCCGCCAAGCCATCAAAATGGACGCCGAACACGTGGAGCGTTCGTACATTCCCGCGTACATGTTGTTGAATTCTGGTCCCCAAAGTATTCTAAATGACAACACTATAAGGCAAAATGTTTAACTATAACTATGTGCGGGAATGTTTGATTGATGAAATGTCATGCAGCCATAGTAATGTAGTTCAAATTACGATATATCCGTTATCAACGCTGTTAATAAAAGCACATCTTGACGCATTATTTTGAATCGGAAAGGCCAGCATTGGTGACAGCAAAAATATTCAGATTAAACTTACAATAGGAAAAACAAGGTGTTGGTATTATGTGTGGTGTCTGATTTTTTGCAGTAGTAATAACGCAGACACGTGGAAGGCGTCGGAATCAATCTCGTTGGTTTAATTCTGGTACGCTCAAATATGTATTGCTCCTTGAGCGCCATGGATAATGACTGGCGTTCATGAATCACGTGAACAACGCCCGCGTCAAAGTAAGTTTTTAACTGACGGCGAAATTATATAATATTTTCAACTGATCTAACACTAAGAGGGAGCATATGCCAGATAGTTGGTGCAGCAACAGAAAATGCCCTAGTTCCAATATTAGTATTGACTCTAGGAACAAAAAGTAAATCAGAACTAGATGATCGAAATTGGATAGGCTTTGTTACAGGAGTATGCGATGAATGTAAATATGCTGTTTGTTTATTTGAAAGTGCCTAATATGTAATGGTACAGGTCTTTAAAATAATACGATATCAGACAGGAAGCCAGTGCAAAGGCTTCAGAAGAGGCACTGAGTGAGAAAACCGCGGAGACCGAGTCACTACCGTAGCTATTCAATTATGTACAAGTTGTAACCTAGTGATATCCTTAAATGCAATCTTGTGAAAAAGGGAATTACGACAGTCAAGTCTACTAGTAACAAGTACAGTTGCGATAGTTTTTGCAACACAAAGAGGCAAATAACGGCGAATATGTCGTAAATCACGAATATGAAAATAACACCAGCGATAAGTTTGAGAAATATGCCGTCTAAAATTGAAATTATCATCAAAGATTTCTCAGAGATTTCGTGGTGAAGGTACAGGCGTATCATCCCGGCTACGCATAGGTGTGGGGAAACGCTTTTAATTTTATCACGTTGCCTCTGTGTACCAATAATAAGAAACTCTGTTTTATCAGCATTTAACTTTAATCTACTCTCAGTTATCCAAACGAAAATGTCATTTAAAAATTTTTTTGAGCTGATCTAAGGAGCAATTAGTATTAGGCGCAGATTAAGAAATGTAAATCTGGGTATCATCTGCATAAAGATGATGGTTTAGATTATAACTGTTAATAACTGAGCTCAGTGGTGTTGTGTAGAGAGTGAAACGTAATGGTCCGGGGACAGATCCCTTAGGGACACCACATGGAATAGGGAATGCTGATGAAAGACAATCCTCAATATTCACTGTTTGATGCCTAAATGTTAGATATAACACAAACTAACTTAAAGCTGTGCCGGATACACCATACCATAAAGACAGACGATTTATTAGAATGATGTATGCATGTTTCGCAGTTGAAAGTGTGCGAGTAGCAATAGTCGGAATAAAGCTTCGCATTAATTTACAATTGAAAGCATAACATTAGAAGTAAGTTCTAGCAAGCACATATGTAATCAGTTGCGCAATAGTCAACAAAACAAGTTATGCAGAGCTTACACAAGACTCACAACTGACAAGGAGAGGCGATATCGTCACGTGCGATGAGCAGGCGGCAATGTCGTAACTAGCGCTACACATACACAGCTTGTCAGCTGTATCAACTGGCTCAAGGGGCATGTTCCAATTCTTCACGCTTGAGTGCCAGTGCTTGGAACATTTTACTTGAACTTGGCATTTCGTCAAGACGACCAACGAAGCGTGGATGCCGAGGTGGAAGTAATCAACTACCTATCTCCACAGTGATCGGTTATCGACCACCCATCAACTACGTGGGCACATCTTCACAAGTACATGACAACCTGATTTCCGTGACTCTTTCCCCAAATCCACTATGCTGTCCGACTACACAAGCTTCCTTATGCCTTATCAATTCAAGATCTGTTCGCAACAAAACGACCGACATTTTAGACCACGTTTACGTACACGATCTCGACGTTGTGGCCATTACCGAAACTTGGCTTTCTAACAAAGATTCCGACCTCCCGGTAACCAGGGCTCTCACACCACCTGGTTATAAACTCATTCACCATCATAGATCCTGTCGTCGTGGCGGCGGCATTGCGATACTGCATAAAGATTTGATCAAAACAACATCAGTGAAAACTTTCAATAACATTCGGTCCTTCGAAGCGATGAGCGCGAAATTAACATCACACGGAAAAAGTATAATCTTGCTTGTTGTCTATCGCCCACCACCAACTAAGAAGAACGGATTATCGGTTGTCGATTTCTTCAACGACTTCGCAGATATTCTCGACACGTATGCGACACTACCTGACGAACTTGTTATAGTTGGCGACTTTAATTTTCATTTTGACGTTAACACTGACGTTCACGTGAAACGTTTCCGTGACATGTTGCACTGCCATGACATGACGCAGTATGTCCAACAACCAACGCATCAAGAGTGCCATATTTTAGACCTTGTGATAGCCCGTACTAACTCCTGTGTCGCTGACACGGTGGTCGCCGAGCTTATTTCTGATCACCACGCTGTGCACTGCCGTCTTGCAATGCGCAAGCCTCCATTTCGGAGAGAAAAGAAGACTTACCGCAAGATAAAGGCGATCAATCTCACATCGTTCTCGTCGGATATTGTGAACTCCACATTACACACAAAGCGTGAACAATCATTAGACGACATTGTAGCTCAATACAACAATGTCTTGAGCGAGCTGCTTGACAAACACGCACCACTGAAAACGAAATGGCTCACCATCCGACCTGATGCGCCGTGGGTCGATGACGACATTCTATCAGCCAGGAAGGAGAGGCGCCGGAAGGAGCGAAGATGGAGATTGTCCAGGTTGACCATCGACAGAGAAATCTTCATCAACCAGAGAGAACGAGTGAAGAAGATGTTGTACACTGCCAGAGCCAATTTTTATACCAACAAAATCAACGAACAGGCTGGCAACCCCAAAACTCTGTATCGGATAGTTGGTTCTCTGCTGCATGCAAAAGACCTGCCAGCACTGCCCGACATCCACCCTGGACAATTGCTAGACAACTTCAGCAACTATTTCACGGACAAAATTGACATTATCAGACGCGATCTTGTTACATACAACAAACATACATTGCTGCACCCGGACGAGCCCTGTGTTGTCCTGTCACATCTATCATCGTTCCTGCCGACCACGACACACGAGATCACCAAATTGGTCGGCAAGTTGGCTTGTAAATCGTGCAAGTTGGATCCGATTCCGACTCATCTGCTGAAGGCTAACATATCTACTTTGGCACCAGTCATCACCGACATTGTGAACTTTTCGATTACGACAGGAGTCTTTCCTTCTGCCTTTAAAAGGCTGTCGTAAGTCCTCTTTTGAAGAAAGCAACACTGAACCCAAATGATCTAAAGAACTATCGTCCAGTGTCGAACTTGTCTTTTGTGTCAAAAATTGCAGAGAAGGTCGTTACCGCCCGTTTCTCCAAACACCTATCTGACAACGAACTCTATGAGCAAATGCAATCTGCTTATCGTCCGCACCACAGCACTGAGACAGCATTGCTGAGAGTATGCAACGATCTGCTTTGTATACTGGATGAGCGCAAGGCTGCCATACTTGTGCTATTAGATCTCTCAGCAGCATTCGACACAATCGACCACGGGATCATGTTATCACGCCTCAAAGATCGTTTTGGTGTAACTGGAACATCTCTTGCATGGTTTGATTCGTATTTAGCCAACCGAAGTCAGAGTATTCAAGTGCACGGAAGAGAATCAGCGGAAAATCCAGTGATGTTCGGAGTCCCGCAAGGTTCCGTTCTCGGCCCGCTCATGTTCATTTGTTACACGGCACCACTCGGAGACATCGCCCGTCGGCATGGAATCAACATGCATCTATATGCTGATGATACCCAACTCTACATCGCCTTCAGTCCTCTCTCGGAGGAAGACACAACCCAAGCTGTGAAGCGCATACAAGCATGTGTCGCTGAAATACAAGCTTGGATGCGCATGAATAAACTCAAACTCAATGCTGAAAAAACAGAGGCTACCGTGATTTGTTCGCCGCACATCAAGAACAAACTTTCTATGCCGCACATAGAACTTGCCAATAACATCGTGTCTACTTCCACTGTGGCCAGGAACATTGGTGTTTTCTTCGATGATGCCCTAAACATGAACAGCCATGTACACTACATGTGTCGTGTAGCATATTTCCATCTACACAGTATTGGAAGAATTCGAAATCTCCTAGATAGAAAAACGACAGAGATGATGGTGCATACCTACGTGACGTCTCGTCTTGACAATGGAAATGGCCTGCTTTACGGGATTTCTTACCATCTCCTCACCAGACTCCAGAGAGTGCAGAGAAAAATAAACTTACGCATTTCGTTTTGTGCCACCACTTATATCTGTCCTAGTCACAGTGTCACGTGATATTCGTACGGTTTCAATAAAAAACTTCCCCAAAGTTAAATTACAGCATATTATAATTAATACCGGGAGCGCACATATCTCAAAGCATTTGCCCTAAAGGCACACAGCTTAAGCTTTGAAGTAGTTGAAACATTTTGTTATACGTATAGTCTATATATTTGACCAACCTTTGCCTGCATTTAGATACTGTATTCGTACAGTTTCACCAAACTTGACCAACACTAAATGAATCAGTAAAACAGGTGTGTTCACCAAAGACTCGTTATAAAGTGGACAAAGAGAATTGAGATGTAAACCATTTGAGAATTTATATATTACACTGCTGTCTCCGACCTGTAGGTGTTTTCATAGTACATGTTAAAACAAATTATTCGTGTCAAGAATGTTGGATGTGACTAAAATTGACACCATTGTCGATGGTGGTACTAGAAGTATTCATGATACATACGTCTTCGCATTCGAATCGAGACCCTGCTTTTTTGCTGGAATTCATTACCTACTCGAAGATTAGCTAATTATTTTTTTGTCATGCCTAATTCAGACAGTCTGTAGAATGAAACATTTCGCACGTCACTGCATCTTTGTTAATAACATAAACAATTATCAGCACCTGCCGCATAAATTGAAGCCTCTCCCGACTAAACCAATGAATTATTGACACACTTCGTTAGCTGGCGACGTCTGAACCACAGCATCAGTACGGTCACGCCCTGCGTTATTTTTTGCACCGATGACGTCAGTATGTCGGTCTTTCACTGGAACAGGAACACTATCACTGTCAGCGAGCATGGTCGTTCTTGATTATTTTTTCAAAACTGTTACTATGCAAATTGAAGAGTTGCAAAATACGTGATCCAAATGCAATGTGTTGAATGATATCACAAACGTGGATACATGCGCACGCGCACGCACACCGCACACACACGCACGTATACACACACGCGCGCGCGCTCGCACACACACACATACATACACACACATGTGGGCAGGCAAGATTATATAGTAAAGACAATATGGTGTTATCGCGTACAGGGGACAGCGCACACTGGGCAAGAAGGTTTCGTGTAGCTGTGGATCAGACACCACACAAATAACACTTCCAATTGACTATCGTTACAATTCAAATGCACAACAATATTACATCACTTCACATCGTCGGCTCTTTCTAATTGTCAAACATTGCTTTGAACGGTGACGTTTGCTTCCAAAACTTGAATTCCTATCCAAAACACATAATAATACTACCACTGCGCAACAGATGACGCTACCCGTTCAATTCCAATCGCCAAGTGACGCTGCTCCATGATAGACAAGTCCAATTTTGTTGGGAATGTAGTGGTGAAAGCAGACAACCAGTGTTGCTAGCTAAGGGAGACCCCAAGGAATAAGAAAACACTTGTCGGCTGTCTGGAATCTGTTCAGTTATTTTTATGACCGATTTAAAAAAAAAACATGCATGGGATATACTCCACCTACATAGGATAAATATTTTGTGTGTGTAAATATAACAAATAATTTTCCAGTGAGAAAGAGTAAATCAATGGGAGTAAAATGTATGGAATGTATTTCACTCGGATCACCCGTTGCCATGGTAAGAAACAAAATGGCTGCCGCATTTTGAAAATGTTGCATACGGTCTACTGTCATTGGCAAAGCGGATATGATCATAATTCTTTCTCTATCATGTCTACTCTGTGTGATGTGATGTATCTATAACCACAACTTTTACATATTTATAAGTTATATACTTAATTGTTTAATAAAAGAAAATTGTTAAAAAACATCTGTATTTTTGTTATATGCACCTAAATCACAAACAAATGCATCTTATTACAAATTTCTCCTTGTTGTTTTATGGAGAAAATAACCAAACAAATAACATTCTAAACATATTTGTACTGGCACCCACAATATTGCCTGAGATGTGATGAACGCTAATCGAACAAATTCCAGTTCCTGTAAATGACTGCCAAAAATAGAACAATGGCAATTATTACGTGATAGACGCATGGATTGTCCACGGATAAATGTGATTTCAACGTATTCATTTGACAGGAAACACAAAAATCTGTTGGAATATTGAGGAAACTCATTTTCAGTAAATGTTCCAAAAACTGCCATTTAGGTGTAGTCCCTGTGTTTTCCGATAATGACTCCAGTTATGCTATGCACTCGGTGAAAAATCAAGGGAAACGGTATCCACTCATCATATGACACCATTTTAGTTATTTGTTAGGATGCAAACCTCCCAAATAATCCCAGCTCCAACTTTGTCATTTAAACAAGAAGTATGAATTTGAATCTTTTTAAATTAAATATAATAATAATAATAATAATGTATACATGAAGCCGACTGTGACAATGCTCTCCGACTAGTATATGTACTGTAGATCACTCACATAATCAACTTTAATAGTAACAAAACATGAACATAGAATACACCCCTAATATTCATCTAGATGAATAGTAGACGTGGTAAAGTGGTGTTGGAAATGTTGTTGGTGTTTAGCACTGTGTATTTTGCATGGACGTAGAAAGCATGCACGTGTTACTATATGGTGTCTCAGCTGTAGCGCCATGTGGAAATGCGGCAAGATAGGAAATATACTAGCTATTCCTTGTGTATCATCTGTTGAAATGAGAACACCGAAGGTCCGAGAGAACGTCTTGGAATTCACCCGCAAACAACAAAGATATGGATATGGATGTTATCCAAATGCATTATAATATCTGCATATGAATTAAAGAAAGCATTAAAATATTGCTGTTTACATGTAAGGTGAGGGGCCATCCGCCCATACCATTGTAAATGTTCTCAGCGGTATCGCCATCTAGCGATCAAATATTAATATAAAAACTACTTAATATCAGTGACTACATGTAAAAGTTCACAGAGGCTTCGCCATCTAGCGATCATTTACTAACACAAAACTACTTGACATCTGTTACCACAACAACGCCGAAATACAGTTCAATAAAAGCAATGTAGCACCTCACTACTCTGATATGTCAGGCTCGCCATATGACAGCGTGAACCCCAAGGACAAAATCCCCAAGAACAACATGTGTGGGGTAATGTACGAGTTAGCATGTCCAGACAGCCATCAGACCTATGCAGGCGAAACGAGCAGAACACCAGGAGCCCGATTCAAAGAACACAGAAACATGAGTGGCCCACTCACAGCAGTAGGTGAACACAGAGTGAGTGAGGGCCAGAACATCTCGACTAAAGACTCAAAGGTGCTCGCCAGAGAAAAACTTATGGAGAAGGACAATCAATGAGGCCATTGAGATCAAAGAGAGGTGACAAGAAATCAACAGAGACTCCGGATACAACCTTCCCGCGATCTTCCTGGAATTATTGTCATGTGAAAGTTCACAGAGGTTTCTCCATCTAACGATCACATACTAACATAAAACTACTTAACACCAGTGACCACAACAACGCTGAAATACAGTTCAATAAAAGCAATGTAGCACCTCACTACTCTGGTACGATTGGCAGGCATCATAAATCAAGTAAACACAGTTGTACATAAAACGTATAAACATAAATACGAACTATTAACATGATTTGTCTGAAGAGGAGGCGGAAAGGAGGTGGAGGTTTGAAATTTCTTCTCTCGTAAAAATGGATTGTCTTTGCTGGCGGAGAAATCGAAGTGACCGAGCCAGCTGTACTTTCTAGGATGCTCTTGCTGGACCAGTCCATTTGTTCGGGGAAGACAGGTTACTCCTTAGCATCTACATGAAGATCATTCTAATAAATTATAACTTCGCATTTATGTATCATACTAGATAGCGAGTTAACTGTGTACCTATGTGTGGCCGCAGCTTGTTTGATGCAACAATACCAACATATGATAACAGTTGTAACGTTTGATAAAGGGCAAATTGTATTGCCGGATCACCTCATGGTAACCAGAAATCATATAACTGGATCTATGCATTATAATTAATCAACCGCCACAGGCACTGTTCATTGTGAATAATGTCCCCCCACTCCCCCCACGCAATCCTATCAGAGAATTTGACCACCATTTTCCGGGAATATTGAGTGGGGACGTACCACAAACCTTACAACACAATGAGATCCATCATAGTGAACCCCAAGGACAAAACCCCTCAAGAACAACATGTGTGGGGTAATATACGACAGAGCATGTCCACACTGTCATCACACCTATGTAGGCGAAACGAGCTTCCGGATACAAGCTTCCCGCGACCTTCCTGGACGTATTGTCATGTGACAGTTACCAACACATCACACGACGACCAAGAGTGGCGCAGACCAACGCTGATGAAGAAGTCGTGAAGACGTCGAAAGCTCTGTTCAGAGCAACATAGGACTCGGAAAGGTAACTTGCCATATTTTCAAAACTCTTAAAAGCACACTTCGGCTTTTGTGTAAGTTTATTAGGTTAGATTACCTTTGTACGTTATACTTTAGCAATTACACAATTACCATATGAATAACAGTCCAAGGGCAAATAGTCGCGGTGCTGCTCTGCCTAATGCCCGAAACGTTTGTGAATAAATAAGATCGTCCTTGCAAACCAGGGATGTGAATTAGTACACTACCCTGGCAGATCTCCTACGTATTGTATGGAAGTTGGCCGAATCAAGCCCATAATTGACTTCGCCGTACCACCCGTGAGAACAGTGCACAGACACCCGTCCGACCCGCGACCCAGTTCCAAGTTGAAGCCTTCAAGATCCAGGAATCCCAATATAATTACCCATTCAACCATTCTCAAGAGCCGCTAACAAGTATTGTGCATTAAAATACCTAACTACGTCTAATTTCCAAACCACAGGAACTTGCTGGCATGCGATATTATTGGCTGAACGTATCTTCTGAGTATCGCAAGTTGAACTGCTAGGGGGAACTGAGACTGATGTAGTCAGCAGCGCCCCCTGGCTCACGAGGATAATGATAATACTAATAATAAAATATGATATTGATATAGCACCATAATCCCATAGTGCTCTACGGTGCCTTACTATACAATAATAGTTCCACTAAATATGTAAATCATAAAATAGTAAGTTAATTAATTTAATAAAAATATAACTAAGAATCATACATCAAACTAAACAATTAAAATGTAATTTAAATATAACGCCATTAGACCTAAAATGTATATATGGAATAAAATAATTAAAATAATTAATTACACTAAGAGTCACAACATTATAAGGATCAAGTGGGGTATATAGTAAGATGATAAATTACAATATATGTGCTTAGAATTATATAAAACAAACCAATTGTTATAATAATAATAAATAGTAGGTGAGATTAAAACATGTAGACATATATGAGGATTATTAACATAAACACTATTCCTCATGTATGGATGTTCCCGGCAGTACATCGTGGAACTGGTTGAGTAGAACCACCTTCCATAGCTGTTCTGTTTTCCCCGCGGGATACCCAAGCTCCACGCCACCTCTCTCACCCACCACATAGGCCAGAGAGGCCAGCAGCTCCACGTGGCGCAGCAGGATCTCTGCTCGTCTGTTCTTCTGCTTCAGCTGCACGAGACAACACAATACATTTTCAAAGTGACTCACCAGCATTAACATTGACATTTTATTGGTAAATTACTTTATTTCATCCACTCATTCATTCATTAATATTTTTTTTTTTAGATTTCAGAAAATGACTTGAATCCATCATGTGACTTGTTGCCTAGCAAAAGGTCCAACAAGCCAATGAAAAGTGGACGCCAAATATGTGGAGCTTTCGCGCATTCCATCGTATATTTTTATGGAATTCTGGCCTCCAAATTGTTCTTTTTATGACAAAACATAAGACAAAGTTGTTCTAGTGAGAACAGCAGGCGGGAAAGTTTGATATAGCAGACTTCATGCCGCACAAAGAATGTAAAATCACATTTATTACTCATGCAACCATTGTTGGCATGACTAACCTTGATAAAGGTCACATGCAGATTACAAACCGTGATGTACTAGTCCCATCGACTGATTTAAGTGCTTCGTGTTGTGCGGAACGAAAATGTCTGCATACTCATCAAACGTGGTGATGTTGGTTGATGCATCTTTTGACGGCGAAGCCAGTTGATGCATCTTTTGACAGTGACCTTCAACCTTCACTTTCAACCTTCACTCCTCACTTAGACCACCACTTTACAACTCTATGCCTTGCCTCATTTTGACGGGGATACAGAACACATATATAGATGTATAACATGGCCTAGTGTAAGTAAACAAAGTAGATATGCAAACATTGTAATTGCGTATGCGGAATAGCGCAGTTTTGGACATTCATCATTTGCTTGACCTTCACTCCACAATTACTGCACCACTTGATAGCTCCTCCTGGTATCCCGTATTTACGGGCAATTAGTAGGATTTCCAAAAAAAGTATAAGACGTGGCTATGAGTAGATAGGTAACGTGTATACGCCATCATTGGTTTTGTATAATTTTTACGGGAGGCGTAATTTCGAACATTTGTAACTTGACGGTGATCCTGTTTGATCGTCGCTCCACACAAATTCCATCAACTAACACCTCCAAATCATATCACATTTTGACGAGAAGAAATTGTTGTTTCACAATGTGTATAACATGTCCATACAGATACAGAGTTATTGTAACTTTATGAAGTGTGCCATATTGCAGAAGTTCGAATATTCATAATTTCACGGTGACTTTGTTTGACCTTAGCTCCACACTTACTATTCCGGGTAAAAGCTCCGTGCCAATTCTCATTGTGACGGGGAGACAATAAGCTTTCCAACAATTTATGACATACCCATTCAAAAAAAAAAAGTTGATATGCAATCATTGTAATTTTAATACGGAAGCGCACAATTTCGAAAAATTTTCATTTGACGGTGACATTGTTTGACCTTGGTGTCACGCTTACTGCATCACTTGGCAGTTCTAAGACATACCTCGTTGTGATGGTGATATATTGGGCTTTCAAATTATGTACATTTGGGCATTTTGCACGTAGGGGAGGGGGCATTTAAGTTGGTGCGTTAGGCAGTACCTACCACTTGCCAATTGAGGAGACACATCCGAAAAACGTGATGTTATATTGGTCAGAGCTAATTTGCATATTCATGTGACAAATTTGCATACCATGATTTGTTCACTGACGTAAAACTAACAAGAGACCACGAAAACATTCGCTTGGACCTTATTTTGATTGTTTTGGATGTTTACTATTCGATATATTCAGGAAAACAGTATTTATTTTAATGGCGATGACTAATTTGCATATAAATGGGTTTATACAAAAACACTCGAGGGTGCCTGGGTGGCACCCGTCGGATTATTGACCTACAGGTGTAGAAGGTCACGAAAATAAATAAAAAAACATCGTGCGGACCCTAATGGACGCTTCCCTAGCTAATGCCCGGACTATATAGCAGACTTCATGCCACACAAAGAATGTATAATGCACATTTATTACTTATGCAACCATTGTTGGCATGACAAACCTTGATAAAGGTCACATGCAGATTACAAACTGTGATGTACTAGACCAATCGATTGATTGTTTTTTTAATAATTCTTTTATAATTGTAGTATAAAACTGGCATTTACTGATTTATTATTTTCAGTTCAGTTCAGTTCAATATAAATTGTTGTGAATTTTTTTTATAATTGTGTAAAGTTAGGTACTTAGGATATGTGTGTTATACAGTGTAACATAGACTGAGGTGTGTAGATTATGTGTGTTATATGCTGTACATATACATAGTGCAAGGTGCATAGGTTATTTGTGTTATGCATTGTACATTAGATTGATGTGTGTAGATTTATGCACTTTCCTTAGCACAAAGTAGCAGGTTGTGTGTCATGCACTGCACCTAAAAGGGAGCCAGTCACTTACCCTATCTGGAATTAGTGGGCGTATTAATTTGTAACATGAAGTCTGCCGTGTTGAACATGGGAAAATAGGACATGCTTGAACATCAAAGGGTATTGAAATTAATTCAACCCTACTCCACCGTATTGGCAATAAAGCTTGTTTTGAAACTTAATGTTTTGCTTATTATCTGAACATGCTCCGGGGTCGTAATTTCCAAATTGCAAATGTTGTTACGTGCTTACTGCACGCACATTGGTGGACAGTATACCTTCAGTATAGTTAGTATAGCGTTAAGAACGTGATATTAATTAATAAATGAAAACTAGAAAGCCTCCATTTAAAGTGAAATGTGTAAGATACACGTGCTACACACAAAACCTTGGAGTGAGTCGTGTAGGTTCCTTTGTGCATCTCCAAGTAGAGCTCTCCTGTCTCTTGATGTCACATACGTGGGTCCTTGTCCCCCGTCTCCATAGCCAAACAGATAAATCGTATAAAACTAATCAAATAATAAAAAACATAAAAGTGATAACACATTTAATATGGCGTAGTATCTTCATAGTGTTTTAAGACACGTGACTAGAGAAGATACGAAGCTGGTAATATTAGGTTTATTTTGAATATCAGGCAAAATATTATTCCGTACTATCGGCCAACTGCATAACAAATTATTTGATGATCGTAGGGTAGAATTGCTAATTGGATTAATATGTCCAAGCTGCGTTGTGTCATGATTGTGAATATCACAGGTTAGTGTAAAAGATATTAGATAACGATACTGGCATATTGTTATGACGATAATTATACATAAATTTCGCGATTTCTATTTCATAAATATCCTTCAGTTTTAGTACATTTAAACATGTGAACAGGGGATGAGTATGCTCATATTTCAGCATAATGAATAATTTCTTCGTGTAGCTTTCATTTGTCAAATAAGGATATACTAATACATAGTAAATTGTCTTTAGGGATTCTGCAGGAAGAAAGCTATTCACTTTATTTTATAACGTATAAAGCACCTGAAAGTTTTTTCGGCAGACATTTATGTGTTCATGCCAGTCAAGTATATCACCAATAAGAAGGCCTAGAAAATTTACACAATTGATAGGCTGAATCATCTGCTCTGACATCTTTCAAGTGATTTGTTCACTAAGTAGATTTCGTGACCTAGAAAACAACATATATTTTGATTGGGATACATTTAATGAGAGCTTAACATAAAACCAGTCGGCTAATACTTGTAGTTCTTTATACATGTCATTATAAAGTTTAGTAACATGATTTCCATTCATATAAGCTGAGGTATGATCAGCAAATAATATTGCTTTAATTTGTTTCAGACTGAGGGAGATCTCTTACGTATAAAATAAATAAAAGTGGACCGAGATTAGAGCCCTGCGGCACACCGAATGCGATATTTTGTGGAAGCGAATCACTGTTGTTACAACTTACTTATTGTGTTATATTTGTAAGATAGCTTCTGAACCAATTATGAGGGGTGTCTCTTATTCCGTAGTAATCTAACTTATGTGATAAAATCTGATGGTCTAAGGTATCGAATGCCTTACTTAAATCAAGAAATACACTGATGATTAATCTGTTTTTCTAACGCATTTAAACGTCGGAAACTAATGTAGATGCCGCTTTAATGGGGGAATGTTTTGATCGGAAACCATGTTGATTATTATTTAGGATGTTGTTATTTGTTAAAAAAAAGTATAGGTCCTTTTGTATACTACCCTTTCTAATATATTTGAAATAGCGGGAAGTAAACATATAGGTCTATAATTAGAAAATAATTGTTTAGCTTTTTATTTGTAGACTGGTATAATTTTAGCAATTTTTAATTCGTCTGGTACAATTCCCTCACTTAAAGACTTGGTTATCAGAACAGCTATCGGTAGAGACATTTCTTCACCAATTTGTTTTATAAATTACGGATTAAAATTGTGAGACTCACAATTTTTCTTGGGTTGAAGAAACTTTATTATTTGGCTGACTTCACTTGCATCAGGATTCATATACATACTATTCGTACTTTTACCACGGCTTTTGTAAGGTATGCGGTAAAACTGGTTTGGGACATAGGGATTGCCTTAGCGTAACTCAGCCCAATGTTTGTAAATAAATTTCAAAATATATTCGACATTTGATCAGGATCATTAATTAAGTCAGTATTGACCTTGAAATGTGTTGGAATATTTTATTTATCCTTTTGTTTACCGATTATTGTTCGAAGTAACTGCCATATCTTTTCAGAATCATTCTTGAATTTGTTTAATATGTTAGAATAGTAAGTTGTTTTAGCACCAATATGCTTTATTTTATTATAAAGATTTGTGTACGTAGCATAACGAACGTAAGTGGATGTATCCTTGATTTACCAATACATTTTCGATAATGCTTACTGAATGTTGAAGAAGATTTCATTAGACCTTTGGTCATCCATTTATTCCTGATTGCATATTTTGATTTGATCTTAATAATTTTATCTGGGACAAAGGAATCTACTACATTGATGGAGTTATGTCATAAATTCTATAAATGCATTATTGATATCTAACCGATGTAAGTGAATCCCACCAATTTATTTAAGAGCGGAAGTTGTATGATGGAAGGATGCTTCGGAAACTGAAGTACGTTTGAAGATAAGCGGCTCGTGTAATGGTTTGGGTGATTTCCGTTTACCTTTTAAGCAAATTATAGGCAAGTGATTCGATATGTTGTTATAAAAGATGTCAGAATGGACATTTGAGTTGGTATGACTTACATGAATATTATCAATAATGGTTGCAGATGTATGAGTAATACCTGTTGGTTTTGTAATAGTAGGAACCATGTTAGCATAAAAAAAACATATCTAGCATGTCACTTGAGGGTTTATGCAAGTCTAATTTTAGATACTCCATATTTTGATCTGTTCCAATTATAATTTGGTGAGTTGAGTTTAGAATTGTGTTTAAAATTGACTCATAATATTTAAGTGATGAACTAACCTCTGTATTGGGAATGCGGTAGATCTCTCCAACAATGGAAGTACAACCTTTATCATTGGACTGAATTAAAATGGACTACAATTCACTCTCTACAAAAATGGCAAGATCTTCACGAATATGATATGGAATATTACCACGCATATATATATAGCAACACCACCTTTAGTTTAGGTATACCTGTTTTTATAAACCATGTTAAAATTTGGCAGTTTATATATATATATATATATGCATTACCGTATTTTAAGAAGGTATTCTAAAAGTTACCAGAAAGTATAGCATTAACATCATAATAAGTACTATTGATATTAGCTTAGTTAAAAAAATTGGTATCTTCATCTCTGTTCAAGGCATGCAACTCAAATAAATTTCTTAGATCTTGATTCGTATAATTACGTGGAAGAGACTCCATAGTTGCACGACTCGTTTTGACAGTTAGTAAACTGCTAAATTATATTCCACAAGGGGGTGAACAAATTCAGAGTAGGGGCCTACAGTATATCAATATAAACTAAAATATAAATAATATGTGACGGTGCTAATTAAAATCGACATCATCATATTAGTAGCAGTTTGCACAACAATTAATATCGACAAATGGAGCATAGATATTAAAATTAAACAAGGTAACGAGAATATCACAGATATTGAAAAGTGCAATGATAGTATTTTGAAAAACATACTGTCCCGTGACATTAACCTAAACAATAATTGCTTAGATGTAGTGTTAATCAAATAATCAGAGTTACAAACGAACAAAACAAGAAGGACAAAGAGCAAAAATGAGTGAGTAAACGTATTAGTAACGCTAAAGTATGTTGGCAGAATGCCTAAAATTTGCAGATACATTGCCATTCTATTCATATGACCCCTTACATGCACACACACACACGCACACACGCACACACGCACACACGCACACACGCACACACGCGCACACACGCGCACACACGCACACACACGCACACACACACACGCACACACACACGCACACACACGCACACACATGCACACATACACGCATACACACGCACACACTCGCACATCACGCACACACACACACACTTAGATGCACAAATGACACAACACATGCACACAAACCCTATACAAGGCATTTAGTTACTATAGCGATAAATGCAAAAACAACAAGAAAAAGTGCAATTTTGTAAAACAAACTGGGTGAAAAGAATTGTGGGAGTGAAGAGAATAGACAAGCGAAGAATGGAGGAGATGAGGGGGATGTTGGCGTGAAAGAGAGTTTTAAGAAGAAACTGGTGAGAACTGGTTAATGTTGGCTTGACATGTGGAACAAACAGATAACTAAGACATAGGAGGATTGTACAAATGTAATGTGTTGTTTACATTTTGTACATTTTTGGTACAGCAGTGAATTGTTTCAGGTTTATTGAATGCAACATGACAGGCAGTAAACATATATAAAATAGTATTAAGAATGTTATATTTAAAAATTAGGAATAGGTAACCTCGCATTAACAGGAGTTGTTTATTTTGGTGACATTAACATATGAAAACTGATTACATACTATATCTGCTGCAGCAAGCATTATTTGAATAATGCACAAAGTTCAAATTCATTGAGATCATCTAAATGTGTTACACTTACAGGAAATGTGTTGACAAGGCTCCAACTCAACTTCTGCGTAACAAACCGTGCTATCCCAGCGAGCTTCATGATCTGGGGCAACTGGGCAGAATAACCGAATGTGTTGGGCAACCAGAAACACAGAGTTAAGTCAAGTGTTACCACAAATGTCCAACATGCTAGGCATGACTGTGTGCGTGCGTGCGTGTGTGTGTGTGTGTGTGCGTGTGTGTCTGCATGTGTGACGATCCTTGAATCCATACCAGAATCCTAACCATGTCACGCAAGTTACGACATTGCCGCCGGCTCATCGCACGCGACGATATCGCCTATGCTTGTGAGTTGTGAATCTTGTGTAAGCTCTGCGTAACTTGCTTTGTTGACTATTGGGCAACTGATTAAATCTGCGCTATGTGTGCGTGTGTGTGTGTGTGTGTGTGTGTGTGTGTGTGTGTGTGTGTGTGTGTCTGCGTGTCTGCGTGTCTGCGTGTCTGCGTGTCTGCGTGTCTGCGTGTCTGCGTGTCTGCGTGTCTGCGTGTCTGCGTGTCTGCGTGTCTGCGTGTCTGAGTGTACATGTGTCTGTGTGTCTGTGTGTCTGTGTGTCTGTGTGTGTCTGTGTGTCTGTGTGTCTGTGTGTCTCTGTGTCTCTGTGTCTCTGTGTCTCTGTGTCTCTGTGTCTCTGTGTCTCTGTGTATGTGGCGCACATCCATGCGTGCGTCAGTGTGTGTCCATGCGTGCTTGGATGGAGGTATATTAAAGTAGTCAAATGATTTAACAAAGACAGTACTAAACTAAACATGCGTATGATTAAACAGGCAAAGGAACCAAATATTAACCGGATACTTCATAACTCAAACTCTTTAATCAACACAATATACATTTCTGCAACTGTCTCACAGCTCCTAAAACCTTAGCAGCTTTAAGTAAATGTAACTGCTATAATTGCTTTGGAAAATATGCTACAATACCACACTATTATGATTCTCAATAATAAATTATTCATCCAGAAATTGGATACCAGTGTACCTAAACAAAACTGTCTACATTAATTAAACTCTCATATTATATCCAATCACATGTATGTTTCTAAGAACATTCAGCATTTGGTAATAATTGTAATAACAAAGATAAAGCCTGGGTCTGGCTGATGACTTGCTACTTTTGCTGTGTATGATCGCTAACCTCTGTGCAGCGTTTGCCAATCTCCTTCTCAAAGAAGCGTTGTCCTTAGAGAAACTGTCGTATAACTACATCACAACTGGGAATGTTGCCATCCTGGAAGCACGACAAAGTAAAGAAAAAGTAAACGTAACTTCCCATACAGTGCTTAGGACTGCTCCATGCATCTTACACTTTACTCCCTGGCAGGCCTGTTCAAGTGATCACCATCTGGACTTCTCTCTGGGAAGGTTTCAGCCATTTTTGCAATTATCACACAAAGACTAGTTATACACAAATATCCACCATTGCTTATAGTCAGGCACTCGATCATACGGCATATTGAACTGTAACAACGTAGAATGAAAACACCTGGCAAAGATTTGAGATAGCTGCGAGAGGGTTGAAACCCGGAATCCACCGATTGAGTGTTCGACACTCCAATCAATGCGTCAAAGAACTCCACACAAATGAAATTTCAACATTACATAAATCTTCTTGTGATGTCTGCAGATTATCAGAACCTACCATTTCAACCCAGGTGCCTGCAACCGGAATGAATCTTTGCTGACTGCAGATTATCAGAACCTACCATTTCAACCCAGGTGCCTGCAACCGGAATGAATCTTTGCTGACTGCAGATTATCAGAACCTACCATTTCAACCAAGGTGCCTGCTACCGGAATGCATCTTTGCTGACTGACGTAATCCTTTATGTCCGCATAGAGGGAAGAATAATTCTTATCAACCCATTCAAACTGCTGGGCCTACAAACAAAGTACACAGCTATTAGAAAAATGACAATCCTTACTGTAGTTTACAGTAACCATTAAAACAAAATCAAGTCAACATGTAGAGTTTTTTATTGTAATAATCACATTCATAAGTTAATTCAAACAATTATTACACAGGATCACAGTTGTTTATGCTTCAATATGTGGCTATGAGTAACTCATCATTTTATATACATTTATTTTAACCACTCTTTTTTTTCCAGAATTTTCCACAAAACTTTGTTGAGAGCAAGGTTATATCAACAACAGTTGACTTGTTTTTGAGAAACTTCAACGTTGTTAGAAAATGCTATAATTTTGCTAAAATGCAGAATGTTTATGTGAATCTCCTGCAATATATCTATATACACAAACTGTCATATGATGATAAGTAAAGCTTAATCTAAATAAAGGTCATATCGTGCAGTCGGATCAGGAATTTCAAGTGGATCAATGGTTTTGCCCATATACATAATAAATCTAATACATGGATATTGGATCTTACACAAAAACAACTACACATGGATCTTCAATCTCAAATATAGGATTCATGCATGAATTTCATACATGGAACATGGATCTTGCAAAGATCATTGATCTCACACAAATATTTCATACACAGATCCCGCATCTCCCACAAAGATCTTTCATTCCTTATCTGGATCTCGCACAAAAGATCTAAAACATGGATTATTAATATCATGCATGGATCTCATACATGAATCACTGATCTTGTGCAAAGATTATGGATCATACACAACGATCATGGATCTGACACATGGATATCATAAATTGTACATAGATCTTGCAATCTTGCAAAGATCATGGATCTCACACATAGATCTCATAAATAGATTATGGATTTTGCAACATAGTAACGGATCTAACTTGTGGATCATGTATCTGACATGTGGATCTGCTAGAGGGCAAATGTCTCAAAAAGTGTACAATTGACAAAGATGGTGTCTTTTGTCTCTCACATCGTCAATTATAAATTCAGTCTAACGAAATTGTCACCATATATTGATGTCACTAGATTGTTGAACATTTTTCAGGATAGTTCGTTTTCAAATCACAAACTTTCATTTTTCATGTCCATGATGTTTAATTTTCCTGATTGAGGCTTTCGTCAACGTATCACGTAGACGTCATCAGTACCGATGACGCTGAATGACGTCATCGTACACGTGAGGCAGTTCGTAATTGCTTTCGTCTCTGTTGATGGGTGTTTCGGTTTTCCTGATGCAGATGGCTTCCTTGATATGCCGAATTCTTATGTTGGGTTCCTTGTCTACAATTTTCACTCCCTCCCAGTCTATGATGTGGTTTTCAGTTGTCGTATGGTCTGTAAGGGCGAATTTATTGATGGTAGACATCAATCTTTTTTTCGCTCCTTGTGTATTTCTCATTTTTCGTGTTGTCTACGTCCTTTCTGTGTTTCTCCAGTCTTGTTTTGAGTAGTCTTCCTGTCTCCCCAAAGTACTCAGCACTACAATTCTTGCACGGTATTTGGTACACCAGTTCGCCCTGTTCTTCTAGTTGTACTTTGTCCTTGGGATGTACCAACAGGTGCCTGAGGGTGGTTTGGGGACGCATGGCTGTTGCTACTCCATACTTATTCAGTACTCGATGTACTCTCTCTGAGATTCCCTGTATGTATGGGATGACTACATGGCTCCGATAGTCTTTGTCCTTAGTCTTTTTGTTGGTCTTTTCCTTCTTACTGCTATCTGTCACCTTTTTAAGGCCCATGACGGATAGCCACGTACTCTTAGAGCTCCTCTCAAGTGTTCCACCTCTTCTTTCTTGTTCCCCTCCTCCGAAGTTATTGTCTCACACCCGTTCATAAGGGTTCTGAAAACCTCTACCAGGTAAAATAAACATGTTGGATATGAAAAATGAAAGTTTCTGAATTGATGTCACTAGGTTCGTTCAGGACATGTAAGATTTGAGTCTTGTTAATTTTTTAAATGGCTGAAATTGGCCGTAAGGTGCCAAAAACAGACAAAATGGAGTGTCCAATTGAAGTTTTTAAAGTTTGAAGTAGTGCCAAACAAAAACAGTGCTGTCTTAACTTTTTCTGAGTTCACTGGGCAAATGGAGTATGTATTGCGAATGTATAGTAAAACATCGTGTTTAAAAATGAAAACTAAAAAATATACACTGCGTTTTCTATAATGACCAATTTTGTGTGTCCAGCGTCATCAGTTTACACGGGCAATTATATTAATGTATTATTGTTGTTGTAGGATACTTATACATATATTCTTTTCCTACATGTTAAGTAAATAATAAAAAATGGATCTAAACCTAAATTCGAAGAAAATATAACATGCAAAAGTAAAAAAAATGGATTGGCGTTTCAGCTGCGTTTCCAGCGTCATATATAGAAAAGGCTATCTTCAAAACTTTAGGAAATGTACGCAGTTTTTATTTGTTCGTACATACCAGCAACCAACATGGTATAATGCCATTAATGGAAATAGCCATATTCACAACATGTATTGGTCAAATGAGGAAAAAACCGATATTGGAGCGTATCCAGTGTCACTGCGTGTCCATTGTCATCTGTGGGATTACCGAAAAACACTGCTGAGAGCGCACTCTACTCTGATATATAGGAACTACAGTGATCAGTGCATCCGCGGCGGTCGTCTCTAATATGGTAAATTAATAAAGGTAACACCACTTACAGCGTTAGTATACTTAACAGCTGTGTTCTAACAAACCAATGGACGATAATATGATACGATGACGCTGGACACGCCAATTTAGCCAAATGTATATTTACCGGCTGTAGTTGACACTGACATCCTAACTTTTAGTGTAGATGTGTCAAGTACATGTTGCTCTTCATATAAAAGAAAACATTCCACATACAATTTAGGAGAATACATTATTACAAACAAAACATACTGACGCTGGACACCTGCTGATTAATGATCAAAAATCAACATATCTAAGAATAATTTCCGTTAAAATAATACCTATCAATATACGTTAGAAGAAAAAGACAGGTAGCAAAACAATATAATGCATTTGGGGATATTAAAAGGTAATTTGAAGAATTATGACCAATGGTATACTCACTCACGGCGGTAAGGTTGGGCATGCAGCTATGGGTGTGATCCTGCAACGCATATCGCTTACATACTACTGTATCCGTTATCTCACGTGATCTGCTCACCTCATGGAATTATTTGTAAAAGCATTTAAGCGTTTTACAAAAACAAAATAGAGGATAATTAATATTGCGTTCTACATTTTTAGAATACCCTGTCAACCAAAGAGGCGTTATCATGCAAGCCATGACACGTAAACGTATTAGGCTAAGATCTCGCACCGTTACCGTGAAAGAAAGATAGCACAAGACCCCCACTTCTTGGCCCATCTTTCTGCTCAGAACCGGGCACATTATGTCTGCGCAAGAAACCTCCCAGACCATAAGCTGAGAGCTCAGCGAGCACGCAAAGCTATAAATCTAAGTAGTGTACGATAACATATTTGTCTTGAGTTTGACTGATCTTCAAGTAATTTTCTATATTTATTTCAATATTACATGTAAGCTCTCTGTTACATATCAATATGTAATGTAGAAGCGATTTATTATTAATGTGCAAAATGTAAATGTTTGCATATAGAACAAGACATCTGCAGCGGCAACACCTACGGTAGAAATTAGGAGGTCGAAGAGACTCGACCCATCCCTTCCACCTACAGCAAGTGAGGTGCCTACGTCTTCGCAGAGTTTGGCTGACACAGAGTACATACCATTATCAGGCATTGTGTGTTGTGTTACAAGCGTGTAAACCATTACACCATACGATTTATGATACTAACTCTGCAAGATATATTATATTCCTTTCAGAAATGTGTAACAAGATAATGTACAACTAAGCAAATATTCTTATAAGAGCATAATTTAGATTTGGCTGCATGTGTTGCTTTATGTTGTGCATGCAAAATAAGGCATGTTTCTTCCCTGTGATATATAGGTCACAGAGGACGATTATTATCGTTTATAAACCAACTGCATGGGCTGTGATTATGAAAACCGCTGTTCATGTTGTGGACACCACTTTCCATTGATCTCACAGACTACCGCCCGCATGGTGATATATACTTGTTTCTGTTACATTATAACACTAACACACATTTGTAAACCGTAATTTCAAGAAACATATAATTTCCGGTTTAATATTCATAGTTTATGTTATAAAAACATTGGAATTTGCTGTCTTCTTAACTTAAGTACAACCTGTTTCCTTGTTTGTTTCCCTCAGAGAAACCCTGGTCGTGAAGATGAATTTTCCCCAACTACATTCTTCAGTAGCACAATAATTAGGCTGAAATACCGACTGCAGGAAACCTACAGAGGAAAAGGAGGTCATATGTCCAAAAGAAGCTAAACGCCTTGATGGTGAAGACAAAGAGGCTGCAAAGATGTGTATGGATTTTCCAGTAACCTTTAAAGCGCTCTACTCGTAATCAGAAAGAAGGATCAGGGCAAGCAAATCAAACTGATACGACTCCCATAAACACGGTTTTACCAACGCCGGTATGCCGTGCAGACATAATAATGAAGAAGAACGGACTGTACCCTTCGTGAAACAAAGAACTGAGACAAGTTTTCGCTGCCCATGCCCTCTTGTGATGGAAATGCAAGATATTCCAGTCCAGAAAAGGCAGTCACTCTTCGCAGTACGTCACCTGAAGAGAAGTCGGGCAGGAAGCATGGTCGCGAAGAAGTTGTATGCACTCTAGATCGACGATACGTTCTCCGCAAGAATGGCTTCGCAGGACAAAATACAGCACAACATTTGAAGGCCAGACGTATGTGGTTATATGTGAAGGAGTTCACTAAGAGACCGATAATTCTACACCTCTGCCAGGCAAGAAGAATGCCGTGAAGGATGATATGAAGAAGGTGCAGAAGTATACTTTGAGTGATTATAAGGAACAATGAGGATTCAATGTAGACATTATTGTCCATGCCGCTGCATGTTTAAAATGGTGTTCGTAGTTGTTTTGTACTTTTTGACGAAGGATAATGATTGCGTTCAATTAAAACTACATTGCATGTCCAGCGTCATCAATAAATACCCATTTCTTAGCTCACAGTTTGCCTAGTCTCGATCCCCGGGGTGCATATGACAATTGGCACAGACAAAGATAACTGATCGGACATGGACTGTTTCTAACAAAACTCCGCCTGCAATTAGCAACAACCTGCCATAATGCAATATGCTGCTTTAAGGCCTGTACAGGCAGGTTGTTGCCCAAAAGAAAGGTCACCCAAGAAAGGTGGTTGCCCAAAATAGAGGTCGCCCAAGACAATTGGTCGCCTGAAAAAGAGGTCGCCCAAGACAAAAGATTATGTTGCGCTGGTGCGTCGGTTCGCATCGGCGTTTGGAGTGTTCTGCAGCCATAATTTCAACTTGCCGCCATTTCAGCACAGTGTTGAACACCTCGTCTGGCCGCCGGGGCGGTTCGACCGATGGTCAGTTCCGTCGCCGACTTCAGGATATGTTCTACCGTGTTCCATCTCGAACTGGCTGAAGTGTTCACGTTATCTTCTGGTAGCGCTTCCGACATGACGTCACGAAACCGTGCGCGGAAGGGATCGCAAGCTGACAACTCGATGTTGTAGCGAACGCGTTTCGTCGAGCGCGACTTCTGGATTCGAACCCAAACGTTGAACATTTGCCTGAGGTCGAGCTTTGCGACGAGCAGATTGTGGTCGCTATTGAGTAATGTATCGGCGTATGATAGAGAGTCTGTCGATAGCCTTTTGTGTGTCTGTCGGCAGATGACAAGATCAATCACATTGCGTATGGATACAAAGTGACCTGTCGTCATGTGCAGCACTGTCCTGGCCACGTTGTTTTGTGACGAGCGGCGTGCTGGAGTGCAGTGTTGCAAACAAACAGGCCGTGTACCTCAAGGAAGTAGGCGAGGACTATGCCATTGATGTTCCATCTGCCACGCGAATGTTTTCCCATCAATTCCTCGTCGAATTTCCTGTAACCGAGCTTGCTGTTGAAATCACAACTAGCATACATTAACAATTATATATTAATACGTTAACTTTGGAGTTTGTAAAAGCATCTCCTCTGCGGTACACACATCCACTTTGTTCGTTCTATACCATCTCTACCAATTGGCGATGCATTTCTGAAAACAAAACGATAGCTATCTAGAATACTTTACTTACGTGTTTTTGATAAGCATTCCTTTCCTACGGGGTCTTTTTCCAACTTCAAGAAAATTGAGTGGTGATCTCCTTATGATGTCACCATAAAGGTGATAACTGATGGTCTTGGTTTATTGCCGCACGAATGCAATTCAACTAGTTTTACATTAATAGGAAATCGTCCGAAAATATCGGAGCTCTTCGCTCGCTTCGTTAGACAATCAATGGAGGTATTGCATATGTATGTTGCTTGCCGTTTCGAATAACCACCGTCAAGTGGAAACTGGAAATGTGATATGCTGCACGCCGCAGTTAACGAACTAACTGCTGAAGTCGCAGGTGGAAGCGCATCGACTACATGATTACATATGGCTTCGTGTCGACATGGTTTATGGGCAATGGAGTCATCCTGTCAACAGGTCTGTTTAACAGAACGACCAGGGTGTTCGCCACAACACAGGAAAGACTCAGTTACATTGTTTGTTATATACATTTGGTTTCGTTTTGTCTTATTCTTATTGATAGTGTATCTGCTGTAGAATGAAGATGTGGTTCGATGTGCTTTTGTTTCTCTTATTTTAACAGCTACCGTCGCCGCTGCTGCTGTTGTTGCTATTGATGCTGCTGCTGTTGTTTGTGTTGTTGCTGCTGCTGCAGCTGTTGTTGTTGTTGCTGCTGACGCAACGGCTGCCACGGCACCATCATCACCATCATTATGAACACCACCACAACGACCACCACCTCAACAACAACAACAACAACAACAACAACAAAAACCACAACCACCGACACCGCCCCTACCACAAACACCACAACCACAACAACCACCACCACCATCACCACCACAAACACTACAACCGTTACTACATCCACTAACATCATCACAACAATCACTACTACCAACAACACCACATCCACCACCAGAACCACCAAAACCATCACCACCACCACCACAACCACCACCATCACCACCGCCACTACCATCACCACCACCAACACAACCACTACCATCACCACCACCACCACCACCACCACCATCTCCACCATCACTACATTCACCACCACAACCACCATCACCGCTGCCACTACCATCTCCACCAACATCACCACCACAACTACCAGCCATCATTATGGCAACGCTGTGGATCTGTGCAATTAGTCAGGTTCAGAATATTAACAATTGTATTTTCGTTCATTTTTTTGGAGATTTGCAAACCTTTGCATTTTTGGAAACGGTATGACATAATAAATCTGAAAACCAATATTTACATTTTTTTTAAGTTATATATGGCAGCAATGTTGGATTTTTAAAATGGTGGACACTGAAAACCTGTATTTCTCAATATCTCAGCTGCTAAGCCATCCAGCCTTTGGATTTTGGTAGCTATACCCACATATTGAGGGGCAAGGAATCCAATGGGATCAATCATTATCACCTAAGCATAATGAAATTACTAGTTTATGACAGTTATACATGTTATGACTGAATGATATACATATGCAACATAGCGAATAAACACATGTGAACATTGGAAACAAGTATGTGCCTGTATTTTTATTTATTAACATCTTATAACCAACAAACCAGCATCACTACACAGCTGCCTGTATTTCACACACATGTCTGGTTTGTTACATTACTGTTGTGATTCCATATACTGCACATTAGTCATCACTGTCGTCGTCGGATACACGATTGTCAAAGTGTGAATCATCGTCATTCTCACACTGAACAGAAGTAGAGGTCTGTGCATTGCAAGACCTGTTATTTGCAGGGACACCTCTGTGACGGACAGTCTCCTTTGCATTGGCATCGTATCATCTCTGTGATGGCCTTAGGTCCTGGAAGGATGTCAGTTGTGGTTGCATGGCGTGCAACGACAAGTCCACGCTCATCCATGTCCTTGAGCAATTGGCAACAACAGAAACTCACACCGATAACTCTCAGACGGTTACAAGCGAGAAGCATGGTAATGTACCAGATGAGGGAGCCATGAACATGGCATTGGCTGAAGTCGATGGTCCCCATCTAAGTAAGAAGACTGCGGTCGTAGATGGCATGGTGGTTGTCCAGAAACTGACGAAGAAGAAAGCAACCGAAAGAGAGTGAAGGATCTCAGTGAATGTTTCATTAACAAAGTAATGGACATCGCAAGAGGCTATGATGAAATCATTCTAGTCTTTGACACCTACAAGGTGGATTCCCTGAAAAGCACAACCATGAAAAGAGACATGGACGAATGACCCAATCCAGTACCAAGTCCGAGACGATACCAGCATAAAACACATCACCATGAGCCGTTTCATATCCCATGACCAGACGATAAGTGTACCTGGCTGATAAAACTGTACAGTACAACCGAGATTCCCCAAAGCTGGTTATCACTTCAGCATCTGGGGGAAAAGGAGCAACAGGGACATTCACTTTGAAGAAAACAACCATGAGGAAGCAGACACCTTAATGATCTGCCAGGCAGTCTTGGCAACACAAAGGAGCCCAAGGGAAGATGTTGAGCTGATGTTCTTCTCGCCAGACACTGATGTCTTTGTGCTGATCATAGGTAATTATGATCTGCTGCCGAGGAAGACCTCGATCTCGATGGCATCGAGTGTGCTGCCGATTGTGCCATTCTGGACAGCTCTCTGTGCAAAAAGGGCCATGGCATTGCTGGCATTCCATGCCTTCCCTGGAGCCAACAATACAGGGAAGTTTGCAAGAATAGACAAGGCTACATGGTTCAAGATCTTTTTTGAGGCTGGCGCTGATGTGGTCAATGCCCTTGTTGTATTATCAGCAGCCAGTGAAGTGGCAGAAGATCTGCAGTCTCCCATGACTAAATTCGTATGAGCTGCATATTGTACCAAGGGCATCCAGATCAATCGCATTCCAGAACTGCGATGGCACTTCTTCTGTAAACACATGGCGGAGAGTGACAAGCTACCACCCACAATTGGGGCGCTCAACCAACACATACTGAGCGTATACTTGCAGGCTAGAGTGTGGGGTCAGGCCTGTACTGCTCAGCAGGTGTTTTTGGACCCACTGCAGAATTACTACCACAAGACTGCTGATGGACAGCTGACGCCAACCACAACTGACACCCTTCCAGCACCCAAGGCCATCATTCAGATAGTACGGTGCTAATGCAAAGGTGACTGTTCATCACAGAGGTGTTCTTGCAAATGCAAGGACTTGCAATGCACAAACCTCTGCTTGTGTAACACACAGTGTGAGAATAACGATGATTCACACTTTAAAAAAACCGTGTATCCGACGATGATAGTGATAACTAATGTGCAGTAAGCTTGGTCCCAACAGTATTGTAACAAACCAGATATGTGTGAAATACACGCAACTGTTAAGATGTTAATTATATATAATAAAATATAATAAATGAGAGTACAGGCACATACTTGGTTCCAATGTACACATGTGTTTATACGCTATGCTACATGTATATTATTTAGTCATAACATGTATAACTGTCACAAACTAGTAATTTCATTATGCCTAGATGATTGTATTTGATCCCATGGATTCCTTGACCCTCAATGGGTAGGTTTAGCCACCAAAATCAAAAGGCTGGGTGGTTTAGCAGCTGATATATTGAGAAATACAGGTTTTCTGTGTCCACCATTCTAAAAATCCAAGATGGCCGCCATATATTCCTTTAAAATGTAAACATTGGTTTTCATGTGTCATAGCGTTTCCAAAAATGTATAGATTTTCAAATCTCCAAAAAAATGAACGCACTTTACAACCCGATTGCGTCTGCCGGTGTCATCACCTTCACGGCTATGCGGACATATCGTTCGCTGAACAAATCGAAAGTCCCGCGCACGGACTGCAAAAGGAAAGCCTTGCGCAAGCTGATCGCTTCAGCCGTTGTGTTCTTCGTCTGCTAGGGCCTTACGTCACCCTCGCTGTGATGTCGTCGTTTTCCTATGTTGCACCCGCCAGCACTTCTCCACTTCTGGACGATGTGGCTTGCCAACTCAAACAGCTTCTTGAACATCTTCGTTTGTTCCCTCTCGAACAAAGTGTTCAGACAAGACGTCATTCAAGTGCAAAAGCGTTGTTGTCGCTCCGACACAGTCAACGTATAACGCAGCTAACAATGTAGCGAGCGAGGACGTCTAACAGCAATGGGTAGGACTAGCGAAGACGTTTCATAACATCGAGTAGTTCTGTGTACATATGTAAACTGCTAAAGGTAAACGTGTGATTAAATTATTCGCATTTCTGTAATCCAGGAGGAAGCTGCACATGTGCGCTTATGTTGTAATATATATTTTCTCTCTGCGTCTGTACTGCGCTGTGAACTACATTGGATGTGGGGCTACGTCAAATAAATATTATTATTATAGTTCAACAATAGAACGCAGAGGCGGCTTGTAACATTTTAAACATCCCGGCTATAACATGTTTGTCCTTACGAGAGAATAGTATAAAACAGTTGTAACTAAACAAAGTTATACAGGAGCATCGCGATTCAGGTACATTGGAACCTCGTTACTAAGGTCATCCTCTGCAATGGGCGAAAAAGACTTATAGAGCTAGGTGATCGTATAAGAGGGACACATTTTCAATAAATTATTGTTATATAAATAATTTAGGACAGTCCTCTCGTCACCTTAATCACTAAGTGGCTGTATTACCGAGGTGACCGTAAAGCGAAGTTCCAATGTACCGGGTATTTTCATGACGTTCCTCTACCTGTGTGTTTGTGATACGGTCAGTTGTTAATTTTGTACATGACCTCGACGACGCGTAGGATACATGTGTCCCTGACCAAAACGCCAACAGTAGTGTTCTACTTGCAAACAACGGTGTCACGAGTAAGCATATGCAAGTATGTACCTAACAGTCATTTGCATGTACTGTGATTTTGTGTAGCGTCATATTATGTAAAAGCGCACGAGTGCCTAGTTTTTGACATGCCGGTATATTTTGTACATGCATGCATACAACTTTTCATAGATGTTATCCGTGACCACATGCGTAGTATGTATCAAAGGCGCCGGAACCGGGGTTAAGGGATTGGGGGAGCTTTACCATCACGATATGTTTGGTGGGGGCTGGAGATAGGATTAGATCCGTAATATTTAGGGAATGCGGTGCATTTTGGATTGCAATTGGAGGTTTGTGGACAGCGTGAAGATGGTGTTTTGCCTATCCTCAATCGAGTGCAATTGTAGTTTTTGGAGAGCCTGGAGGTCCGTTTTTGGGAGTCTGAAAGGGGGAGCAACTGGAGGTTTGTGGGAACCTGAAAGTGGATTTTTTGTCAGCCCCAGGGGGGGGGGCATTTGAAGTTGAATGTCACCGCGACAAATATTTAACCCGCGTATCCGAGTAATATGATGAAAGAACAGGACCATTTGGATGTGTTTGTACATCTGCACATTTTCCTTATTTACCCATAGTTTAAATCGCATTATTGTGCGACATACGTTAAGTGTTTGCGTGTCGTCGTAATATCTTACTCTAATGCACAGTTCTGAATTCATTTAGGTTAGCCTTCCACAAACCCTGGCCCCGCGGGGCAAATTGGGTCCGCGCACGATTTCCAGGGGCCCGCGAGACCCACGCTAAGAATTTGGGAAATTGTCAAGACACGTGCTATCGTACAGCCATGTTTGTTGGCTGAACCGATTAGCGATTCTGGCGAGATTATCTTTCGTGGCTTTCCTGCACGGAGTTGGTGGGCCGGTCGCTCAGCATAAAAATACTGAGTTTCGAGTTAGATTTGCGTTCTGACATTCATTCATGGACATTTGACTAATTCAAATATGCTGCTTCGGGGAAGACAAAAGCTGATTAGCAAATTACGAAGTAGTGGAAGTTTCGATATAAAACTGTCGCCATTCAAAATTCACACCGAAAACGGCAGGTTTCTTCATTCCAAGTTCATATATGTTTGCAGCGAATACGATGTCGGTGTGTTGGACAGCTTATTGACGTCTTTCTGTTGTCGATTTGCTGACTTTGCGGCTTCTTTGCAAGTTAGTCTACCGCTCAGCCTGATGTTGTCAAAGTTGTTGCAATCACGTTGGAGAAGATAAAGCTACTTTGCAGGAGAATCCCTTAAGGGCCTAATAGGCCTACACATGTTGATGGCAACTGCAAAACTCGACGGCAAGCGGCAGAAACAATCTAATTGGAATTGCGAGTGCCTAATACACATAGGGCGGCAAACAATTCGACCGCCAAACCATTCGACGGCAAGGGGTCGCTAATCGAAACAAAAGCGATTTAAAAAAAATTGCCGCACGGCAAATTTACTCTTTGACGAATCGGTAATTGTTTTGGTGGGACGTCAAATTGCACCTGTTCCAATTTAGCGATGTAAAAACACACATAAATTATAGATTCGTTGTTTTACATTTATGTTTAAATTGGTGTAATTTCATTTGATTTTCAGAAAAATTTAATAATCCAGTGAATATCATGTTTAACTATGAGCTCAGCATTCAATTCCTTGCAGGAGGAACACAATGTTTTCCAACATAATAAAATATGTGAAAAATACGTAGTTACATGAATGCATGGTAAAATCGTTACCGACTGAATAGCGGCGCCGTCTGTTGACAACCATGACAACATCCACGATGTCAGCAGAGAAATTGGTTCTTGAGGTGGAGGTACGAGTGTTGTTGTACGCTCCGTCCTACCCAATTACAAAAAAGCAATACCTCCTCCTCTATGTTATTTCTTTGGACCGCCATCTCTTATAGCATCCACAAACTGATCACGTCATCAATTTGCATATGCCGTCGAAGATTACAGCGCTACGTGTACGATAGGGTCTGCTCGCGGTTTGTCGCTTTGCTTCGAGGTTCAGAGCTGTAAACTCCAGACGGCATGCGGACAAGGAAGCCTTTGGCTTATCAACAGTCCAACCATTTTCCACCTACGTATAACCTCGTCAGCTGTCAATTTTAATTTTGAACATATTCACACTGCTAGGATTAAACCAATCATCAGATAATTTATTCCAGTCATTTATTGTCCTCTGCGAGAATGAGTACTTTCTCATATCCAACTTACACTGTTCCTTGACTAATGCTGCATTGTGCCCTATGGTTATACTGCCTTCTTTCAGTTTGCAGAAAATATTTCTATCAATATCCTCATAACAATTCAATATCTTAAAAACTTATATTTGGTCTCCTCCTAGTCTCCTAGTCTCTAGTGCTGGCAATCCACATTCAAATAGGCGTATTTCATAACCAAGATCTTTCAGTTCAGGAATTAGCTTAGTTGCTCTTCGTTGCAGTCTTTCTGGCTCATCTAAGTCCGTCTTACGATATGGCCTCCAAGCTTGTATACAGTATTCCAAATGTGGCTTAACTATTGCTTTGTACAAGGGTTCTATTAACTGTTTCTACTTATATGTTATATTTCTCCTAATTAGCCCTTGTATTTGGTTACCCTTTGAAGCAGCAATTCCACATTGCTTCGAAACTTTCATGTCAGCACTAACTGTTACTCCTAAATCCTTTTCTTTTACAGTTTTACCTAATATAGTATCCCCATTATGTATTTTTTTTCACATTTCCATGTCCTATGTGGATGCATTTACTCTCCCAAAATTTGAATACAATTTGTCATTTTCAGACAATGTGACCAATTTGGCTAAATCATCATATATGACGTGTGTTTATCGGCACCTGTTGTAACTGTTCTGAACACTTTTGTATCGTCTGCGAATTTCAGTACTTTGCTTGATGCATCATCATCCAAATCATTTATATATACCAAGAATAATATAGGTCCCAACACCGACCCCTGTGGCACTTCACTCAAAATTATTTATCAATTTGAAGTCTCTCCCTCTACTATTACTCTCTGTCGTCTGTCTGTCAATCGTGTCTCTATCCAACTGCTCACACCATCCCCTATTCCATGGGCTTTTAGTTTAAATAACAGTCTACGATGTGAAAATCTAAGTAGACAACATCCACTGGTGACCAATCATCTACCTACTTTGTAATTTCTTCTAAAAACATTAGAGATTGGTTTGAGAAGACCTAGCTTTTAGGAACCCATGTTGAGATTCATTCATTAATTTGTGTTTTACAAGGAATTCCACCATGTGGTCTCTAATAAACGTTTCTATTAATTTGCATAAACATGATTTTAAACTCACTGGTCTGTAATTCTCTGTTTTACTCCTCGATCCCTTTTTAAATAATGGTGTAATGTTTGCTTCGTTCCATTTGGAACGACATCCTCTTTAAATGAAAAGCGTAAGAATATAGCAAGTGGTGTACTGATTTGGCCTACTATTTACATTAGCAGATTTCGTGGTATCCCATCAATTCCAGGTTTTTGTTTCTTTCATCATCTTAATTTAATTAATATCATTACAGGAGTAAAATACAACTGCCCTTTCACCCCCGTCAAATTTAGTAACTGGTAATGGCAATGAACTTATATCATCTGTGGTAAACACTGAGCTGAAATAGTCGTTCAGGGTCTCTGCCATTTGAAACCCATATTTTTTTAGTGGTCCCACCTTATCTCGAACCGTTTGTTTTCGCCTTACATAAGCGAATAAACTCTTGCTAATTTTGTTTATATCATTCGCCAATTTTTGTTCAAATGTTCGTTTGGATTTTCTAATTTCGGTGGTAGCTAGGTTAAGGGCCTTTTTATAGTTGTTTTAGTCTTCAAGATGGATGCAACTCTTAAGATGGCCGCTGCGTTCTAACGAGCTTTGTGGACTCGGAAAAAATAAGACGTTTGTTTGATTTTTATTTGGGTAAGGGTTGCTCTGCCGGGAAAAGAAGAATTCGATGGTGCGACTGGATTTTTATATAAAGGATCTTCAGACGGTAGGGGACTTTTTTTTCTTTGTTGCCGCTCGTTTTCTGTCGCGCGACAATAGACAGCACGTGTAAGCGATACCTGCATGAGCAGTGTCTCGCCAACGAAAGGGCAGCTCTGCCATTGTCACACAAGGCAGTGGCATTGACGTGGACACTCTAAAATTAGCATTTGCAGAAATCTTTATAGACAGTGATGTTCTCAAAAACTTTGAGAAAAAGTTTACGTCCGTAGGAACTTTCTAACAAACTCGATCTAACTCACACAAAAAACTGAATAGTTGTTCGAAATCATTGACCAGAAAGAAAACAAAATATCCGAGCCGGAAAAGATAGTTGTGTTTTCTAAACGACAACATGAAGTTGGTTCCGAAAATCCAGTCCGATGATATTGAACGGGCGCACATAATTGGACGCCTTGTTCCAGAGGAACGCCTGCGCACAGTCGTAGCACGGTTTAAATCGGAGCGTCGTCGTGATGCCGTGTTTAAAAGCCGGGCCAACCTGAAGACGCACAATGCGAAGACCGACGCGAATCGTCCCTTCGTAAATTAACACTTAACTACCCAACGAGCCGGGCAACTTTTTGAGCTGCAAAAGAAAGCTGAGAGTATTGCCGACTGCTGATCGTATAGTGGAAACATTTTAATGAAAACCCAGGATATGAAAGTTCGCCAAGTCCTCATGAAGCAAGACCAGTGCTTCGCGACTTCTACAACAGTTGCGTGAACAGTGACAGCTTTCCAGCTTTTTCAGAGATGCGAAAAGTGTCTGACGCTTTATGCGTCTACACTGCGTAGTCCTATTTTACACCTTTTCACGGAGTTAATGTCGGACGACAAAGACACTTCTTCTTTGTATTTTTATTTGAACAGGTGTACTGTGTTACAGTAATACTATGTAGCGCATATGAATATGGAACTGATGTCATTTGTCTTTATCTACTGCTAAAACAATATCAGTATCTCTAATTAGCAGTCGCCTTGACTACTGCAACACACTGCTAAACGATATTGCTAAAAAGGACTTAGCTAAACTCCAACGTGTACAGAATTGTTTAGCACGTGTAGTACTAAAAGTACCTCGTTTCTCACCATCTCTGCCCCTACTTAGACAGTTGCATTGGCTTCCAGTTACATTCACAAATACAATTCAAATTAGCCACTATCACATATCGTACCCTTTCGACGCAACACCAATCATATTTGTTTAGTCTCCTTAGTTTTTCCGATATCTCCAGGAATCTCAGATCATCTGTTTCACAAAGACTTTTCGTTCCGAAAAACAAATTTAATATCGGCAAACGTGCTTTTTCTTTAGCTGCACCCAAAATCTTCCTATCGCTTTAAAATCATCTGAAACTATAAATACCTTCCGTAAAAAACTAAACACTTATTTATTTGAAATTGCATTCCCAATTGTTGTTTCCAAAACATGTTGGGTAAGGAAACAGTCCTGTATTAGAAGTAGAAACTGTTAGTCATCACCTGCAACAACCTCTAGTGATTGCCACAAGTTGTCTTACATGGCGTTTAAATAATGTGATTTTTCTGTTGTTTAGATTTGGTTCAGGGTAACACAAACTACACTCTGTACCTAAACCTAAGGTGTATATAAAACCGGTTATAAATGTTGACCGGTGGCCAGCACGTTGGAAATAAAAGCATTGGTCATATGTTGTGCTGTCGCTATCATGGTGTTTCACTTAACTGTCTTTTTGTTGAGCGCTTCTTATGTGACGCTGGGGAGAATATAAACGTTGGTGTACACGAAAGGTTAGTTATGCGATTAGTTGGCCAACAAAAATGTGACAGCTTTTATATAAGCGTTTACACGAGCGACACGTTTCAACAGAGCGAGTAACTGCGACTTAAATGATGACTGCCACCACTTCTGATTTTGAACTGTAATGTAACAGAAACAAAACAAAGCCTATCAGGCAAGCACAGTGTTGATATAGCTCCAATGTTAACGCAACAACAACAACAACAATAAAAACAACAACAACGAATTCTTCCATGAACACGTGATTCCAAGCTGGATGCATTGGGAGTTTTGACCGACCGTTACCCCATCGGTAACCATTTATCCATGCAAAACTGACTTACCCACGAAATGTAGGCCGATTGGATGATTTGAACAAGACACGTGTTGTGAGATTCATTAAGAGGCTTTGTAAATATAAAAATATGGAATTCATAGACGTGGACATTTTGTGAGAGTATTTCCAAATCTTATAATGGTAGCAGTGTCCATAAAGGGCAGTGGTAAAAAGGCAAATATTTTTAAAATGGCAATTTATTGAGAGGAAGGTCCATTAAATGTTTGATGTAAAACGTCGCATAATTTCAAAATTTCTGACTTTATGAAACTCACATTACCGAGAAGGATTTGGGGTATGATGCCTATTTGTAGCCATTGATATACAACAATATATCTTAATAGTATGTTTTAATAAATTAAGTTGGAATGATCTATGTTTAGGGCGGAAACAGTGCTATCAAGTGTACCAATAATTATTATATGCACCAATTTGTTTCTCTTTCACAAAATTTCGTACGCCACCGATAGGGATATACCTCCTCAATGCAATTCCGTTCCTCAGAACCCACTTTGTTGACCATGTGTTAGAAATGAACATAAAGTGTATCATATCTACACAACAGCCTAGAAACAATACGTTCTTCTGGCCTGAAGGCATACGTGAAACAGTGTATTTATATCAAAACACAAAACATGAGCGTCTCGCGCGCTATATCAAATGCGCGAACTCGATGAGTGTGGGACAGGAGGCAGGTTGTCTTTAAAGGGAAACATAAGGGAACTGTTTGGTGTTATGCACCTAACAGAGTTAATACAAACTAACTATTTCCAACTATAATCACATTTTTAACGTTAGTGGTTTACTGGTAATATTATCTCAAAATGGAAAATTCTAATGAAATCTTCGATAACACGAAGGCAGCCATCTTACTGGTGACGACCAAAAGCAACCAACAAACGAGCAGCATTATTTGTATTACAGTGTTCCCATGACGTAAGCAATGTTGTCAACACGTGTACACATGTTACGGCATACGCTGTACAGTTCACTCTGTTCGGCTTATTTTAAATAAAAGTGTTTCGAAGTGGATGTATATTTGTAATGGGACAAGACCCGTCGAAACGTCGGCGACGTCGGGTTTTGAAGCTTGGAGCAATGCCGACGATATTTAGTTACAGACCACAGCCGTCGAAACGCCTCACATTCTCCGTCGAGCGCGCTGTCAGGTGAAGTCAGATCGCAAGAAGGTTAGTATTGATTATTCAGTATGACAATCTTGTACCATTTCATATTGCAGAATCTGACGTTATATACGTTAGTTAGTCAGTTAACTTTCTAGTTTTGGAATGGAGTCGGCAGGAACTGAACCTCGGACAGACTTAGCCTCGGTTCTGGCTCTGAGTCTGAGGAATGCATGCCTTCCACCGGGAATTTTACGGTTATTATTTGACTTGGTCTTACTTTGATCGGTATCACGGCCGCGTGAACAAAGGCACATATATGCTGGAAATAATCTAGAACTACATGACACATTGAAGACTAGAAGAAAGCCGACGACTAGCAGAAGTTAACGACAATCAATTCGCGTGAGCGATAATATAGCACTTTGATTAATGTCACCGGGCAGAAAAGTCTGGAATTGTCGCTATGACCCATCAGAATGTTTTGTAATAACATTTCAAGGCAGAATGTGTTTGTGTGTTAAAATGAATTTGTTGTAATTACATACTGTTGAACATTTGTCTTATAAAAATCACTGACTGATGACCATTGGTAAGGGTTCCACTAACTACCCATCAATCAGCAGCAGGGAAATGCTGGATAATCAGCTCCCATTACATAACAATGACAATGTTTTTATTTCATTAAAAGTGAGTGACAATTCTACCTGTATATTTGGAATAATAATTGACAATTTGACAACTTTGATTTGATTTTACAAACATTCGTAGGCTCCAGGTGCGCAGCTATCTTGTTATAGTTAGAGGAAAGAAAGTAACGGATACAGTGTAACGGTATGAAAAGTAACACACTGTTTATATTATTATTACTATTTTATATATTCTAAAAGTACTTTTGTGTTAAAATAAAGTGAGGTAAATCTTTGATTTTTTTAATTGGTGTCTTATAATTTATTTAAATGCTAGTGAATGAGTGTCACTTTTATGATGTTGAAATTCAATCAATATATGCATACATTAAAATGTGTTATGTTTTGTATTCGCAAATTGACCACCTGTTTCTAATTTTAACAAATCATTAAAAATTATTACTTTGAAAACCTAATCTGCAATACAGTTAATTAGCTCATCCATCACTTGAGATGCAACAAAGATCAAACCCTTCAAACCCACTTCTCCATAAACCACTTGGTAGACAGGTACCAATTGCAATTACCAGTCAGGTTTTAGACTGGGAATAAAACTGGTGTAAAAGAGCAGATAAGAGAAATTATGAACAAAGGAAACCAACCTGGGTTATGTAAAGGGGCAGTACAGAAGGGTTTTTATCCTGGATTCATGTCACCCAGGTGTTGTCAGGTGATAAACCCTTTGTATGTGTACTGGGACTATTACCATTTATAAATGTAAATTTATATAAGAAATCATTGTAAATGCAGTAAACCTCGCCTAAGTCGGATTCACCTAAGTCGGATATTCGCTCTACTCGGACAGAATTCCGAGGAACGGTTGCTTTGTAATGAATTTCCCATAAAAACCTTTGTGTAAGTCGGATCTTTGCCTAATTCGGAATAACTGGGTCGGTCCATTTGATCCGAGATAATGTGTTTTTCCTCGCCTTAGTCGGATCGCAGTATTCAACAAAATCACTTGGTAAGCTATAACCTTAGAGATCCGTGCCAAAATGAAGCATAAAACTGCTTTAATACTGTATGATGTTGTATGTTGTTGTATGTTGTATGATGTTGTATGTTGTTGTATGTTGTATGTTGTTGTATGTTGTATGTTGTTGTATGTTGTATGTTGTATGATGTTGTATGTTGTATGTTGTTGTATGTTGTTGTATGTTGTATGTTGTTGTATGTTGTTGTATGTTGTATGTTGTATGTTGTTGTATGTTGTATGTTGTTGTATGTTGTATGTTGTATGATGTTGTATGTTGTTGTATGTTGTATGTTGTTGTATGTTGTATGTTGTATGATGTTGTATGTTGTTGTATGTTGTATGTTGTATGATGTTGTATGTTGTTGTATGTTGTATGTTGTTGTATGTTGTATGTTGTTGTATGTTGTATGTTGTTGTATGTTGTATGTTGTATGATGTTGTATGTTGTTGTATGTTGTATGTTGTTGTATGTTGTATGTTGTATGATGTTGTATGTTGTTGTATGTTGTATGTTGTTGTATGTTGTATGTTGTATGATGTTGTATGTTGTTGTATGTTGTATGTTGTTGTATGTTGTATGTTGTTGTATGTTGTATGTTGTTGTATGTTGTATGTTGTTGGTGCTCCGACAGTTGCTCACCGGACAGTTGCTCACCGGACAGCTGCTCACCGGGGAAATGAAAAGGCGGACAGTTGCTCACCGGACAGTTGCTCACCGAACGAATGTTCCGAGTTACCCAGAAATGGGGAAAGTTGTAGATGTAATTTTTTCATTGATGTGTCCGGCTCTTTCTGGCCGTTAGCAACGACGCCTATCGATTGTATCAAATAACCATCTCCTTTTTGGAAAGCCACTGTGCGGCATCCGGCTAGCGTACCCATCCGGGTAACACAATCGAGGCAACGTTACAACAATACTGTGCAGACAAGAGGTGTCTGAACCGTTACCCGTGAACATTGGGAAATACTTAAGAATGAAGTTCGTCCAAAGCAAGGGAAGCCAACTTAAAAATACTCAACAGACAGACAATATAATATACGAGTCGGCGTATTGCATTAGGTTTTACAAATACATACAACGTCGCTCTGACGATAAAAGCCATCCCATTAAACACAAACTCAGGCCAAAACGTACTTAACGTATCGTACAAACATTACGTTTACAAACAATTATGACGCGTTTGTAGTAGCACGACGCCAAATACCGAAATTAAATTAGATTTTTTGTTAACGGTGAGCAATTGTCCGCCTTTTCATTTCCCCTTTGAGCAACTGTCCGGTGAGCAACTGTCCGTGATTCATGTTGCTTGTGGACATCAACATTTATAGAGTTACCGCGTTAGTTACAGTTACGTAAGGGCTTTTAGAGGGTTGCCTTTGGCGCTGGGATATGTCATCTTCGGCTAAGTCAGATTTTTGTGTAACTCGGATTAAATCACTCGGTTCGATTGAATGCAACTTAGGCGAGGTTTACTGTAATTTGTTTTGATCAGTTCGTTCAATTCCAATTCAATCTGTTTTGATTTTGTATTCAAATTTATGTGTATGTTTTATCAGTTCAATTCCAAATAAAATAAGAATTGATAGTATGTCTGCGACAAACTATCCTTTTCACATAAGACGGGTTTAGTGGCTGCATGCAGACTATTGAACCTAAACTCCCATTGGTGTGAAAAATATCACAATAATATTTTTATACTGGTTTTACAATTTGTACTTGAACTGATACTTATCTGTCAACCAAGCAGCAGTGTAGCAGTATGGTTTAATTGGTTGTCAGCAAACTACATAAAAAAGTAACAAGAATTAAAGTAACACAAAAGTAACATTATTGATATTATGATTGTATTTATTCATTATAAAAAAACTACTAATTGAATAAGGCAATATATATTAACATTTGAAATATTGATGTTTGTATTTAATGTTTAAACTCAACGTAATTATAAATTGAAGTTCTAAATGTCAAAATGCTGTAGCCCAAAAATTACTGGAGTTGAGAGGCTCCCATTTTGGTTTCATGTTCATCTTCTAAAGGGATATCACCAAATAGATTATTCAAAAACTGAAGAGTTGAGTGCAACCAATTTCAGAATTATTGGTTACCATCACATAGAATGACCCACTATATGACCATATTATGATAACAAACACTCCATAATTAATCCAGAAATGATCTTTATTCAGTATTGCAGACCATTACACAACCATTGTCCTCTCGCATTCCGCTGTCCCCGGGGCCTACTACATCAAGCAAGTCTACTGCGCACCACATCAAGTCGGTATGTACTGCTTTATTCACATGGAAACTCTTATTGATTTCTCACTTGAAGAAAAAAATTCTACATTATCTTTTTTTGTAATGTGATAATTTAGCAAATGCTTTACCGTAATAGTGCACAAACACAATGTCATGTTTTACAGATTCCACGAAAGAGGGTTGCTCCTACTTCCACCATTACACCACGACATGTTCTACAAGCTCTTCCCCACCTGACAAAGTACTGCCACACTGGACAACTTGAAGTATTTCACAGTTACCTGCTCAAGTACTGCTCCAAAAGACAGCACTTCTTCTATAATAATAATAATAATAATGGTTTATTACAGAAACTGTGATACATTCCAATCAATTACATACGTAGATTGCCATGGTTTCTGTAATAAGGGTATAAAGCCAGGAGTGGCTGATTAGCCCTCACAATACATGTGATACATAGGTAAATTCCATGGTGCAAGATAACAATTTGTGTGATTGAAGAAAGAAGAAAAACAGAAACATGAATCACAACAGTACTATTTTCATGAATACTTCATGTAAAATAGCAACAAAAAATGCTATTTATATATGTCATTAATATTATGTACTAGCAAAAAATTCTTAAGTTGACGTTAAAAGTTGCTAATGCATAATTACAATTACAATCCACTGTTGTCGCCATATAGTTCCATAATTTAACACCTCGATATCTAATAGTTTTATATAATACATTACTTTTTAAAATCGGCACATGTAATAATTCTGCGTTGCGTGTCCTATGTTCGTGTAGTTCGTTATTTCTAATGAACATCGTTGTCATAACTGACGGAAACATATTCTTAACGATTTTGTACATAAACAGCACAACCGTGTATTCGTAGATTTTTCTTATTGGTAAAATGGACAGCTTCTTGAAGAGTTGGTCTGTGTGCGCTCTGTATGGAGCTGACATAATTAACCGAATTGCATACTTTTGCAATTTGAATAAAGAACTAAGATGTGTATTATATGCTCCTCCCCACACTTCGAATCAATACGTTAGATATGGATATAAAAATGTATAGTATAACGTTACAAGGGATGATCTAATCAGGGTTTTTCTAGCTTTACTTATAATTCCAACGGCTTTGGCTATTTTAGATTTTTATATACTGTATATGAAAAGTCCAGGACAAATTAGCATCGATTAAAATTCCTAAGAATTTTTTGTTTTCTACTTGAGTAATTTGTAGTCCATCAATAAGGATGGCAATTGGATTGGATACCTTTTTATTTACTGATTTGAAGACAATAAAATGTGTTTTACTGATATTGAAAGATAGTTTATTACTCTTTAACCAAATAACTAATTTGTGCAGTTCATGATTCATCACAGTTTCTAGCTCGCTAAGACTGTTACCATTAACAAAAACATTTGTATCATCAGGAAATATAATAGGAAATAGGATATCTGATACATTAACAATGTCGTTAATATAGATTAAGAATAACAGTGGGCCTATTATTGATCCCTGTGGGACACCACAGCATATATTTTCGATTTTATTCCATCAAATAAAACATACTGCGTTCTATTAGACAAATAACGTTCCAGCCAGGCAAGTGCTCTTCCTCTAATGCCGTAATGTTCTAGTTTATTAAGTAATATTTTATGGTCAACTGTATCGAAAGCTTTACTGAAGTCCAGAAAAACTCCTAGTAAGTAGTCACCATTATTTATGGCTGTGGAAATTTTGTCTACTAGTTGCACAAGAGCCATGTTTGCGGAATGCTTCTTCCTAAATCCAAACTGGTAATCATATAAGATGTTATGTTTGTTTATGAAAGATGTTAATCTGTTGTACATTATTTTTTCTAGAACTTTAGAAAAAACTGGCAAAATCGATATTGGACGGTAATTGTTTACGAGTGTCTTGTCACCGCCTTTGTATATCGGGATCACTTTTGCTCTTTTCAGGTCGCCTGGAAAAATACCTTTAGTTAACGACAAGTTAATAACATGTATTAAAGGAAGTAAGAAAGTATGATATGTTAATTTAACAATATGTGGAGTTATTAAGTCCCAACCAGGGCTTGATATTTTTAGATCTTTGATTATAGTTTCTATTTCATTCAGTTCAACTGGGGAGATAAATATTGTATGGAAGTTTCGATGCTTAATATATATTGACGGGTCAATACCATCTTTGGTAATCTTTTCAGCCAACGATGGTCCAACTTTAACATAATAGTTATTGAAGTAATTGACAATTACCTTTTTATCGGTTATTAATTGATTATTAATAGTTATCTTCGGAGATTGGGGAGGTTTTTAATTTTTATTGATTATTTGATTAATAAGTTGCCATGATTTCAGAAGATTTGATTGATTTTGCTTTAATAACTGTTGATAGTGATTTCTTTCTGCTCTTCTTAAAATTGAGTTAAGCTTATTGCGGTATGCTTTATGGTTAGTTTCATTAGTAAGGGTAGGTGCTTTTTTGTAGTAGGCGAATAATTTATTTTAAAAATGTTATGGAGGTCTTCAGCCCATGTGATAGCCATGGTTTCCTCTTACTGTATTTTTTGTTTAATCTTTACTTCAGGAAAGCAGTTAAGATAATGCTTACCAAACTGTGAATAGAAAGCAGCATATGCATTATTTGGGTCATCAAGCTCAGAAGTAACAAGAGACCAGTCAGCGTTAGTTAGACTTGTTGTAAACTTTGCTATGTTCTGATCGGTATAAAACCTCTTAGTTATGTATGTTGTGTTACATAAAGGTGTGTCAACTCAATAAATACACACTCTATATCTTCATTACTTTTGTCTAAATCTTCTCTTCGTTTGTAGAGAAGCGAATCTTTTATGCAGGCCGCCACGCCACCACCCTTTTTATTGTTTCTGTAGTTATTTGCCATACGGTAACCTGCAATGTCATAAGTATCAACATTGCTTTCCTGCAGCCACGTTTCAGAGAATCCAATTATTGAAAAAGAGTGATTGAGATTGGCAAAGTAATTTCCAAATTGTTGGTGGTGGCGAGGCATACTTCTGATATTGACATGAACAACAGATAATGTGGTATATGTTACACCATTTTGAATGCATGACTTATTAAAGGTATCTTCTATATGGTAATTACACTTATTCATGTTTTGAGTGAATTCACAATAGTAATTTGTATCTGGATCAGAGTTAAATAGGATGTCTGTATCTGACTCACTGTTAATTTCAAACGGTACGAAAGCTTTCTTTTCTAGTTCTTGGAATGAGAAATAAATATTAACATGCATCCAACTTTCAGATATGACATCTATAAATTCACAGTCATTGTCGAGTTGATTGTATGGAAAAATGTTAGACATACATTTTATACAATACCAATACTCACAGTAATCTCGAATATTTTGTTTGTTCAATACTGTGATACAATTAACATGATAATACCCTTTACAGGTAATGCATTGTAATGCAGTGGAGCAACTATGTACTCTCTTTTTACATATTTGGCAAAAGCCTTTATCTCTATCCATTATCGATCGGTGTAAACATATGCTCTTGCTGTGATTCAAAGAGTGCTAAAAGAATTAGTGAGTAATTCATAGTACGTAACTCGTAGGAATAAAGCAAGGTGAATTTCATTACTATCAACATACTTGTATGTTAATTTCACCCATTTGTATTAGAGTAATATAATCATGATCTCCATTAGTAGTGTATGTGCTGCGCGATAGACAAATACATATACACGTTGTGTAAATGATGTCAAATGTCATACCATTAATGGCATACAGCGAGTCCAGCGTTAGACAGCCAGTTTGGCGAGTTCCGATTGGTTCTTGATTTGGATGACCCGGTTAGAAGTGTCCCGTATCAGTATATTCCCGTCTACATTCCAAACGTCATTTAGTTTGCCGGTCTTTTTGGCATTGCGGCTCTCGTGAAGTAGGTGTGATCTTCGCTTCGTGAGGTCGTCGTTAATGTATACCGGGTGGGATGTCGGTGTCGCTGACGGTCCTGGGGCTGGTTGCTCGTATTTAATGTGTTTCCGTGTCACGAAGACACGGCGTCTCGTTCGATTTGTCGGACGTGTCTTACCTGGGAGCTATGGGCCAACACGATGTATGCGGTCTACTTCCTCCACCGTCAGTGGTGGTAGAAGCGCCGAATTCATCACACTTAGTGTCTCCTCGAGTACGTCCTCGCCCTCCCTTTCGGGAATCCCCGAAATGCGCAGAGAGTTGCGCTTGGAATATTGCTCGAGGGCGTCCGCCTTCTCTTCAAGGTCTACAACACGATCTCGGAGATCGGCGATCTGCTTGTCTTTAGCTCCGACTATTCTTCTGGGGTCAGCAACTTCCTGTCTCAGTTCGTTGACCAGAATTTCCTTGAGCTTATTTGCGACCTTGGAGTCGCACAGTGCCTCAAAAAGACCAGATGAGAAATCGACTTCTTTTTCTGTCGCCGTCGATGACCCCCTAGATCAACCCATGTCTGATAGACTGTGACGAGGGAGTGTCGCAGTCTGTTGGTACACAGTTGTTGATATTGTGTAGCTGGTCGCTGTTCTGCGTGGCTTTGGTCGGTGTATTGCGTAATTACAGGGCAGTGACAGAAGAATTTTCAATTCAGGCACCGATCACTGCTGTCCACCAAGCCGCGGCAGAGACAGTGGTCACCGTCGACTGACGACACCAAGCATCATCGTAAAACTCAGCATTCTACCTACCGCAGAAAGTTCACAACTTCAATGGGCACTGCATCGTCAATCCACATGCTATTATGAAGGCTCTGATCATAATTTTTGAATGAGTAGTATGTACGTTTTGCCAATATTTGAAGTAATGTTGGAGCACGAACACAGCGCTGGTCAGGTCCAATCTCACACCACGTGACCATATAGTCTATGAAGGTAGGACAGAAGTCATACATTGCAATAAGTATTTAGTTGCAAAAAATTGACCCCAGTCATTCTAACAATAGCATCACTAACGTATTGTGGCATGGTAACATAGTGGTTATATCATCAGAATCTTTTAAGTATCTGCCATTTCAAAGCTTGTGGAGTTTTACTCACTCCACACTGCTCCAGTTCACTCGGATATATAAATGAGTACCTGACAGTGAAACTATTTTCGTAGTATATGCTGTGTGGAGCTGAATACTTCCCAGAGGAGGATGGTGGTTGAATGAACTTGACTGTCAGGTGTTAACTATGTCACAGAGATGGCGTGAATACTTCACAACTGTATTCACTTATTTTAGTGTAATAAATTATCCATGTAATAGTAACGGTAACAAAATACAGTCACTGTATATACCATATATAAGATGTTTATAAGGATCAATATTATTTTTTAAATGTCTGATTATGAATTCTTGTCCATTTGAGTATGATTCAAACAGTCAACATTTTTAAACGCGATTACCGAGTGCAATCATAGAAGACATATTTATACATTATTGTCACTTGGAAAATGGCGTTTCAAAGTTAACTGAAAGCCGACCAATCGTAAGGAAAGTAATTCACAGCAGCTTACTAACACGATATAGATGCTGATGGGTTTGTTGCTTTTTGTTGGTAAGAATTTTATTACAATACTGTATGTCCTGTTTATTATAGGGACGAAAGCATGGCTCATACTGTCTGCTCTGGTATGGAAATTCAGGACAAGCCCTAACGCAGACAACCCTGTTAACGTTGCGGATGTCTGGTCAAGAAGGTGCAAGCAGTGGGTGCTGCGAAAGACAAAACACAGCAGCAGATTTACCTGCAAACCCAAACGCCCATGGAAAGAGTGAATGATGTCTTTGTGATTAATCTGAAACAGCCAGGAATCATTGTCCCAACTGGAATTGCAGTCCTTGGGGCAGATGTGCCCAAGCCAATGAAACATGATCTGCTGGCATCAAGAGGCTGTCGATTTGTAAATAAATAGTCAATCCAACAATTTATTTACAAATCGACTGACAGTTGACAAGTACGTTTCAAGGGACTGGCTGTTTTGTTTGCATTTCCACCTACAGCCATAGTTTTGTATAAGGTGACAAATGCATCCTCTAGTTTAGTCTAGTTCAGTCCTCCAGTGCCAAGTGGAATCCCTCATGTTGTGTCCCATCGAGTGCAGGGAAGTGTGATCGTATTTGATGGCTGGCACACGCTGGTATAACTCTCCGTACCTTTCGGCCCAGCCTGCCATGGATCCACCAGATGAACAGTCTATATGTAGCCCACCTCAGAGACCTGAAATAAAATAAGGCTCAAATAAATTTACTAACATTGTCAGCAGGTGATGTATGAAGATGGGTTTGAGGTAGTTCATTTCCTTGTCAAATTGGTATATATCAACAAGCAGTGTTTGTATGAAGTCATTTGAACCTTTCTTCAATTCTCGCATAGACATGCTACTCAAAATGTTCTAGAATGATCCTACGTTGTTTACTATTAAACATAAAAAAATGTTGGCAGATTTCTACTAACTATGCTTAGTATATACAGTGTATGAAACTTCATACATATTATATGTTTATACATTTTAAAATTGCTGTTGCTTTGCTTGATGTTCTGGTTACTGTTACTTACCGCCATTGTTGATATATGTCAATAAATATTTAACAACACATTTCACTGCTGTTATAACACATGGATATATATACTTGTTCGTTGGCGGGTTTAGTTGCCAGTTATCTAACCGAATGTGATTCATAGCAACTAGTATATTTCTTTGGCCATTCGTAACGCATCGTAGTCCACCTGCAACAAAGAACCATGCGTTTAAATGAAAGTGTTACATGAATGATAGACAAACAGGGATTGTTATTACTACAGTGGAACCTCGCTATATGATGACATTGGTATTACAGCCTCGGTATAGTATATGATATCAGTACTACCGCTAGTAAGATAACTTTTATCCAGTCCCAAGGGTGACCTTAAAAGTGAGGTTCCACTGTTCCATTCTGAATGAAGCCAATGTCATATAAGAAGCATGGATTAGGATTGTCTTTCTGTATTTATACAAGAATTATGCCCCCTCTCTATAAAATGTAATCCAAGCCTATTACAAGAACAATTAATACTGCCACACATTTTTCTCATACGGTGATACGCATGCATTGTCGTTAGGTAATATTCCCATAAAATGTAAAACTGGACACTCGGACACTGAGCCCACGGCACTGGCATGAGAACTGAGGACTGTCGTCGAATCGAGGTGCCACCGAGCGATCGACTCACTCAGTTCATACGTTTATTTAAATTATTACCCAGCCCGGACCTCACAATGAGCAGTTATTTATACTAGACACATAAACAATTATCTTCACCGACATTCTCTGCGTGCGGACGAGTCGCCGCCGTTTTCTGACAGCAGACACTCCTTTCTGAACCAACAACAAAATCAACTTGACACTTTCCACAACGACACCGTCACACGTCGTCAGTCAGTTACGTCTCGGCTTGTTGGTCGCCTCTGCATTTCTACTTCCCGCGCGTCTTCTTTATCATGCTACCGGTCACCAGAACGCTCTGGTCTATCTTGCAATACTGGCCCTTGTCTATTGGGTTGAAACCGATAATCAGCTACTTCTGAATCCATTTCATCAGACGAAGAATCAGAACCGTAACGACACGCCATCTTGTCTAAACTCGGTGGGTAACATCGCACAGCGCCACCTGACGTTTTTGTGGAAACACTAGTACACACAAAATCCAGAAAAGGAAGCAACATTGCTTACGTCACTTTCTGTTCAAAATGGCGCGATTCATGAAATTCGATAGAGAGTGTGTTCAAATATTTTTTACTACTAAACCACTGACGTTAAAAATATGATTATAGTTGGAAATAGTTAGTTTGCATTAACTCTTTTAGGTGCTTAATGCCAAAAAGTTCCCTTATGTTTCCCTTTAAACTGCAAGCCAGTGCTCCGTCGGTGAGCGCCAAAGCGTCGAAATGTCGGCTCTGGATAGACCGCGAGTCATCCAGTGATGAAATACAAAGACAAAACTAGGTTTCTGGGAGTACCATTGTCCTCGCTGCGGAAATGGCCAAAGAAATGCTGTCACATGTCCCCCCGATCGATGCCTAATTAACTGTACCGACGTCGTTCATACAACTTCATCTACGATTGGAGCAGCTGATCAGCGTGCAGTTAGATCGTATCCACAAGGCTGCGTTGGCCAGAATTTGGTCGAGAACATAATTTAGCCTCGTATATAACAACGCGGAGAACGCATCTGCTGCGACAACGGTTGTTTCTTTCTCCATTACAGGAGATGTCACACTCGTGAATAGTGTTACGCAAGGATATGCCGTCCCAATAACTATTGTCGGTAACATCATAGGCGTCATGGTGATATGATATGTAGTTCGTCGTATGATATAATTATCATGATACTACATATAGAGAATTAGGCGGACAAGATTGGCAAGATCTTGGATATTATCTACGACAATTTGCTTCGTTTTGTCAGATAGAGGAGGAATTTCACGACGATGACAACAGAGAGACTGATGTCGTAACATGATGCGACGTTCTACCCATTCTTGCCTGTTTCCACGACGTTGACACCAGAGAGACTGATGTCGTAACAAGAGGCGACGTTCTACCAATGCTTCCCTATTTCCACGACGTTGACACCAGAGAGACTGATGTCGTAACGTGGTGCGCCATTCTACCAATTCTTGGCTATATCCACGACGTCCACAACAGAGAGACTGATGTCGTAACAGGGTGCGACGTTCTACCAATCCTTGCATGTATCCACGACGTTGACACCACAGAGATTGGTATCGTAACAGGGTGCGACGTTCTACCCACTCTTGCATGCCGTGCATTTGGTGTTGCAATGATTTATAGTGACTTCACAGACTCCGGTAATTGACAAGGAAGACATCGACCCGTTAATAACGCCCGGCTCTGCTGTCGTCATGTCGCACGTATCAATTATCGACTCTCTCTTGCAAGGATGTGCAATCATTATCGTCACAACCATCATTGTTGTCAGCAATGTCGTGAATATCATAGTGTGGAGTCGAATTGGTGGACTTGCGCCCGTAACAAAGTTGATACTCCTCAACCTTAGCGTGTCCGACGTCCTTGTCGGAATCGTAGCTTGTGCACCCGCCATCTTCCCGGCATTCACCGGGCACTGGCCATTTGGTGACATCTGGTGTCAGGTGTCGGGGGTAATGCACAGCGTTTCATGCACGATATCCATCTGGTGTATCTCTGTAATTGGTATCGACCGCTACGTCGCCATAATTTGGCCATTCCGCTATAAACAAGTGATGTCGATGCGAAATGCAATTATCATAATGACAACGCTGTGGATGTGCGCGATCGTCACTTTCGTCGCGCCGATCTTTACCAAAAGCAACTTTGTCTATTACCAGTACACCCACGAGCTGAAAATGTGCGGGTTGTACTGGGAGTACCCCGTGTTTTGCGTCATCACGGCACTGTATATCCCTGTCGCTTCTTCAGCCGTGGTCGTGTTTACGGCTGTCAGCATCAACCGTTCGCTGAACAAGTCCAACGTCCCGAGGGCACACAACAATAGGAAGGCCCTGCGCAAGCTGGTTGTTTCAGCCGTTGTTTTCCTCGTGTGTTGGGGGCCTTACACTACCCTCGCAGTGATGTCGTCGTTTGCGCCGGCCGTGAGACCTCCAGCTTTTGTGCAGTTCTGGTCCCTGTGGCTGGCCAATTGCAACAGCTTTATGAACGTGTTTGTCTACTCGTTCACACACAAGTCCTACAGACAGGCCGTCGTTCGGCTGTTCAAGTGTGCGGGCGTTCCTGTCGCCCCAGAACCGACGTCATTGAACACCATAACAAGGAACTAAGTGATCATCTCAGAATGTCGGGGCGATATCAAACGTAATTACTGTCATATGGCCTTAGCCCCCTTCAGCAGAGGCGTAGCAGTGCTATCGAAAGTGCTCCGGTCCAACGTGAGATATTTGTTAACAAAATGCTACTACATTGGTTAATTTTATTTATTGTGTAGCAATTGTTTAGCTTTAGAAATAACTATAGATCGTACCTCATTTATTTACATCACACTATTTTGATTGATATATATTGCTTCATCCAATGTATGCGCTGGTATGACCACACTTAATTTGGCTAGTTGGATCACGTGTTCTAGTAGCTGTTGTTGGTGTGTAGACATCGATTGCAAGTATGCTAACATAATTACTAGACAGTCACATTTACTACATATGGAATACTAAGGGGCTTAGATGTGTCTTCAGATCTTGCTGATGAATATTACAGCCATAGAAACTAGTAACCGTTTTTAATTCGATTTTGTATGCGTCCGAATTAGCTGTCGCTGTCAAGTCGTGTATGTCCTGTAGATGCGTTGACCGAAAGTAACTTTGGTAACGAGTGCCGAGTATCATAATATAATTGCTAAATATCGATGTATTCGTATTATGGCGCTTCTTTGCACTGTCTAATTTAGCTGGGGCTACTGATCTGCGTCTCGGTAGGGTAGGTTCTTCAATGTATTTCTCTTCCGCCTTACTGGTGACATTAGCCTTCAATTATTCCTGCTGCCATGGAGATGCTGCTATCTTGTGATACTGATGGTACAGTTATGCATTGTTGAGAGCGATGATCCGCAGACCAGTGTTGGGTCTGTTTTGTTTAATATTGTCGCGTGCCAACGAAAGCTAAAACAACTGTGGAATGTGGACCATGGCTATTGTCTATTCGTATTGCATCAGCTGTACACATAGTGGACAGTGGTCTCTACATCTGTACCAGTGAATGGGATGCATATCAGCCATACGACAGAGAGACAGACAGACAGACAGACAGACAGACAGACAAACAGACAGAGAGACAGTCAGACATACAGACAGCAGACAGGCAAACAGACAGACATACAGACAGCAGACAGGCAAACAGGCATACAGACAGACAGACAGACAGACAAACAGACAGACAGACAGACAGACAGACAGACAGACAGACAGACAGACAGACAGACAGACAGACAGCAGACAGACAGCAGACAGACAGACAGACAGACAGACAGCAGACAGACATACATACAGACAGACAGACAGACAGACAGACAGACATACAGACAGTCAGTCAGACAGACAGACAGACAGACAGACAGTCAGACAGAAGTTCTTTACTAAGACCTATATACACATCACTCAATAAGTGAGTATATAAAAGCATAAATATAGTAATCACATGGTATACAAATTATCACGTGTGGGTCAGGGAGAGTCCCACTAAGGCTAAAAAGCCGCTCTCATATGAGCCACCAGTTATATTGATGACAAATCCTGGTTTATGAAAACAATTGTAGCATAAATCGGTTAACAGAGTAAGTCAGACAAAACATGACATTATACATGATTTTGGACGACTGGCTATTCATCCACAGAGGTACAAATAATAGCTTATTCTATTTGTTGTTCACTCTTAATGACAAATGTAACAATTTCGTAATGTACGTACAAGTAAATATGTCTGCAAATAATGATGTTTAACGTACATTGCAAACCCGTGTAAGCTGTGGGTGTAGATTTTATTTGTCAATAAATCAGGTGCGTTATTGATAAGGCAAGGTGTATCTGCGACTTTGTTTCGCAAATTCGTGTTGTACCTTGATTGTATGTATATTGTATTGTCGACGTGTGTTGAAATTGTGAATGGTGTTGTTCCGATGAAGAGGCAAATTTTGAAGGTAAACAGGAAGTTTGTTATGAACAAATTTATAATACAATTGTAGGTCTTGCGATTTTAATTTGTAACCCCATGCGGTAACGCCGTAGTTTAAATGTTACAGTATCAATTCAATTTTTTTCACACGTTGAAAATGAGCCAAGAATTCTTGACAGGGTGGTATCATCGGCAAACATTATGAAATTAAACTTTTGGCTGGCCCTGACAAAGTCATTAATGTATATAATAAACAATAGTGGGCCTAAAATCGAGCCGTGAAGTATGCCTTTTGAAATATTACGTATTTCTGATTTGACATCCTCTAACTCAACATATTGTTTTCTATTTGTTAGATAGCTTAAATTAATCTGAGCACTACTCTTTTTACTCCATAATATTATAATTTATCTAGTAATATCTTATGATCCTGTGTAGCGAAAGCTTTGGAAAGGTCCAGATACATATTTATAAGAATTTAAATTATATCCATGTGTGCCTATCGGTTAATTCAAAGGCAACAAATTCAGTGCTATGTTCCGTTCTAAATCCACATTGGTTTTCGAACAAGACAGTTTGCGTTTTGAAAAATGAATCTAGCTGGTTTTAAATGATCTGTTCAACTAGTTTTGATAGAACTATTAAGAGTTTTCATTAATATTGGTCTGCATTTGCTGAATTGGATATCGTAAATTTGTGTTTTAAATTGGAATTACTTTAGCGATTTTAAGTTTATTAAGGAATATACCAGTAACTAGTATTTTATTTGTAATTAATGTTAATGATTTTATTACCACAGGTTTAACTAATTTTAATAATCGTAGCGAAATACCGTCATACCCACAACTTGTTTTTGGTTGCATATTATATATTGTTTTAGATACTTGTTAAAACAATATTAAATCCAGTTATTTGGCTGTTCGCATATTTTTTTTAAGTATGCTATTTTATGATATCAGGGTAGTCCGAATTGATGGTTGATTGATAATTGTTTCATTACAATTCCTGATTTCGGTGTTATTGTAGGATCGGTAAATTTACAACACAAGTTATCTATTAGAGTACCATTACTATTTGAACATTTTGTGGCGAGCGTAATATGTTGATAAAAGCTATAAGATGTTTATCAAATAAAAAAATCACCAAACAACATCTTTTTCGTTTATTTTAAGAAGGTTAATATTGAAATCGCCAGCAATAATGATGTCGGATTTTGTTTTGTTAACGGATGAGATAATTGGTGTGAATTCACTAAGAAACTGTTAATATACTTTATAGAGGTATCTTGGATTTCCAATTATAATAACTTGTAAAAGCCCACCTCCAGTTATTTTGATAAATTGTTCTTCCCAGTGTTGAAACTGATTTAGAGACAGGATTATATTGAAGTTGAATTTGTTGTTTAAATAAATGACAAGCCCGCCTTTATTGCTACATGTTTTGCTTTGTGTGATGCAACGGTATCCCTCAATTTGTAGGTGGGATAAATCATCGTTATCGGAAAGCAAGTTTTCCTGAAAACACATATTAAACTAAATTTACATTTTATATGGTTAAGTTCCTCTAAGAAGCTTCAATTTCGCTATCGCTAAATTTTGCATAGATAGATTCTATGTTAGAACTTAGTATATTAAACCGTTCGTTATGTGTTTCTACAAGTAGTTTTAAATTGTCAAGATCATAATATGTGGAATGATGTATTAGTTGAAAGTCGTCATCAGCTGCCTCATTTAGCTGTAATACATTTAATAAATAATTCACTTTGGAACCTCCTTGAAACCATGGAAATGATTCGTTAGCTGACATCATTTAAATTAATAATTATAATTGAAACATATGCAGTAACGGTCGACTGTCTACTGTCAACAAGAAGCCTTATTTTATCATGTCAAAAGAAAATTAGCATCTCCACTCTGTGTAGCATGTCACCATATCTATCACCATACAAGAAATGCATGTATGTGCAACAATATTAATCGAAAGACGGGGGGAGGGGGGTTCTATTGCAACTGTTTCGCCGCTGCGCCGCTGTAACTTCAGGTTCTCCGCTGCGCTGTCTCGGCTGTGAACTCTATGACACCAGAACAGGGGGACAGTGCTGTTCAAAATTTTATTTTTTACGTCGCGACGCTGTTGTCAATTTAACTTCTCTCCGCTGTCTCCGCTGTCTCCGCTGTCTCCGCTGCCTCCGCTGCCTCCGCTGCCTCCGCTGTCCGCTGTCCGCTGTCTCCGCTGTCTCCGCTGCCTCCGCTGTCTCCGCTGTCTCCGCTGTCTCCGCTGTCCGCTGTCTCCGCTGTCTCCGCTGTCTCCGCTGTCTCCGCTGTCTCCGCTGTCTCCGCTGCCTCCGCTGCCTCCGCTGCCTCCGCTGTCTCCGCTGTCTCCGCTGTCTCCGCTGCCTCCGCTGTCCGCTGTCTCCGCTGCCTCCGCTGTCTCCGCTGCCTCCGCTGTCTCCGCTGTCTCCGCTGTCTCCGATCATATGTCTCCCTCCAATTGCACAAACTTTTCAGTGTCAACAAAAATACACATCAATCGTCTCATAAAATTTAGTATTCCACCCGCCATTGACGCTCGCCACAAAAACAAACATTCACGCTCACATTTAATGGGGGGAGGCAGAACCACACGTCTGCCCCTCGGAGAAATTCCAGGGGAAGCTGCCCCTGCCCCCCCCCCCGTTCCCGAGCCTGTGATCACTGCATACGTATTTTAAGTATCCAAGTAGGGTGAGTGGCCACTGAGTTAATGACGCAAATTACTCGTATTTGTGGAGATCAATCGTGGCACTCATTCTGTGGACAACATTGGTTTTGTCCTTGATCAGTTCATTTCCATTCAACGTCCACCAGTCACTTTATGTATTGTTTTGTTTCAGTTATCTCGCTTGCTGGGCAATTTTTGAGCGCAGGTTTGTTGTCTTCGTTAATGCAGATCTTTGACGTTTGCTTTTATGTTCCGTTGTCCAGAGATTTTAGTGCAGTTCGTTGTTTGACGACTGCGTCGCGCGTTCTCTGGCTGCGGAAACGTATGATGACTTGTTGCAGTGTAGCTTTGTTGTGTGTAGTTCGCCCAATTATGTGCATTCTTTTTATATCGCAGACATCAATGGAAGGAGAAATGTTCATGTGTTCACTGAAGAGTGTCATCACCTTTTCCTCCATGTCTTCCCCTTGATAATTTTCGGCTAGACCACTTAGCCCTTCGACTGCATTGTTCATATTCATCTATTAGCACTTCCAGTTTGACAATCTTATCCTCCAGGCTTTGAATCTTATTGTCCTTTCCCCAAGCTGCGTTTGCAGTTCGGTAATGTAGAGCGAACTTATTGAATTTGATCAGTTAGTTCACCCGGAAACAGCACAGATTTCATTTTGTTTAAAACCGCCGAGTCATTGAAGAGATATATTATCAGCTCTATTATTCTAAGTGCCAGTTGGTCATCGTCACTGAACCCGGAGCTTCTCTTTGTTGACTTAGGGATGTCTGTCAAGTATTATGTAGGACAGATAGGGTATTGCGTAAGACATGCAGGGCTGCCAGTCACCGACGTGCGTCGAGTCAGCAAAGCGTAAGGAAAAACACTGCGTTTGCTAATTTTCCGTTGACAATGTTCAATTTTTCAATCCGATTTCACTCACTTTGAGGAGCTTCTTACTTGCACACAAGCATCATACGTTGTTTGAGGATTCATTAAATAGCTACCAATAAGCAGCGGAATGCAATAACAGTCTCAATTTAGTTATCAGAGAGCAAACAGTGACACTATCGTAAAAGGCACCGATACGCCTACGGTCATCTGCTTCGTCGAAGTAGCCTCTAGCCACGAGAAAGACTATGGCGAGAGCTCGGATGTCCGACTTCGAGAATAACGCCAATGCGCTGGAGGCATATCACCGAGAGACCGGGAGCGCTCGCGACCAGGAGCATCGCCGACTGCGTATGCATTTTGTCAAACCACTGAAACAAGGCCTTGAAACGTGTAACCGGTGACAGTGTTCGCAGAACGTCATCATGAAACCCACGAATTCGCTCGCGCTTTCCCCCAGAAATAACTGCCGCATCTGATTGTTAGTTATTTGTTCGTCGTCGTAGATGGCATCGTCGTGAACGTCTGCTTCTGCGAAGTCGTCATCAGAGGTGATTTCGTCAGCTGATATTTCGATGCCGTCATCCCAGAAAATGTCAACATTGGTGACATACATGGCATTCGTTAGATATCACTTCTTGAAATCGCGTTAGGTCGATCGCATCCCAGGCGTCCTTGATCCACTTGACGATGACAGGGAGCTCAGGCTGTCGAGTGTTGCAAGACGCAGTGAATGAGTGAACGCCTGAAAACATCAATTCGTTCCACTTTTGTATTGCAACTGTTCTTTGAAGGGCCGGTTGCAGCTCACGTCCATGACTTGTAACTGCGCTGTCATGCCTCCCGGTCAGTTGCGTTGTCGTCAAGGAATGCCGTCAAGCATGGCTGTGGCAGCGGAATGCGTCCAAGACAAACATATTGCGTTGCTGTGTCGGACCTCTGCACCAAACTTGCCTTAGCCAGTGTTTTGTTAGTTTATCGTCCATGCATCCCTTGTATTGTTGGCGGACAATGACTCCTGTTGGTCAAGTCACATTTTTGGCAAGGTCTTCCGTTTGAAGATTATGTACGGAGGCATATTGGTATCGTCACCATAAGCTCCCAGCATGAAAGTGAACTGATTTTTTTAATTCCCGTCGATTTCATTATGAACGACTTTTCACCTTTTCGCACTATCGTTTGGGAGAACGGGATGTCAAAAGTAAGCGGAGTGAGGTCGTCGTTGCCGATATGACCATCATCGTAGTGATGGCGCTTGCGAAGAAACAACACAAAACGTTGGTAAAAATTAGAAACTTTCATTTTTCATATCCAAGAATCATGTTAAATTACCTGGTAGAGGCTTTCGTTGACGTGTCACGCCGACTTTATCAGTACCTATGACGCTGAATGACGTCATCGTACACGTGAGGCAGTTCGTAATTGCCCTCGTCTCTGTTGATGGGTGTTTTGGTTTTTCTGATCCAGATGGCTTCTTTGATATGCCGAATTCTTCTGTTGGTTTCTTTGTCTACAATTTTCACTCCCTCCCAGTCTATGATATGGTTTTCAGTTGTCGTATGGTCTGTAAGGGCGGATTTATTGATGGTAGACATCAATCTTTTTTTCCCGCTCCTTGTGTATTTCTCATTTTTCGTGTTGTCTACGTCCTTTCTGTGTTCCTCCAGTCTTGTTTTGAGTAGTCTTCCTGTCTCCCCCATTGTATTCCCCACCACAATTCTTGCACGGTATTTGGTACACCAGTTCGCCCTGTTCTTCTAGTTGTACTTTGTCCTTGGGATGTACCAACAGGTGCCTGAGGGTGGTGTGGGGACGCATGGCCGTTGCTACTCCATACTTTTTCAGTACTCGATGTACTTTCTCTGAGACCCCATCTATTATGGAATGACTACTTGGCTCCGATAGTTTTTGTCCTTAGTCTTTTTGTTGGTCTTTTTCCTCTTACTGCTATCTGTCACCTTTTTCAAGGCCCACGACGGATAGCCACATACTCTTAGAGCTCCTCTCAGGTGTTCCATCTCTTCTTTCTTGTCCCCCTCCTCCGAAGTTATTGTCTCACACCTGTTCATAAGGGTTCTGACAACTCCCAACTTCTGATGTTTGGGGTGGTGGGATGCAAAATTCAGGTATTGGTCAGTGTGCGTCTTCTTCCTGTACACTGTGGACTTCACACTGCCATCTTCCTTTCTGGTGAACTTTGCATCCAAGAAGGGCATGCTGTTGTTCTCTTCGTCTTCCCGCGTGAAAATGATGCTACCTGTGGGGTCTACAGTGTTCATGTGTTGTTGTAATTTCTTTGCCTTTCCTGTGTGTACCAGACATCTGTCGAAATACAAACTGTCCGGGGCCCAGAATAAGATATTAGCGAAGGGACTAAATTACGCGGTAACGCCAAAAAAAGTACCAATCGAGGAGTTCGTCGTAGCGGCAGAACAAGCGACATGGAAACTACCACAAGAACAAAAAGACAAACTTCGTGCAGATATCGCGGGAGTTCTGAAATCAGCAAAAGTTCCAAAACAGAACCTAACCAGACAAGAAAGAACAGCTTTGAAAGAGCTGCAGAAGGAGAAGTCCATCACCATAATCCCAGCGGACAAGGGAAAGGTCACAGTCATCATGGAAACGAAAGAATACCAGGAAAAAATGAAAGAAATGCTAAGTGACGAAGCGACATATGAGAAGTTAAAGAAGGATCCGACCAAGAAATATAAGGCAGAACTCATCAGAATGGTAAATTCCTTGGAGAAGGAGGGGAAGATCACCAAAGATCAGTACTGGTACTTATATCCTACGCTAGAAAAAGTACCACGGATGTATGGATCACCAAAAATCCACAAGGAGAAGGTGCCACTCAGACCAATTGTCGACTACACACAGACAATAGCATATAGAGTATCCAGAGAATTGGCCAACATACTACAACCACTTGTTGGAAAAACAGAACACCATACGGAAAATTCACAAGAATTGGTGAAAGAAATGACAAAGCTGAGAATGGAAGAAGGAGAATCATTTGTGTCATATGACGTTGTGTCACTGTTCACGAAGACCCCAATCAGAGAAGCTTGCAAAGTCATCAGAAAAAGACTAGAGAATGACAAGACACTAAAGAAGAGAACAAATATAAACGTAGACGACATCATGGAGTTGTTGAAATTTGTCTTGGAGACGACATACTTCAGATTTGGAGGAGAAATTTACCAACAGAAGTTTGGGGTAGCCATGGGCAGTCCAGTGTCCCCCATTGTTGTGAACCTGTACATGGAGGACCTGGAGCAGAAAATCATAGCCACAGCACCAGTCGATTGCCAACCGAGAAACTGGAAGCGATATGTGGACGATGTAATTTGCCTGGTACACACAGGAAAGGCAAAGAAATTACAACAACACATGAACACTGTAGACCCCACAGGTAGCATCATTTTCACGCGGGAAGACGAAGAGAACAACAGCATGCCCTTCTTGGATGCAAAGGAAGATGGCAGTGTGAAGTCCACAGTGTACAGGAAGAAGACGCACACTGACCAATACCTGAATTTTGCATCCCACCACCCCAAACATCAGAAGTTGGGAGTTGTCAGAACCCTTATGAACAGGTGTGAGACAATAACTTCGGAGGAGGGGGACAAGAAAGAAAAGATGGAACACCTGAGAGGAGCTCTAAGAGTATGTGGCTATCCGTCGTGGGCCTTGAAAAAGGTGACAGATAGCAGTAAGAGGAAAAAGACCAACAAAAAGACTAAGGACAAAAACTATCGGAGCGAAGTAGTCATTCCACAATAGAGGGGGTCTCAGAGAAAGTACATCGAGTACTGAAAAAGTATGGAGTAGCAACGGCCATGCGTCCCCACACCACCCTCAGGCACCTGTTGGTACATCCCAAGGACAAAGTACAACTAGAAGAACAGGGCGAACTGGTGTACCAAATACCGTGCAAGAATTGTGGTGCTGAGTACTTTGGGGAGACAGGAAGACTACTCAAAACAAAACTGGAGGAGCACAGAAAGGTCGTAGACAACACGAAAAATGAGAAATACACAAGGAGCGGAAATTTTGTTTATGTCTACCATCAATAAATCCGCCCTTACAGACCATACGACAACTGAAAACCACATCATAGACTGGGAGGGAGTGAAAATTGTAGACAAGGAACCCAACAGAAGAATTCGGCATATCAAGGAAGCCATCTGGATCAGGAAAACCGAAACACCCATCAACAGAGACGAGGGCAATTACGAACTGCCTCAAGTGTGCGATGACGTTATTCAGCGTCATCGGTACTGATGAAGTCGGCGTGACACGTCAACGAAAGCCTCTACCAGGTAATTTAACATGATTCTTGGATATGAAAAATAAAAGTTTCTAATTTGAAAACGAACTATCCTGAAGAATGTTCAGTAATCTAAAACAAAACGTTGGTATTTGAACAGCTTCTGTTCAAAATCGTCAGGCATGCGCTGCGCAATGGAGGTACGACGGCGAATTGTAATATCGTGTCGCATCATGAATCAGAAGCACCATGTTGGCGATGCCTTAGAGGATGACGTCGGGTCTATTTCCTTCATAAAATAATGGCGTACAGACAAATTTCAACATTTCTTACAGCACATCCACTTGCTCGACGTTGGTAGATATACCAACCAGCTTCTCTTCAAGAAGTGAACGGGCTGCCTTTCCTCCCCCGCCCTGCATATCGTGCGAAACAACATGCCAAGTAAGCGTGCTAGCTATTCTGCTAGTTTTGTGATTAAAGTAATCGATTTTGCGTAAAATCACGGCTAGGGAGTATGATATTAACGAGGCCAATGTACGTCTGGGCGACGAGGCAAATACTTGCTTAATAGGCAAACCCGCCCCGAAGCTTTTGCATCGCGAGTTTGCTTATTAAGCAATTCTTTATTAGTTAATCAGATACTCCGAGATTTCGTGCTGAAGGTGCAGGCGTATCATCCCGGCTACGCATAGGTGTGGGATAAAAGCTATTAATTATATCACGGTGCCTCTGTGTACCAATGCTAAGACATTGCATTAGTACACAGTACTAACGCGATTTCAAGAAGTGATATCTAACGAATGCCATGTATGTCACCAATGTTGACATTTTCTGGGATGACGGCATCGAAATATCAGCTGACGAAATCACCTCTGATGACGACTTCGCAGAAGCAGACGTTCACGACGATGCCATCTACGACGACGAACAAATAACTAACAATCAGATGCGGCAGTTATTTCTGGGGGAAAGCGCGAGCGAATTCGTGGGTTTCATGATGACGTTCTGCGAACACTGTCACCGGTTACACGTTTCAAGGCCTTGTTTCAGTGGTTTGACAAAATGCATACGCAGTCGGCGATGCTCCTGGTCGCGAGCGCTCCCGGTCTCTCGGTGATATGCCTCCAGCGCATTGGCGTTATTCTCGAAGTCGGACATCCGAGCTCTCGCCATAGTCTTTCTCGTGGCTAGAGGCTACTTCGACGAAGCAGATGACCGTAGGCGTATCGGTGCCTTTTACGATAGTGTCACTGTTTGCTCTCTGATAACTAAATTGAGACTGTTATTGCATTCCGCTGCTTATTGGTAGCTATTTAATGAATCCTCAAACAACGTATGATGCTTGTGTGCAAGTAAGAAGCTCCTCAAAGTGAGTGAAATCGGATTGAAAAATTGAACATTGTCAACGGAAAATTAGCAAACGCAGTGTTTTTCCTTACGCTTTGCTGACTCGACGCACGTCGGTGACTGGCAGCCCTGCATGTCTTACGCAATACCCTATCTGTCCTACATAATACTTGACAGACATCCCTAAGTCAACAAAGAGAAGCTCCGGGTTCAGTGACGATGACCAACTGGCACTTAGAATAATAGAGCTGATAATATATCTCTTCAATGACTCGGCGGTTTTAAACAAAATGAAATCTGTGCTGTTTCCGGGTGAACTAACTGATCAAATTCAATAAGTTCGCTCTACATTACCGAACTGCAAACGCAGCTTGGGGAAAGGACAATAAGATTCAAAGCCTGGAGGATAAGATTGTCAAACTGGAAGTGCTAATAGATGAATATGAACAATGCAGTCGAAGGGCTAAGTGGTCTAGCCGAAAATTATCAAGGGGAAGACATGGAGGAAAAGGTGATGACACTCTTCAGTGAACACATGAACATTTCTCCTTCCATTGATGTCTGCGATATAAAAAGAATGCACATAATTGGGCGAACTACACACAACAAAGCTACACTGCAACAAGTCATCATACGTTTTCGCAGCCAGAGAACGCGCGACGCAGTCGTCAAACAACGAACTGCACTAAAATCTCTGGACAACGGAACATAAAAGCAAACGTCAAAGATCTGCATTAACGAAGACAACAAACCTGCGCTCAAAAATTGCCCAGCAAGCGAGATAACTGAAACAAAACAATACATAAAGTGACTGGTGGACGTTGAATGGAAATGAACTGATCAAGGACAAAACCAATGTTGTCCACAGAATGAGTGCCACGATTGATCTCCACAAATACGAGTAATTTGCGTCATTAACTCAGTGGCCACTCACCCTACTTGGATACTTAAAATACGTATGCAGTGATCACAGGCTCGGGAACGGGGGGGGGGGCAGGGGCAGCTTCCCCTGGAATTTCTCCGAGGGGCAGACGTGTGGTTCTGCCTCCCCCCATTAAATGTGAGCGTGAATGTTTGTTTTTGTGGCGAGCGTCAATGGCGGGTGGAATACTAAATTTTATGAGACGATTGATGTGTATTTTTGTTGACACTGAAAAGTTTGTGCAATTGGAGGGAGACATATGATCGGAGACAGCGGAGACAGCGGAGACAGCGGAGGCAGCGGAGACAGCGGAGGCAGCGGAGACAGCGGAGACAGCGGAGGCAGCGGAGACAGCGGAGACAGCGGAGACAGCGGAGGCAGCGGAGGCAGCGGAGGCAGCGGAGACAGCGGAGACAGCGGAGACAGCGGAGACAGCGGAGACAGCGGACAGCGGAGACAGCGGAGACAGCGGAGACAGCGGAGACAGCGGAGGCAGCGGAGACAGCGGAGACAGCGGACAGCGGACAGCGGAGGCAGCGGAGGCAGCGGAGGCAGCGGAGACAGCGGAGACAGCGGAGACAGCGGAGAGAAGTTAAATTGACAACAGCGTCGCGACGTAAAAAATAAAATTTTGAACAGCACTGTCCCCCTGTTCTGGTGTCATAGAGTTCACAGCCGAGACAGCGCAGCGGAGAACCTGAAGTTACAGCGGCGCAGCGGCGAAACAGTTGCAATAGAACCCCCCTCCCCCCGTCTTTCGATTAATATTGTTGCACATACATGCATTTCTTGTATGGTGATAGATATGGTGACATGCTACACAGAGTGGAGATGCTAATTTTCTTTTGACATGATAAAATAAGGCTTCTTGTTGACAGTAGACAGTCGACCGTTACTGCATATGTTTCAATTATAATTATTAATTTAAATGATGTCAGCTAACGAATCATTTCCATGGTTTCAAGGAGGTTCCAAAGTGAATTATTTATTAAATGTATTACAGCTAAATGAGGCAGCTGATGACGACTTTCAACTAATACATCATTCCACATATTATGATCTTGACAATTTAAAACTACTTGTAGAAACACATAACGAACGGTTTAATATACTAAGTTCTAACATAGAATCTATCTATGCAAAATTTAGCGATAGCGAAATTGAAGCTTCTTAGAGGAACTTAACCATATAAAATGTAAATTTAGTTTAATATGTGTTTTCAGGAAAACTTGCTTTCCGATAACGATGATTTATCCCACCTACAAATTGAGGGATACCGTTGCATCACACAAAGCAAAACATGTAGCAATAAAGGCGGGCTTGTCATTTATTTAAACAACAAATTCAACTTCAATATAATCCTGTCTCTAAATCAGTTTCAACACTGGGAAGAACAATTTATCAAAATAACTGGAGGTGGGCTTTTACAAGTTATTATAATTGGAAATATTTGTCGACCTCCAAGATACCTCTATAAAGTATATTAACAGTTTCTTAGTGAATTCACACCAATTATCTCATCCGTTAACAAAACAAAATCCGACATCATTATTGCTGGCGATTGACAAAATTGCTTCAATATTAACCTTCTTAAAATAAACGAAAAAGATGTTGTTTGGTGATTTTTTTATTTGATAAACATCTTATAGCTTTTATCAACATATTACACTCGCCACAAAATGTTCAAATAGTAATGGTACTCTAATAGATAACTTGTGTTGTAAATTTACCGATCCTACAATAACACCGAAATCAGGAATTGTAATGAAACAATTATCAATCAACCATCAATTCGGACTACCCTGATATCATAAAATAGCATACTTAAAAAAAATATGCGAACAGCCAAATAACTGGATTTAATATTGTTTTAACAAGTATCTAAAACAATATATAATATGCAACCAAAAACAAGTTGTGGGTATGACGGTATTTCGCTACGATTATTAAAATTAGTTAAGCCTGTGGTAATAAAATCATTAACATTAATTACAAATTAAATACTAGTTACTGGTATATTCCTTAATAAACTTAAAATCGCTAAAGTAATTCCAATTTAAAACACAAATTTACGATATCCAATTCAGCAAATGCAGACCAATATTAATGAAAACTCTTAATAGTTCTATCAAAACTAGTTGAACAGATCATTTAAAACCAGCTAGATTCATTTTTCAAAACGCAAACTGTCTTGTTCGAAAACCAATGTGGATTTAGAACGGAACATAGCACTGAATTTGTTGCCTTTGAATTAACCGATAGGCACACATGGATATAATTTAAATTCTTATAAATATGTATCTGGACCTTTCCAAAGCTTTCGCTACACAGGATCATAAGATATTACTAGATAAATTATAATATTATGGAGTAAAAAGAGTAGTGCTCAGATTAATTTAAGCTATCTAACAAATAGAAAACAATATGTTGAGTTAGAGGATGTCAAATCAGAAATACGTAATATTTCAAAAGGCATACTTCACGGCTCGATTTTAGGCCCACTATTGTTTATTATATACATTAATGACTTTGTCAGGGCCAGCCAAAAGTTTAATTTCATAATGTTTGCCGATGATACCACCCTGTCAAGAATTCTTGGCTCATTTTCAACGTGTGAAAAAAATTGAATTGATACTGTAACATTTAAACTACGGCGTTACCGCATGGGGTTACAAATTAAAATCGCAAGACCTACAATTGTATTATAAATTTGTTCATAACAAACTTCCTGTTTACCTTCAAAATTTGCCTCTTCATCGGAACAACACCATTCACAATTTCAACACACGTCGACAATACAATATACATACAATCAAGGTACAACACGAATTTGCGAAACAAAGTCGCAGATACACCTTGCCTTATCAATAACGCACCTGATTTATTGACAAATAAAATCTACACCCACAGCTTACACGGGTTTGCAATGTACGTTAAACATCATTATTTGCAGACATATTTACTTGTACGTACATTACGAAATTGTTACATTTGTCATTAAGAGTGAACAACAAATAGAATAAGCTATTATTTGTACCTCTGTGGATGAATAGCCAGTCGTCCAAAATCATGTATAATGTCATGTTTTGTCTGACTTACTCTGTTAACCGATTTATGCTACAATTGTTTTCATAAACCAGGATTTGTCATCAATATAACTGGTGGCTCATATGAGAGCGGCTTTTTAGCCTTAGTGGGACTCTCCCTGACCCACACGTGATAATTTGTATACCATGTGATTACTATATTTATGCTTTTATATACTCACTTATTGAGTGATGTGTATATAGGTCTTAGTAAAGAACTTCTGTCTGACTGTCTGTCTGTCTGTCTGTCTGTCTGACTGACTGTCTGTATGTCTGTCTGTCTGTCTGTCTGTCTGTCTGTATGTATGTCTGTCTGCTGTCTGTCTGTCTGTCTGTCTGTCTGCTGTCTGTCTGCTGTCTGTCTGTCTGTCTGTCTGTCTGTCTGTCTGTCTGTCTGTCTGTCTGTCTGTCTGTCTGCTGTCTGTCTGTCTGTCTGTCTGTATGCCTGTTTGCCTGTCTGCTGTCTGTATGTCTGTCTGTTTGCCTGTCTGCTGTCTGTATGTCTGACTGTCTCTCTGTCTGTTTGTCTGTCTGTCTGTCTGTCTGTCGTATGGCTGATATGCATCCCATTCACTGGTACAGATGTAGAGACCACTGTCCACTATGTGTACAGCTGATGCAATACGAATAGACAATAGCCATGGTCCACATTCCACAGTTGTTTTAGCTTTCGTTGGCACGCGACAATATTAAACAAAACAGACCCAACACTGGTCTGCGGATCATCGCTCTCAACAATGCATAACTGTACCATCAGTATCACAAGATAGCAGCATCTCCATGGCAGCAGGAATAATTGAAGGCTAATGTCACCAGTAAGGCGGAAGAGAAATACATTGAAGAACCTACCCTACCGAGACGCAGATCAGTAGCCCCAGCTAAATTAGACAGTGCAAAGAAGCGCCATAATACGAATACATCGATATTTAGCAATTATATTATGATACTCGGCACTCGTTACCAAAGTTACTTTCGGTCAACGCATCTACAGGACATACACGACTTGACAGCGACAGCTAATTCGGACGCATACAAAATCGAATTAAAAACGGTTACTAGTTTCTATGGCTGTAATATTCATCAGCAAGATCTGAAGACACATCTAAGCCCCTTAGTATTCCATATGTAGTAAATGTGACTGTCTAGTAATTATGTTAGCATACTTGCAATCGATGTCTACACACCAACAACAGCTACTAGAACACGTGATCCAACTAGCCAAATTAAGTGTGGTCATACCAGCGCATACATTGGATGAAGCAATATATATCAATCAAAATAGTGTGATGTAAATAAATGAGGTACGATCTATAGTTATTTCTAAAGCTAAACAATTGCTACACAATAAATAAAATTAACCAATGTAGTAGCATTTTGTTA
>CM034544.1:19373842-19443145 GCA_020002185.1 Paraescarpia echinospica
TATCGTAATCCCAATAAAGAGTCAATTATCTAGTATCGCTCATTTTTACAATAATTGCTTCTGTCCGCTGTATAATGTTAGTGTACTATAAAATAGTTATGGTACGTGCGTGTGCTCGTGCGCTTATGTGCATGGGTTAAATGTGTTTGTTCCATGTTTTAATGTTGTACTGTCACGGTATTATATTACCTTGATTGTACACCTTATAGCCTGAATGTTTTAGTATTATCCTAGATAAGAAGCAGAGCCTACTCTTTCCATTTGTAGCCGTCTATGTACGTCTTCAGTTGGTCGTTGAACACCTCGAGGGAAAGACGATCTGCCCTGGACAATTCGTCAGGGTTAATCATCTTAGACCGTTTCAGAAATTGCTCGCAGTGTTCCTGGAAATAATTTGCTTGGATTAATATAATTAGTTTCGTGATCTTATACTCACAGGGTCGTATTATTGCTGTTTTATATGTCATTCATTCGTCGTTTTACCTGTCCACAATGTTCGTTCCATCATATGTCATTCATTCATCGTTTTACCTGTCCAAAATGTTCGTTCCATCATATTTCATTGCTTGAAAGATGAAAGTGTGACCATTGCATTATCCAAAATAACACTCCAAATAAAATGCACCAACCTACGCAAGTATCGCCCATTTTACTTGATGCAACATCCGATACTGGTTCGAATCACTGCGTAATTTGGACCATGATCGTGCTCTAAAATGTGTTTGTATTAGTCACATGTGCTGTTTTTATATCAAGCTATGTTGGACATGTGGCGTGATGAGGTGAACATTTTGGGATAGATAAAAAAAGAATTACGATTGACATATAACGATGCAATAACACTAAAGATCCAATATGTACAAGATTACCACACAGTGCCTTAATGTATGAAACCAGCAGCAAGAGGCGATAAGACACGGAGGCACAAGCTATCGCCGCGGCCACCCCCACGGGACTTCTGCAATCGCTTTAAGTGCAGCATATCAGTATCAACGGTAGATTAGAAAGACTATCGATGAAAATGGATATTGAGCCACTTCCACCCAAGAATGCAAACACAACGACACCAAAACAACTGGACAAGCAACCTAGTGGGCAGCGGTAGTGGAGCTGTTAACATGCCGGACTGTTAATCGATGGAATCGGGGTTCGAATCCTGGTACAGACCACCGATTTGAAACTTGGGCATTTCCATTCACCTCACCTTGCCTGTGTCTCTCGGAAGAGACAAAATGAGCCGTTGGTCTTTTCTATGCCAGGGGAAGTAAACGATCCTACACAGAGTGTAAATGAGTAACTTGTAAAAGACTCACTAACTCTAGAGAAGGATACTCTGAAATCATCCCTCAGAGTTAAATTCTAGTAGGACTTTGCTGAGTAATTTTCCATATCCCGCTCCAAAAATTAAGTGAAAATAGTTGACTGTGTATTATTGTTAAAGTAAGCTTAGAGTGTGGATGTGATATTAAAGAATGTGTTTTACTATACAATGTCCGTCATTCATTCTCGAAGACAGCAATGGTGAAAAAAGTACATGAGTATTGAGCTAATAGTATAGTCCCGGCGTCGTCGCGTAGTGTGTTCGACGCGATGTTTGTGTTGGTTGATGCAACCAGCACAAACGTCGTGCCGTTTACCCCTAGCATAAGTCCGCTGCAGAGTACGCGTCGTCATCGTCATCAACATAATAACACGTTGATTTTTGGAAGCAATATGACAGTATATCCCCACAGTTGCCGATGTCCACTCGCATCTCTTTATGTTTAATCGCTTCCTTGGACAATCGGCCTCTGATATAACAACAGGCGTTGCTTAAAAACCCAACAGAGATATTTATTTAGACAAATTTAGTTATAAACGAATTGAGTGATAAGCAATTCTCCAAGTGGCGCCGTTCGCTTTACTTACCTAAATGCCGTGATTGCAGGCCAACAACAGAAATTACGTGGTCGGCGGAAACCCGTTTAAAATCAAACGTACGCGACTGTGATAACGGGTATGCTTTGCTTGTCGCCCATAAAAGTAATATGCTGGTCGTATTTTCTTGTATTTGGAGCGCCTGTTCTAGCATCGTCTTCGTCATTTTAAAAGAAGGTCTACCATTCGCTTTATTGTACAGTATAAACTATAATATATTCTAACATTTTGATCGCCGACATGTCTTACCGAAGTTAAAATGACTTTTGAATTCAACAGATCAGTATTTACATAAATCGCCGTGATGCCAGTCATATCCCCGAAGATCGAGCTCGGATAATTGCGAGGAAGGGAATTACCCGATAGGGGTGGAGCTTCAAATGTCAGTGCTGTGTCATCTTGGCCTTCGAAAGGGCGGACTGCCATGTAAATAGACTGCTTCCTTTTGAAACATTTAAATTTCAGCAACAAAAGATGTTTATCAAAATATATTTGGACGATAATCTGTTACAATGGACACAGTATAGACAGTATGACACAGGGGCGGATCCAGAGAAGATACTATGTCGGTCCCAGAAACATTCACTGGCGACCGATGCAAATTCATATTCGGTGGTATGAGCAGACCTTAATCCGCTGTTGCATGACATTGGAAGAAGAAGAAGGGGGTGGGGTTGCTGTTAAATTGTTTTCCCGGTCACGTCGCCGTAAATTCAGCTTACTGCAACCTTAACGGTGGCACATAACAACGGTCTAGGGGGTACGTAACGGGGGCCCATTCAACAAGGTCTGGGGGCACGTAACGGGGGCCCATTCGACAAGGTCTGGGGGCACGCCGAACTCCAAAGATCTAGAGGGGATCAGCCTATGTGACACGATGTCACAATACAAGTAAACGGCACACAACTCCCTTTAAACGCTTCATGTGCAGCCAAAGTCATGCTCCGTACACTTAACTGTCAAGTCGATCAAAAGTCTGGCTTCGTTGTCCCTTCGCTACGCATTGTAGTGTTTTTTCGTTTATGTTTTTCATTATTCAATCCAGAAATAAATATAAAAAGGGACACTCACTCACTCATAAACACAAACCTAGCTCAGGTCTCTATCCGGAAACGATTAGTTGTATACATTATGAACAACCTTCGTTATCTCACCAGTCTACGACTGAAAGAGTGCGGGGCGTAGGACTCGAGTTTATCGTCGTACTGATGGAAGTCGTCCTTGGTCGCCTGTTCCGGGTGCTCTCGCAGCTTCCACGCCCAGAACTCGTCGGTGACGGCGCGTAGGGTAGAATCTGTTGCAGGAACATAAGAATTTAATGGTATGTAGAAGTGTGTGTGTGTGTGTGTGTGTGTGTGTGTGTGTGTGTGTGTGTGTGTGTGTGTGTGTGTGTGTGTGTGTGTGTGTGTGTGTGTGTGTGTGTGTACGTGTGCGTGTGCGTTCAATTCCTGTATGTGTATAAAAATCAATTTCTCAGAATGGTACGACACTATTTCACTAGACAATCATGTAGCTGTAGAGGCGAAAAAAATTATAAATAGTTATGTTTTTTTCGGTTGCAAATAATGCCCTTTACAGAAAAAAACATGCGACAGGAACACACTGTCACGCTGTTTGATTTATGTTGTCACGTGCGCGCGCAAGCAGCCACACAGGACCATTATTCAACAAATACTATACGATAATAATATCACATCTAGTGGAATTGACACTGCATTACCGATTTGGCGAGATGCCAGTTGTGCTCGACGTACTTTAATAGTGCATAGATAATAATTAATTACCTTGGATTGAACAGCTAGCGTCCGCCAAGGTAACCAAGACGACGATCAAAGCAAGTACCCTACAATAAGCCATTTTTATCTGAAAATAAAGAGAATAATGAACGATGTAATAATTCAGTTTCAACGTTGTACTTTCAGTTTACAGCAACACTGTCATTCCTGTCATCGAAAAGTGAACAAGCACAACGGGACCCAATGTGTGTATGTCGATGGGCAACAAACGTTGTCATTCATTTCATTTAGGACGCGGTTTGTTGGAAACCCTCGCACACGCGCTATTTATGACGTACCCCTTTAGAACTAACGGAATTTCCCATAATTAATCCAAACATATAATTCCGTTTCTAGTGCCCATCAAACAAACGCAGGCATGCACGTACGTACGCACGTACGCACGCACGCACGCGCCCGTACACACGCTCTCACCCCCCCACAAATATCCTACCTCCAACCACCACACACACACACACTGTAATACACACAATACACGCACAAGTACACACTCACGCAATTACGCACGCACGCACACACACACACACACACATACACACACACACACACACATAAACATACACACACTCAAACGTACACACACACAGACACGCGCGCGCGCGCACACACACACATACACGCACGCACACACACACACACACACACACACACACACACACACACACACACACACACACACACACGCACACAACCCTTCATACGACATTCGTGCGATCCCTGCGTTCTACGCCTAGACACCAAGGGGATAATGATGTCGGTTCGCCACCGACGCAGCAACTAATCAACACATGGTTAACCTGATCGTGTTTACCGTGTCTCCTCATTACTACAGTTGTCGCCGTCTATCTGTACATCCAGTCCCTCGTTAGTTCCATCTCGGTGATTCTAACCAGCTCAATTAACGGGCAGAATCGGTCAAGTGATGGTGTTAGTGGGATGTATTTGGTTACATCGAATATGCGCAGGTGTTCACTCGAGCCTTTGATCTAGATCGCATTTCCCGTGTACAATATGAGTTTTGGAGGAATTGTGGAGACGTACGGCAGTTTCTCGAACGTACTGGTTTCTTTTCAAATACAGAAATATTGATAATGTTCACATTATGTCGGGTTCTATCTCAAGTATGAAATCTAAAGACGTAATAGCAGCGACAGCAGATTATAGGCTAAACCTAACGGATTATGTTTGACATATGTTTATTTCGTAGTCTGATCCTGGATTCGAAACGCTATAGAAAGATTGAGCCGTGAAACATCGTGTACCGATTTTTGTTCGGCTGTTGCAGAAACTGAACCAGTGACGAATGAACGAAAACAAAAGGTAAACATCATTTGTTAAAGTCGGGAACCTGCACCTTGGATGGCCTTAGCCTGGACCCTGGACGGCCTTGGCCTGGACACTGGACGGCCTTAGCCTGGACCTTGGGCGGCCTTAGCCTGGATCTTGGACGGCCTTAGCCTGGACCTTGGACGGCCTTAGCCTGGACCTTGGACGGCCTTAGCCTGGACCTTGGACGGCATTAATTTGTACCTTGGGTGGCCTTAGCCTGGACCTTGGACGGCCTTAGCCTGGACCTTGGACGGCCTTAGCCTGGACCTTGGACGGCCTTAGCCTGGACCTTGGACGGCCTTAGCATGGACCTTGGACGGCCTTAATCTGGACCTTGGACGGCCTTAGCCTGGACCTTGGACGGCCTTAGCCTGGACCACGGACGGCCTTAATCTGGACCTTGGACGGCCTTAACCTGGACCTCAAGCACAAAGACGAGAACAACAGCAGCAACGACGACGACGACGAGAAAAACAACACTGCCAATTGTGATAACAACAACACAAACGACAACAACAACAATTAAAACGTCGACAACTAAAATAATACCAAGAATGACGACGACGATGACGCCGACAATATTAACGACGATGACGATGTCGACGACAATAACAACAATGACAACGATGACGACGACAATAACAACAACGTCGACGATGACGACGACAATAACACCAACGACGACGATGACGACGACAATAACAACAACGTCGACGATGACGACGACAATAACACCAACGACGACGATGACGACGACAATAACAACAACGTCGACGATGACGACGACAATAACACCAACGACGACGATGACGACGACAATAACAACAACGTCGACGATGACGACGACAATAACACCAACGACGACGATGACGACGACTCCAAGTTCTGCGATCGACGTGTTTACAGTGCGCAAGTTTCAATCTTCTATTTCTGCCAGTTTTATACGATTTCAACAGTGAGTTTTACTACCATACGTACAGAACACTTGGCGATTACACCTAGAAGGTGTATCGTGCATCAAGCTGTACATTTGTGAGATATTTTAACTATTTTAATATTCAACTGGATAATTGATCCGTTATCGCCCAACCAGTGATTAACAGGTGACGGACCAGCAGGTAAAAGCTTACCGGTCACCAGTTTGAACAGTCAACGGTTCCGCCTGAACGGCCATGGACAGCGAGCCTAGCCTGGTGGCTAACGGTCCGTGTGATGACTGTTGCTGCTCACCTGTTCTAACTGTACACTTGCCACTAGTCGACGCCACCTGCGATCCGGCAAGTGAAAAGACAACTAGAAAAGCGCGCCGAAAAGCTGCAAAAGGAAAACACGATGACAACTGGAAATACTGCGTAAAGAATTGCATCCACAACGGTAAGAGCAACAACAAAATGGTACAATGCCATTTGTGCCAGGCGTGGGTGCATCCGGAGTGCGTGGGCGAAGATGATAAGGACATCGTAGGGATTTGGTCATGCACATCCTGTCGTATATTACCAACACTTGTAGAGCGTCTACTAGAGAAGACGTCTTTGCTCGAGTCGTTGGTCGTGAAACTCGAGCGATCGAACCAGCAGCTTGTCACGTTGGTCGGTGAGCAGCATCAAGAGATACGAGGTTTACGAGACGACATAAGAACGTCAGGCAAACGTCAGAACGCCGACACCGACGCCGACGCCGACGAAGGGAGACCGCAGGCAGTGACGCTGCTTGTGGGAAGCAGCCTGCTACGAGATGTTCGCGTGGAGAAAACTTCCCATGGAAACCCGATAAAAATACGAAGAAAATCGGGCGGCACCTTCACCGATATTGGGGAGATGATTGAAGACGCGGCCAAAACGGAAACGATCAAAGTAATATTCATCGTCGGAGGAACTCACGAGGCAATGTCTGAAATGAACGTTGCCGACATCAAAGAAAACATCGCACGACTACTACGAAAGACAAAAACCGTGACACCAACCGTCACGGTGAGCAGCGTGCTGCCGTCGAAGCACCTAGCCAATCTAGAACGTTGTGCCGGCGTCAACTCGCAAGTGAGGACAACATGCAACGAAATCGACGTCACATTCGTCGACAATGATGCCAACTTTACGTTCCGAGAAATGGGGCCGCCGACGATGCTGCTTTCCAGAAGGACGGACTGCACTTGTCTGAGATTGGAATTGGCAGATTGCTGTCAAATCTCGCTCTCCCGGAACAGTTACCGAGGCGCAACCAATGTCAACAACAACACCGACACATGGCAGCGAACCATGGTCAATCACGCAGAGTGTCGCCTGACAATAACTGGACAGTGGTTGAACTGCGTACTCGTCAGAGGCACACGCTGGGCAAGTGTGCCAAATGTGGTGAGAAGAACCACGTCACTGCCCCCTGCAGACACCCCGAGAAAGTGCAGTGCCGTCAGTGCGGGGAACGGGGACATAAGGAAAAACACCACACCCGTGATTAGGGAGTGGGCCTAAACGATCTACAACGCGATATTGTGTTCCCAATCCTACAGGGAGCATAAAACGCAAATGGGATCTGCCCTCCCTAATTAATTTAAACGCCAGGTCTTTGAGCAGTAAAAAAATGGACGAACTGCAAGTAACTGTAACAACACATGATGTGTCGATTGTATGTGTTAGTGAAACATGGTTTAAAGAATATATGGATTCTAATACCCTTACTATGCAAGGGTTTTGCTTGGAGAGGAAAGATAGAGGTCACGGACGAGCCGGAGGTGTAGCTTGCTACATTAGAAATGACTTAATGTATACGAGATTGAGTGATATGGAGGCTCACGATTTAGAGGTAATATGGATTAAGATTATGCCGAAAAAAATGCCTAGGAAATGTTCATGTATATTGTTAGCATGTATATATTACACTCCAAAGACGGACTATTTGAAAATACGTGACCGTATAATCACGTGCATAGATATCATGGTACGCAGACATCCAGAATATGGTGTGATTGTAACTGGGGATTTCAATCAGTTGCATGACAACTTTATGAAAACGCATTATAGATTTGTCCAAGTAGTGAATGTAGTAACACGTGGACAGGCGATATTAGATCAAATATGGACGAACATGGAGGAGGTATATACATCGCCTGTTACTATTTCCGAACTTGGGTCATCAGACCACAACATGGTGTTGCTTAAACCAAAATGTAACCGTTTAGTTGACACTGGGTGTGTGACACGTTTAACCGTAAGGTGTATGGGGCCAAATGAAAAATCCGCATTCGCTATGGCTTTGTCTGCCATTAAATGGGAACCACTATTTAGGCTGGAGTCATGTGTAGATCAGTATTTATATTATAAAACTGTTATTTGCAACCTCATGGAAATATGCTTTCCTACTAAGCTCGTGACGCGGCACACAGCTGATAAACCATGGGTTACGGACTGGTTTAGAGCATTAGTACGTAACAGACAGCGCGCTCACATGAGTGGTGATTTGAACCAAGCAAAACTATTGCGTAATAAGGTTAACCGCGCCGCTTCGAAACTTAAGTACAATTTTTATCAAACACAAATTGCAGCACTGAATGAATTAGGTTCCCACGATTGGTGGAAAAATATGAAAAAAATAATGGGACTTAAAACAAATGACAATTCCTGCATGCAAGGTCTTGCTAACAAAACAACGAATGGTGATTGCGCGTTACTAGCCAGTAGAATGAACGAGTTTTTTGTATATGTAAGTGAACATTTACCTCGTTTAAATAACGATCACAAAATATTCACAGTAAACGAGGAACTGCCAGATCAGTATGTCATCGATGTAATGACTACTTTTAAAGCTTTACAGAATGTTAAGGTGAACAAGGCTACTGGGCCTGATAACATTCCTGCGTGGGTGTTAAGATATCACGCAAACGTCCTCGCTCCTCCAATAACTGCTATCTTTAACAAGTCTCTAAGAGAAGGTGTACTCCCTATGGAATGGAAAATGGCCAACATAATACCTTTACCAAAAACAAACCCACCTGTGTCGATTGAAAAAGACATTAGACCAATTTCACTAACTCCAATAGCTGCTAAGGTATTTGAATCAATAATAATGAAATGGGTGGATGACACAATTGAAGGAAAAATTGATGCTAAGCAATTTGGTGGAATTAGTGGAACTTCCACAACAGACGTTCTTGTCGAAATGATACAAAAATGGTATGAGGCGACTGATAAATTGGATTCTTATGTCCGTGTTGTAATGCTAGATTTTAGCAAAGCGTTTGACCTTATTAATCATCATTTGTTACTAGAAAAGCTACAGTTGTATGGTTTGTCTTCACATATTATAAGATGGATGGCAACATTTTTACTGGACAGAACTCAACAAGTAAAAATAGGAAATGAATATTCGCATCCTGGTCACCCCAATGGGGAAGTACCACAAGGAACACTGTCTGGACCTAAATGTTTTCTAGTCTACATAAATGATTTAGAAACGCCTGTTCCGTTATATAAATATATAGATGACAGTACATTGTTCGAAGTATGCGACAGAAAGGGTGTATCTGTTATACAAGAATCGGTTGACGTTGCCGCTAGGTGGACAGAACAGAATGATATGAAAATCAATTCAGGAAAATCAAAAGAGATGATCATCTGTTTTGCACAAGACCGCAATTTTCGAAACGCTACCCCGAATATAACGATCGATGGAAAAGATTTAGATCAAGTAGACCATGCCAAACTTCTAGGTGTTACAATTTCACAGGATCTGACATGGAATAAGCATGTCGAAAATATTGTGAAAAAGGCCGGGAAACGATTGTACATGTTGTATCAGTTAAAGCGAGTAGGAATTACCCAGAATGATCTGGTCACTATATATGTCAGTGTTGTGAGACCTGTTTTAGAATATGCATGCCCTGTATGGCACACTAACTTGCCACAATATTTATCTGACAGTATTGAAATGATACAAAAAAGAGCATTAAAGTGTATTTTTCCTGCAATAAGTTACGCTGAGATACTTATGTATGTTAAATTGGAGACATTGAAAGCAAGACGGGACTGCCTTTGCCAAAAATATTTCAATAAGATTAAAGTTAGTACACACAGATTAAACTATCTGCTGCCTGACAAAAGGCATACCAAATATGACATCAGACAGAGTAATGTGTACCCTTTGCCAATAACCCGAACAAACAGATACAGTAACTCCTTTATACCATGGGGATTACACAACTGCCAATAACGAATGAAGGGCAAAAGGATGGTATTTATACTGTATGACATTTCAGTGTATTAATACTGTATGACGTTCCAATGTATAGTTGTATTTTATTGTATACTGTGAATCCAACTCAGATGAGTTGCTAATAAACTTGTGTTATTATTATTATTATTATTATAACACCAACGACGACGATGACGACGACAATAACACCAACGACGACGGTGACGACGACAATAACACCAACGACGACGATGACGACGACAATAACACCAACGACGACGATGACGACGACAATAACACCAAAGAAGACGATGACGACGACAATAACACCAACGACGACGATGACGACGACAATAACGACGACGATGACGACGACGACGATGACGACGACAATAACACCAACGACGACGATGACGACGACAATAACACCAACGACGACGATGACGACGACAATAACACCAACGACGACGATGACGACGACAATAACACCAACGACGACGATGACGACGACGATGACGACGACAATAACACCAACGACGACGATGACGACGACAATAACACCAACGACGACGATGACGACGACAATAACACCAACGACGACGATGACGACGACAATAACACCAACGACGACGATGACGACGACAATAACACCAAAGAAGACGATGACGACGACAATAACACCAACGACGACGATGACGACGACAATAACAACAACAATGACGATGCCGACGACAATAATAACAAAGACGACGATAACGACGACAATAACAACAACAATAACGAAGAAGACGACGACAATAATAACAACAATGACGACGATGACGACCACAACAACAAATGATTCACACACATAGAGCATTTTAAAGCAAACGTACTCATTACAGCCACGAAAATGAAGTTTGTTGCAGTAACCATAATTACTAAACTCTTCGTTTGAATTCACAAAATGGACGATACTAATTGCAAGAAACAATGGTCAATGGTAGTGAACGAACTGTTCAATATAGTACAGTTAATGCGTACATCTTCAATCTTAGGTCTATATGAATATTTCTTTCGAAATTTTTATAAACAACCAAAATGGTTGGCATTAAAGGACACTTTTGGTTGCGTGATTCTGCAATTAACATAAGAAAATACCGCTAAACTGTTCCGTCGTTTACGTGAACATTAACGCTATAAGGTTTACATAACATTTGTACATAAATGTTGCCCATATGTTGGTCTATTAATGACAGCGGGGAAGTTGGAAGTGATTTCACGCTCTCCTCCCCTGTCAGCCTCCGTCACGTCCCACTTATCCCACAAGCCACACTTGGAACACTATATATCACAGAGCTGTCTGGTTGCTCAGCAAAGTTAGTCTCGCTTGGTTGATCAACACTTGACGAGTTCGCACCAGGAACTCTGCTTGGTGCTTAGCTAGGACGCATACCAGATTCGTTTGAGTGAAAGGGCTTATGGGTTTACTTGTGAAATAGCACTTTGTATTTATTTGTAAAATAACAGTTTGGTTAGCATATCCAATTAAATATTTATCAAACCTCCTTAATCGTACATAGGACTAAATACAAAATAAATAAATACATACACGCATACATACACACACAAACAAACATACATATGAACGTACGTATGTACTTCCATATACACGCATACACACATGCTTGCATACTTGCATACATACGTACATACATACATACATACATACATACATACATACATACATACATACATACATACATATTTACATACTTTCTTACATACGCGCGCGAACACGCGCACACGCACACACCCTTACAAACACGTACGTACGCACCTAAGACTACATAAGTATACACATGCATACATACATAAACAAACAAACATGCATACATACGTACGAACGTGCGCACGTACGTACATAAGTACATACATACATACATGTATACTTTTTACACACACGCGCCCAAATGCGCACACGCGCGCACACACACACACCACCACAACCACACATACCCCCCCACACACGCACACACACGCACACACGCACACACACGCATACACACGCACACACACACAACTATGTCAAACTCACTACTAACACTCACCTTTTGCATAAATCGTTCACACTAGACAATGTATTCCCTGTTCGTGTCGTGGACATCCTGCAAAATTGTCAAAGCACAGCGATGTTTCGCTGCAGTTCGTTCAAACAGTAAACATCAAACTCGATCGGCGTCTGCATCACACCAGCGGCAGTCCTCTGCCCAACACTCCGACTACCGACAGACGTTCTATGAAGATGCACACCCAGCCTCCACCCTCACCGTCTCCGCACGACACTTGCAAGGGAAACCCGACCCCCGCCGCTACTCGGCAACCCGCTTTCATTAATTTTAATGACCGCTGCCGCTTATCCGGAATACACATAATAAACATTAGCGGATAAGCGGAGATAAATACGGATACATTTACCGTAGGAGATAATCTGCGCAGCTATGTGATCTGGTGGTGTTTAGCGCGGATTAGCGCTGCGGACTGTGTTTAGCTAGGGGATTGGAAGCGGGGGTGGACCACCCGCCAAAGGAAGCTTAGAAGGAAAGCTTTACTAAACTGGGAAATCGGAAATGGATTTGCTAATGGAGGCACTGGCTGTGGACGTATAATGATTGCGCTTCCGTCGGGTTCGTGGGAGGTGAACCAAGTGTCTGACAAACAATAGACGGTAATTCGTCATGATGATATTTAACTGCGAAAACTACTTTATATGCATGGACAATTATACAAGAAAACAAACGTATATTAGATGTTTTTATACTTACGTAAAGGTAGGCACACTATAGATTTTTAAGTGCAACCTGTAAAGACGTCAAAAAGACGTCTTATAGACGTAATATGTACAACGTTTGCCTGCTGGGCAGTTGCCAGTGTTTGCACCCGCTTGTTATGCTAGAATTGTATAAGTAGGAAGTCAAAATATGACATGTTCTGACTGCAAAACAGTTGACCAATCACCCAAAATCAACCAATAAATTATAATATTCTCCAACATCCCATGACATCATCATGCAAAAACTACATTGCGACAACATGTATCTAGCTAGAACAACATTAATAGATGTGTGCTAATACATCATTGTAATCATAACTTATTGTAATCATAACGTATTGTAATCAGAACTTATTGTAATCAAATTTAATGTAACAGTTTGCAATCATTGTTATAGGGTATAAGTTTTAGCAGAATATCTCCCGATTCAAATTCAGATCATGAAGCAATTATTAATGGTGCACTTTGTGCAGAGTTATATAAAATGCAACATCACCAATTTAAGTATAATTTTATTATGTAATGTTCTTTCTCATCTATCCCGTCAGGTTGGTGTTTCCTATAATATGTATAAAAGTGTCTATCTTGTCTCAATTCAAACTCGATGCCACTAGTTTCAGTAATATGAAACCTAGTTAATATTATGATATAAACCACTAATAGGAGGAGCTAGTTGAGAAACTATTAAACAACGTTACCACTACAAAGGATGGATAATGTGGAGAAAGCACGGGACACTATTTTTATCAATCAAAGATGGGATATTCTCATCATTCGCATTACACATAGTTTTAACGGAACTGTACATATTATTTTATTGTCATGAATATAATTTTATTGTATGTATTTTGGGCACGGACATAATTAAAGTACAAACTCGTGTTTACCACCCCCCACGAAATTGTTTTCAAAATACACATTGAAGTATAGCGTGATAGAGTTAAGAAAGACACTTGCCGGATCATAAATAATGTTAAATGTTCAAATGAAACATCAACTCACCAGATGATGCAAATATACTACAAGATGACACAGACAAGCTGCAGATGTGGGAAAAGAACTGGCTGATGGAGTTTAATCCGGACAAGTGCGAAGTTATCCGAATTACCAAGAGAAGGAAGAAGAGAATAATATTATTGTCAGTGATTAATCTATCCACGAACAACAATTGAAGGAGGTCAATGGAGCCAAGTACCTTGGAGTAACCATCGACAGGACACTAACATGGAGCGAACACATCAACAACGTGACAAAGAAGGCTAACAACACCAGAGCTTTCCTACAGCGGAACATCAGCAGATGCCTACAAGCCATCAAAGCATTATGCTGTCAGACGTTCGTTAGACCCATCGTGGAATATGCGTCGACAGCATGGGATCCATCCACAGAGAAGAACATCAGGACCGTGGAAAATGTACGACAAGATGCTCGCTTCGTGAAGAGCGACTACCGTCGACGCAGCAGTGTGACAACCATGATCGAAAGTCTGAAATGGGAGACCCATGCGAGTAGGCGGGCTAATGGGGGTCATATTATAGTTAGACTTCCTGTTCCGTTGCACAAGAGCATTTGAGTAGGCAGATTTTCATTTGTGATTGTAGAAGGTGTTGACTGTAAAACGGTGGATTTCTAGATGATTTGAATAAGCGGAAGGATATTTGGCAGCAATTTGCCTGTGTGACCTGTTTGCGGAGTAATTCTTGCCGGCATTCGTAAATATTCACATCAAACAAACCGCAAACAGGTCACACAGGCAAATTGTTGCAAAATATTCTTCCGCTTATTCAAAACATCTAGAAATCCACCATTTTACAGTCAACACCTTCTACAATCACACATGGAAATCTGCCTACTCAAATGCACTTATGTCATAGCATGTGAATTTTGTTTTAAAAAATTCTCAAAAATGTATTGGTTTTTTCTTCTTAACCAAACAGGAAGTCTAACTAGAACATGACCCCGAACAAATTAGTGGACAAAGCAGTGACTTCACTCACCGCCGCTTCAACTCGTACCAGAAGCAACGCATATCGCTAGTTCCAAACATTCACCCGCATCGACGCATACAAGCACTCATTCTTTCCAAGCACCATCATATCATGTAAAAAATGCACACAACAGCTAGTTAGCAAACAATCACTGGACTCATCTAGAAAGCATCTCTTCTCCACGCCTGCCTAAAGCTCCTATGCTCACGAAACTGTAGGCGCACCAATTACAGTGTCTTCTAATCTGCCTAAACTTCACAAAATAACCAATAGACCTAAACAAGCGCTACACCGCCCGCTACTTGCGACGTTCCACCCAAGCTCGACAATGCCCTAGCCACATACGTGTGGCTGATACAGAGTTCTGAGCTGAACATTGGAAGAAGTCTTACCACAATAGTTTACACGTCAACTTTGGATTATCTCCCATTTCTTCAAATCAGTATTGTTATCTACAATTCAGACGTGGATTATATTCAACTTACACAGGTCGGTGTTGGATTATCACCTTTCACTTCATCCTCAAAGCCCGTCAACTAGAACAAATACAATTTCCGAAAACTTACCGTTTTGTCATATCAGGCCGCTACCACAGATCTACATTGTACTCACAGGCGGAGGAACGGGGGGGGGGGGGGGAGGCAAAGGGGCTGTTGCTCTCTAGGAACAGACATATGGTTTTGCTCTCTGTAAATCTGAGCCTGAAAGTGTTTTAGCGAGCCTTAAGGAGGCTGTAAATCGAGGTTGGTTTTTTTGGCGAGCCTCATGGGGGTGCAATTTGAGGTTTACGGATATTAATTTCGTTCCAGCGCCAGTCAATGTACTAATTTTCAGACTCTCAGTGGCGCCTTCTCGTGAAAGTGCGAGTCATGTTTTATTCTGTAGCAATCCCCCCAGAGAAACCTAAGATGCTGTTCGCATGAGCAAATCAACTAGGTGTGAATTAAATTCTGAGTAACCAAAATGCATTTATAACAATGGCAACGGCGATTTGACTCCACGCTATTTTGCGACAAAATTATGGTGGCGCTGCACAACGGAGCTTGGCTAATCGAAGCTAGAACATAATGTAGATTGACTCTGCGAGACTCGATAGGTGGCAGCATTAGTTACGCTAGTGTCAAACTTTTTAGTGTTTGATTATCTAGCTTAAGACTGTGGATTAATGTATTCATGAAATGTATAATTCATTAGTAAATTATTTTGATAAATACTCGAACAAAACATTACAAACAACCGAATTGTCTTTGTGGCGTCAGAGAAGACCCCTACAATACAAACGAACATTATTTTGTAGGACCCGTACATGCAGTTTTGTGTTTCCTTTTTCTTTTCATAAAATATACCAAACAATTATTATCTAGATCATCAACAATACAATAAGTCAAACAACATTTTCAATAGCAAGTATTGAGGAAGTCAAACCAGTGAATAGCGAGGAAACGCCTTTAATTTTACAGATCTGCGTTTTCACCTTCATGTAGATATGGGGTAAGACCACATTTAAATTTTACATAGGCGGCCATTATAACGTTTCCTTCATTTCCTGCAAAATATTTCTTACGATTTTCTTGACAATTTCACAACATATTTAACCTCTATTTACACAAGTGCTGTGGAAAACTCGTGAAATTCTCATACCTCATTTTTCAGAAAAATCCACCCAAACTTGACACCCCTCAATTTAGTCCCAATCTGGTGACGGATTTCGAAATATTGGTGCGTGCTGCAAAATAGCCAATGTGCGAATACGCGAGCGACTAGCGTATATGTATTGCTACCTCGTGAAAGATCTAATGCAGTAGTACATTCAGTATTCACTGGACTGACATGTGCCATGTCAAAGTGCTCGAAACAAATTCACACATGACACCAAAACGGTATTTTCAAGGGCACTCTTTCGGTCGGTAATGGCGGACGAATCCTTAATGTGGTCTTATCCCATATAGTATAATATTTGTTTGTTGGCCTATTTTTGTTTTATGGCGGCTCAATTCAACTGCATATCAGGGTTAGAGTTATTCCAGGTGTCCATAAAATACTGTAATGTGACATCTGATAAGCAATCGTTATTGTGGGGGTTGTGCAAACCTTGGAAAATTGGTTCGTAGACATGCTAGTTCATTTGTATATCTTACTGAATGTAGTTTGGGTAAAATCATCAAACTAATAATTTGTTAAATGCTGCATGTGGAATCAATTCAAGTGTTTTTACCAACAAAATCCTTTGCTCTTTCGAAAACAAACATGTGACCGCCAAATTCAACGAATCGTATGCTAGGTGTCGGCATAGCAAATGACATTAGCAAATCGCCACTTATCACGACCAAAGTGAATTATTTCGAAGGAAAGAAGGAAGGAAGTAGGGAAGGAAATGTTTATTTGTCCCAGTGACACAATATTGATCGATAATAAATATACATAAATCATATGCAAACAATATATTATAACATTATTTTCACTCCAACAGTAAAACAATCACGAAATAAACTATTCAAAATAATACATTAATTTGAATGAAAAAGTGGTGCCAGCTAAGGGACGGGAGACCCCTACTAAGACCAATTTTGGTCTCTCACGCAGGGGCCACCCAAAATCTAATACAGTATTTTCTACAACACTTATTTAAAAACTTCCTTAACTGAAAACAAATTAATCTTTTTTTCTAAATTAAACAAACAAAACAAAAAAGAAAATAATAGCGTCCATCAATATTTTTTTATTATATGTAATTACAAATATGCATTTAAACAAATGACCGCATTTTTATTAAACCGAATTGCGGACAGTATTTACGCAATTCACACGTTTCATATATCGTCATCGAAGAACAGAATTGGTGACAAGAAAAAAACAGATTAGGGAGAAGCTTTAACAGAATTAATGACGAGAAAAAGACAGATGAGGAAACAGCTTCAAAAAGTGTGTTAGGGGCACCTAACCTCGACTATCCAGACGCTGTGAGGTGGCAGCAGTTTTCCTCACTACAGCCTGGCATATTAATGGTTTTGAAATCTGGTAGGCGGCTTTTAACCTGATGAACCCTGAATTTCTGGAGGAGCTATTTTTGTTTCAACCTATGTGGTTATGTAATGCCTTGTAACATGTAAACTCTTCATCAAAACCCTTACAATATATACATATTCTGAATCACAGAAGATTGATCTTTCCAATGGTAGTAAAATTATCAGTTGCGACTGTGTGGCTAATTAGCATATAATTAGTATATGTAAACAATCGCAAAAATGAAATACAAAATCTAGTTTTATTGTACTCATGTACGAATGAAAGCACAAAATGAGACAAGTTTGATACTGCAAGGTAGGCCTATATGTCCTCTATGAGCAGCAAGAAAAATTACAACAATATGTGCATTTACCTGTGAAATATTACAGTTAGCATGCAAGTATGATGATTTTGGTTGACCGCATGTATAAATATGAATCGCAAAAAATGTTCCCAAAACTGTTTACAAAATGCATAGTAGTAAATGTTTTATATGTACATGTAATCTACTGACATATATGTATCAGAAAATATATGCATTTACACATAACAGCTTATGAAAAAAAAAAAAAAAATCAGTAGTTTTTGTCAAATGTCAGGTGACAATAAGTAATCTCAATGTTTATTGACACAGCATGGTTTTGACACAGATTGCACACTGACATCGACGTCGCTGTCCTGTCCGCTACTAATATCATTTACATCCGAATTATCGGATGCATAGCCCATCATATACAACGTCCGCTCATAGTCATCGTAGTCACGAATTCTAAAATTTTGACGAGACATCCCCAACTTTCCAAAAAATCGCAAAAATACTAATAATTCACGGATCAAATCGAGTAATGGCTGAAAATGTCCGCGAATGTATCGTCGTCATCCGGGCACCAACGGCATAGCCAATGCTAACGAAAGTGGCGCCATACGGCGATCAATATGAACACTATACTCCAACACCGAAATTTCGGTGTTCAGGGTCTATGAGTTAAAGGGAATAAAAACATATATTGCTCGAATTCATGTTATAATACATCCTGCTATCTATTTCCACGTCTACCAAGCCAAAAATATCAAAAAATTCAATGAATTAGAAATTCCACATTTTATGGTGTGCATCCGGACATTTTCGAATATGCATATTTTTGGCGCGCTTTTCGGGATGCCGAGATGTGACGAGATGTGACGAATGTGAAAATAATTATGGTCATTATATATAACGATGTTTCTAAATTGTATTTATCCAGACAGATCTCAATCTGTTTTCACATATATAATTACAATATATTACCGTACAATATATTTACAATTAATAAATTATATATCCATTACATGATATTTGTTTGGATAAATAACATTTAGAAACATCGTTATATAATGACCATATTTTCATTTTTGTGGCGAATAAATAGTTACTACAAAAATAAAAATTATTTACAAACAGTGCATTATAGTATAAAATGATTTTGTTTATATTACTTCGTGAAAACATAAACAAAAAAGTGTAAAGAAAATCAAAGATTTGCATGCTGTCAGGATTGAACCGGCGTCGCCCGATTGTAAAATAAATAACAAGTAACCAACGCGCCTACCCACTGAGCTAGCGGGACCAACGGAAAGTCTTTGGCTGATTTAAGTTGTTATGATAAATTGTACAACTCCGTCCTATATCGATATTCTAGTGATATTATGAGATTATACATGTTACTTTATGTAGCTAGATACACTATATGTTTGCTATGTATGTTTATTGGTGTAGATTATCTCCCGTTGGTTGCATTCGATATAATTGTTCTGAAAACGAGCCCAAGCTCGGCGAAACCTAGTCGACTTGTAGGCCCATTCGCATTCGTTGTTTTGAATAAAATTCGATTCATGTGGAACCGTAAGATAACTGCTTGTTCCTCTATGATGACTAGTGTTTGTATTACGTCGGAATATTGCACAATAACTCGTTTTGACGCTCGTTTTGACCCAAAAGCTATACTTGTAAACATGCTCTGAATGCATGGAAAGGGTCGGCCTGATGCGAGTTTGAGTCATAAGTGACATCACGATACCACGTGATCGCCTAGCTCATTAAAATTTCATTTTCCGCGGGAATCGCTTCACAGACGAGCTTAAAATCGAATTTATGCTACAAATGTATTTTTCTGTATTTGTTTAATGTTGTCAAATGTTACATACAATGTTAAACTTTGTGTACACATGGAAAAAGGATTTTACCTAATGCCTTATTTTTATTTCCTTTAAATCCCAAATCTGGGTTGAGATCATGATTGGCTCGGAGGCCAACTATGAAACAAACAAATGATGTGAACAAACTTATATCGAGTAATATTATGCTTTCGAAATAATGTTTGGCTTATATTGAAACAAGTCACACAATAAAACCAAAATGGAAATGTTTCAGTCATCCCCTTAGTAACTAGGTGGCGAATCGCAAAGTGAAAATGTGTTCATGCTCTACTTTTTATTTCGTAACTTAATTTCCAGTGTACATTTGTTCACGTTAATGAAAATATGTTTTATAGTGCTACAATGTAATTTAATTGCGTTATCAAAACATACATATGTTATAAACATTAATAATTATTATACGTAGAATTGTGAATTAATCCAAAACAGTGATGCCATCTGACGGCAGTAAGCAGCCAAAATACGCCATTGAAACCAGACCCTCGTTTTGGCGAGCGAGACTCGGGAGCATCCCATTATTGCCTTCATTTTGTTTAGTTTGTGCTGGCTGTGTTGCCCTCAAACCCGCGATTCTTTTGCAGCAAATCGATCACTGCTGCTATTATGGTAGTATTGTAGTTGTATGGATAGATGGACGAATGGAAGGGTTGATGGAGTTTGTGTGCGAGCGGAAGTGATGGGAATACAACGGCTAACGCATAGTCAGTCAATTTAATGCTAGACGCACACACCAGCCGATTTTCGGCACACACCAACCGACTAGTCGGCAGTCGGTTGGTGTGTGCCGAATTTATGCCCGACGGTCGGCCTTATAGCCCCGACTAACGCCGATTCGAATGTTGAATCGGCGGTCGGCGTTAGGTAAGGAGGTATCCGGTGACAAGTCGGCGCATATCCGATGACGAGTCGGCTGGTGTGTGCAGTTTTTTTGTCAACACGACGGTCGGCGGTAACTTGGCCAATAAGAAATCATAGCGCGATCATGTGATAGGCCTCGATACAAGGCTAATAAAACAAGCCAATCTATCGTCGTCTTAATAACGTTTTCTCAACCTACACAATTAGACACTGCATAGCCAATTTGCGTAATTACCGGGATTAATGTCATATTTTTATATGCATCATATAGTATTTTGTTGTTCGGTACATTGCTCGACCTCAATCACTAAGTGATGCGTTCTACTTAAATTGATTTTTAAACGTCTGCTGAAATATGACATACACAGTAGAACCAGTATACATTTGTATAAGAAATATAACATACATAGTAGAACCAATTTACACTTGCATAAGAAATACAGCAAGTTTTGTGTTTCAAACCACTTTTATTATATAAAATTACTACAGTCTATTAGCATCAAACGTGGCAATGTGCGTGGAATACGGAATGAGTGAAACACAGGAAAGTCAACTGTACATGTGACGGGCAGAGGACGACAGTATCAGAGAAAGCGATCATTGCATCGTCTATACATGGCACACAGACGTAATGGTCGCAAACAAAAATCGCCAGTAAATGGTCAATCTTAAAACTAACGTAACATGTGACTACTGTAATATATAAAGATAATGAAACGTAGTCAAATCCTTAAATGTAAGAACCGTTATTAACCATTTGGATGCAAGGCAAACATTCGTTGATCGTAGATTGCACACTGCGCAACACGCAACTAAAAGCGTATGTTTGCTTCTATGTCATGCCGTCTTTCCACAGAAACGTTTAACCGACTTAACGCTAAACAAGGTTTGTGACGTGCAATTTTTCCATGCTACGAAATTTTCTTATGCGAGAAGTTAAACGGCTTACTTAAACCGGTTTAACCCTGTGTGAAGACAGCATTAATTTACTAAATCCCAGTTATAGATTCATTACTACAGGTAGTTGAAGCTACAAGTAAATGTACAGTTTTGTAGAATGTATGGCATCTAGAATATATGTGTTACCTCATACAATCTGTGTCTGACCTGAACATCCAATATTTAGGACGTTTAACGCTGGGTCAATACATATTGTGCGCACAAACGGGTGTTAGTTCCAATTGAAAAGCAACAAACATCCAAAATCACGCACTTAAAATATCCATTCACTCAGTCACCCCAAATACACCTAACTATCATGCGACCTACTTTACAAAGACAGTTACGAAGTGCATCATCATTCGCGCGTTATAAAATTGTCATCGTAAAATACGTTGGTTCCTTGATAACTAAACGTATAATAATGATGTATGATGATGGGACACAGCACCATGACTCGCATACGAGAACGACCTATACTATAGTAGGTCAAATATATATCATATTAACAACACAACCTGGAAACATGCACCAATTAATATAGTGCCACACCACTGTCACACAACGAAACAACGGCAGAAAGGCACATCAGAATTAGGACACACTGACCTCATTTGTGCAAAAACGACCTGCTTTAATAATAGGGACAATTCACAGCTGACTGACATACTGCACGACAAACATAATGTCAACATTACCACCTAAACCGGCAATTCGGCACTCTATTCTGAAGTAGTAATGTTCCCACCAGTTGAACAAAACTCGTAATAAAACATGTATGCTGACTTGAGCAGTAATTACTTGATTTTGCATAATATTAACAACAACACAACAACAACTCATGTTGCATTTTGCTTTGAGTTCGATGGTTATAGTCGGACGATACAAACGAGAACGCAATGTTATCATCTGCGCATCCAATGATATGTATTTACCGCACTCGCTCTAGTTCGCAACACGACTGCTTCCATCTTGAGTCTTTTTTCAGGTTTGATTGTCTTTCCTTCAGTTAAATTCACGTTTATTTTGTCATCATCGTCGCTATCACTACTACAGCAGCTATCATCGTTACCAGTATCACCATCGTCAACATAAACGTCAACACATTCCATCGTCAACACCAGTGTCAACACTTTTCATCGTCGACAATATTATCAACGCACTTAATCAACATTACTTCCAACACACATCATCATCAATTTTAGTATCAGCACACTTCATCATCAATATTAGTATCAACACACTTCGTCATCAATACTAGTATCAACCCACTTCGTACCCAACATTAGTACCAACACAAGTCATTGTTAACATTAGTATCAACAAACTTCGTCAACATTACTATCAACACAGTTCGTCAACATTACTATCAACACATTCCACTACCGTCAACAATAATAACAATACATTTTGTGACAAAATTGTCAAAACTAGTAACAACCTCATTAAGCGTAGATATACCTAGTAAAATACATACACCTTGAGCAGACTTTTAATACTTCTTCTGCATAGCAAAGTAGCAATTCCCGTCACTCTTGCGCACTGTAGACTTCGCACTAACCCATTGCGCTGACTGTTTACAAAAGTGCTATCCCGTCACATAGTTTATACTACATTGGTCTAGAGACATTGAGAGCGTCTTACGTCACCAGGTGGTCATAACGACTGATCTACTGTCTGTGTCCACTCGAACCCCGGTGTGGTGTATCTTTGGCCAAGTGGATGATATGACCTCCGCTAAGTATAGATCAAGAGGGTGAATTTACCTAGAGATCTCAACATTTGCAGTACACACAGTTGAAAATAGCATTTACAGTTACCACACGTGAAGATAGATACACATGTGAAGTAGCCCAAGGATCGCGCTAATATGAGTCTGTGGACAACAGTGTTTAGAGGAGAAAGAAACACAAAAGATACGACTGTGAATGGCAAAAAAAGTGTAAACAAACGATCGCGTCAATATTTCGGTGAATTCATAATATCCCTCCCCCGTCCCGCCCCACAACCACATCCCTCGTCTCAACGATCCGCAACGTCATATTCGGCAAACTGTCCCCGAATGAGCGCCAGTTGTCGAACAGTCCCCGAATGAGCGCTAGTTGTCGACCTGTCTCTGGGTGAGCGGTAATTGTCGAACTATCCCCGAATAAGCGCTAGTTGTCGAACAGTCCCCGGATGAGTGCTAGTTGTCGAACAATCCCCGGATGAGCGCTAGTTGTCGAACTGTCCCTAGATTATTAGCGCTAGTTGTCGAACAATCCCCGGATGAGCGCTAGTTGTCGAACTGTGCCCGGATGAGCGCTAGTTGTCGAACAGTCCCCGGATGAGCGCTACTCAACGAACTATCTCCGGATCAGAAGAGCGCTATTTCTTAATCGGCTGATGATTTATCAGTAACATACGTTATAAACGGACATCCATGCCCATGCACTATCCGTACGTTGTCTCCAGTAGCAGTAAACAACTAACATTCTGCTACGCTGTGAATGACTATTATGCAATATAATGATCTAAAATGCAGGTTGAAGGATTCTGGTCCCATGCCTAACAAGCACAACCAAGATCGCACCATTGGTCATCTCTTAACTTAGTGGCAGTCGGCGATACAGTGGCGACTATCGTTTATGTTAGCGGTCTTTGTTGCCGGGCGTCGAAGTTGAACGAGTATTATTTTGTGTGTAGTTTTTAAAACATTTTGATCCCATAACCTTTGTCTGGACCAACATGACGCGATGAAAGTCAGACGCGGAATAAGACGCGGCTGTAGAGTCTGTGGAACTGTCGAGGGTTGTGAAAGAATCGGCGACGGTCTTAACTCAGGAAGTCTACTCATCTGACGTAGTTGAGAATGGTTACCATGGCGACACTCAGTAGACACGTGACCAGAGACTGGCGGGAGACGTCAGCGGCGTCCGTATCTGAAACAAAATCATACAAGTAAGTATACCATCACAGAGAAAGCGTAGTAGTAGTTGTAGTAGTAGTAGTAGTAGTAGTAGTAGTAGTAGTAGTAGTAGTAGTAGTAGTAAAGCTTTGAAAAGCGCCCGATGTATATGCCTTAAATCAAAATGAGTGAATCTTAGTAAAAACACAGTAAAGAAACCTGTGGAACCTGTTCTCATTCATACAGACACACCCAACCTTGACACGGTCTTGTGGACGGCACAAATCAAGCCTGGGAACTTGAGGGGCAGCGTGTTTCGAGGAACCCTTTCTATATAAGCAAGTAAGCAAACAAGCTGTCCCCTAAAAGGTCAGTGGTAAACGCATTGGCAACGACCAAGGGTCAACAATGCGTAAAATGTCGTTTCCAAGATAAGGCGTAAACAATACATCCAAACGCCCGCTTACTGTCGATATAATTTTGTTTATTTCCAACAGGTCCGAGAACCCGTCAACAGGACGGATGGTTTATTTCAGAGTGCGCTTCTCTACAGTTGGTGTGTCCACAACATAAGCTTTCCCTTTCCTCATAGCTTCCTTCTCCACAGTTTGGGAGTCCAGAATAGATGAAACCATTTCCTTATATGGAATATTTTACTTTCCCCTGCGCTGGACATCAATTAGAAGGGACGACCTGTTTTAAACATTCTTTCAGAAAACACAGGCAAAATGGCGTGAACCAATTGTCCTAGTTTCGAATGCGCGGCAGTCAGTAAGAGATATTCACTGAAGATAGCAAATTCCCAAAATTCCGAATCGAGGATAGTTAGATCGCCACTTCGGATATTGTGGAAAATATACCGCTGTAATAGCGTCACGAAATGGGTGAAGCATATGTTAATACAATTTGACGCTAATGCTCAATTTGGATGGTAAAAATCGCGAAGTCCCTCACCGCGTATTGGTTGGGGTGATTTCAACTAATACAAAGACTGTATTAACGATTTTTTTCGGATCGTGTTAAATTATGAGATAATCCGTAACCGTCCCAGCTCTACGAGTTCCAGATGCCATGCGGACAAGGAAGTATTTTTCTTATTAATAGACCAACGATTTTCCACCTACATGTAACCCGCTTTCATAAGAAAGTTGTAATTTATCTTTAAATATCTTCACACTGTTAGCAATCATAAGATAACTTATTCTAGTTATTTATTGTGTAAATGTGTACTTTCTCATATCCAAACTACACTGTTTCATCACTGCATTTCGCCCACTTGTTCTACTGCCTTCGTTAGGTTTGAGGAAACTATCCCAATCAGTTATACTTAGATGTCTCGCGGTTGGTTCGTAGCGTAGGATGCATTACATCCGGGTAAAGAAAAAACTCGTCGTTTCCTACAGTGATTTTATTGACAGTGCGGCGTCGTATGCCCTGCAGCGCCGTGTGGCAGGCTGCGGCGCCCGTGGGAAACTAACACTAATCCCGACTATAAGGTGTCGTAAATGTACCGTATGCCATACAGCAGGTGTACTGGGGAGGAATTACACGGGGCGGATCATCGTAGTACACGGAAGTTCACAGAACAGCACGGCAAGCAGTCAGCCAGGATTGTGAAATTTTCCAATTTACCCGTTTTTATTTTTTTATTTACCCGTTGTGTTCGTGTAAAACTCTGTTATGCATGTGTAACAGGGTTTTTGGTAATTGGCGTCAGAACGTGGTGAATATTCGCCATGCGGGTAGTTTAAGGACACGAATATAGAAATAGTTCGACTGAGGCGACCTCTCCCGGACTTGAACTCATCAGGCCGATGTTGCTCTAGACTCGATTTCGCGATCTTATATAGTGATTGTGTTCAACACCAGGGTGCGCCACAGGGACACTATATCCGGTGTGTCACGGAAATAATGTCCTCGGTAATAAAGCTCTGTAAATTTAACAACGGAATCTGTTTAATGGTGGATTTTACTTATGACGTCGCTATCGTAGTGAAACGATTCCCAGGTGGATGAGACAAGCGGTGTGTGGTGTTTATTCCGAAAGACGCAGGCAAAGTGAGGTGAACGAAGGTGTCCCAACTTCAAAAGGGCAACAGGTGGAATCGAACCGCGGTGCTTTTGACTGACAACCGCAGTATTGCACCAAACAACACAAAGACGAGCTACTTTCCAAAGGCAACATGCGAGTCGAGGTGAAATCCAGCAATAGCCCTACACCTGCCGTTACGTACAAGTCCGGGAGGGGTCGTTTCAGTCGAATTATTCCTATATTCGTGTCCCTAAACTACCCGCAGGTAATAATGGCGGTCATAATCAGTCACATACTGACTGAACACGTTCGGGTTTGGGCAAACTGTTCCTCATTTGCGATGTTCTTTTACTTTATCACATCCAATATAACACAGTGCAAACCACGATGTATATTGGTTACGGGTTATTCAAAGCTCTTCCTCGTAACATAATGTTCCTTATAATTATTAGGATAGAGAAACGCCGCTATAAAACAAATTCAGTTGGTCCCCTTTTGAGCGGCTATTTATTTTATAAAGGTATTTAGCCCGCATAAAAGGGATAATTCGTCAGCCTCCTGCCATACGCACAGCACATCGTAAACAGATGTTGGTAATTTGGTATGGATGCATGGGACTATTATGTATACAAACGCTGCTGAACATATATTATACTAAACAGTCTAACGTACCGTACCGTAGGCGAAATCTAACATGGCCGCATCCAGTCAGACCGAGTGGCCCGCGTACCGTCGAAGACACACAAGGGAAATCAAGTTGACATTTCTCGTTTGCCGAAGCAAAGGGACACACTGGCCTACGATAACCGAGCGCTAGCGGCTAGCCGCGTTAGGCAGGTGGCCGTTGTAGATGGATTGTTTTAATTGTCAAAGTGTTATTGCAACTATTGGCGGGTAGCCGTTGACGAGGGAGCGCTCAAGAGAGGTACTACTGCATCAATAATAATAATAATAAGTATTTAAAGAGCGCCGTGTATCCGAATAAAAATATGGTTAAAGGCGCAGACGAAACTACAATATAAGTAAAATACATTAAATGAGATAAAACATATTGAATGGAGAAATAAAATAAATTAGATGAATTACTAAAACTGACTACAACGTTCCTTGAAAATCTGCTGGAATAAAATTGATATGGCTGAATTGTGAACAACTATTTCAGGCGCCTTTAGCAACTCGAATTCAAACTTACGAAATCGCATTGATCAGCACGTGCTGAACGTGTACAATAGGCGTGACCTTCCTTCTGCTTCCAGTGACCCCACACTACACCGTGACCTCGACATGCACTAGTTCTAAGGGGCAACTTTTATTTTATTGAACCGTTAATTAGACGGCAGCGCGCAATGTTTTATTTAATGAGAAGCGCCGAGCTATGAAACCGTGCAGGTAGAGCGGACTACAGTGGACACGACCGGTCGGCCACGCACACGGGGGCCGGCTGAGACTGACCGGTCCAGTGTCAGGGGCCGAGGGCTGGCTCAACTGGGGACTCGGCGGTCAGTCGGCCAACGATTTAGATGTGACCTCTCAACAGATCATCTGTCTCACAACAACTTGTACCTCCTGAAACGAAGCTTAATATAAGAAATGTACTTTTGTCTGTAGCTCCACCCGAACTCTGGACAGAACTCCCCAATCAAAGACATAGCTATTTGAACTTACACTTCCATTCTAATTCATCGGTGGTCCCTCCACCCCACTCTCTCCCTCTCTCTTTCTTTCTCCCTCCTTCCCTTCCTCTCTCTCTCCCATCTCTCTCTCTCTCTCTCTCTCTCCCTCTCTCTCTCTCTCTCTCTCTCTCTCTCTCTCTCTCTCTCTCTCTCTCTCTCTCTCTCTCTCTCTCTCTCTCTCCTTACGTTTTATCGAGGATTTAGGCGTTGTAGCAGAGGGTACAGGTTTGTTTTTGCTTTGTTGATTTCAGATCCAACATATTGTGTGTGACATGAATACACGAAGACGCCTTACCCACTAGAAGATCCAAGACGCCGTTTATGAATCAATGACTAGTTGGCCGACGGCAAAATGCTAGTAGATTCATCTAGGTCAAGCGCTAGCGCTCCAACATCCGCGGCCCATCTCGTCAATAAATAAACTACGACAGGGTGCTGAGACTGACCGACAACATTTATAAACACATCGCTCATGAGTGCGTTAGTTTCCATTACGTGGTTGCGTCTTATGTCATGGACATCCTCGCTTTTGCATCCCGTCTCTACCATGTCCACAATTCATATTAACCTGTTGCTCCTTTCTTCTCCGCTCCTCTCAGGGCCGTGTTCAGGCATAAGCTCAGATTTGCTTCGAACCTGAGCAAAAATTGTGCACAGTGCAACGCGACATTCTCAATGTGACATTTTCACAATTAATATGTGTTGCGTATGTGTTTGTACCATGGGTCCGTGTATATACCGTCGTTTCCTTTTTCGTTTTCAAATTTAAAAAAGAAAAATACGATAGGCCTACAAATGTGAACCACCATGGGTTTGCTGCTAACTATGAATTGAATTGTTTGGCTACGTAGCTGCATAGATTCAACATTCGTTTAATTCCGTTCTTGAATTCGCCGTCGTTTTATTCGTTCTCTCCCACATTCTGAATGCTCATCAAAGTATTTCCTCGTCGTTGTCTCTCTTTATAAATAACACATCACATCAGCTTCTCAAGTGGGATCCCGTGCGCTGTCAGGGGAGATCGCGCCTTCGTAAGAACGAAAGTAGCAGTGTGAATGAGACCCAACGACTGTGGCGGACCAGTCTGAACGTGTCACAGCCGCTATCTTGTCGAGAGACAGGTGTCGTAAGCGTACCCCGGGGAACACCGCCCCGTCGCCTGACACCCCTTCATGTCATCGACACCGGATCCTAGTGCGTCAACCGATACGACATTTCTACTTGCTTTATATAAATGTCACATCTGGAGTTGATAAGTCAGGCGAATACAACCGTGAAGTCGACGACGCGACAAACTTCTACAGGGATTGCGACTTTTCTGCGTCAACTCAGAGTCAATCGCGTTGACCGTCCGTCCAATCAATCTTATAATCAAGTGTCTAGGTCATTGATGATCGATTACTTATTAATGATCCTATTACAAGGCCACTGTATTGAGGTGACAGCTAGGCCACCGATCTACGGTTATTGCAACGGAACAATTATGTTGTTGCTATTGCTGGTCACTGACGTTTTCCCGTTATTGCTACTACTCTATTATGCTATTGCTGGTCACTGACGTTTTCCCGTTATTGCTACTACTGTATTATGCTATTGCTGGTCACTGACGTTTTCCCCTTATTGCTACTACTGTATTATGCTATTGCTGGTCACTGACGTTTTCCCGTTATTGCTACTACTGTATTATGCTATTGCTGGTCACTGACATTTTCCCCTTATTGCTACTACTGTATTATGCTATTGCTGGGCCACTGACATTTTTCCGTTATTGCTACTACTCTATTATGCTACTGCTGGTCACTGACGTTTTCCCGTTATTGCTACTACTGTATTATGCTATTGCTGGGCCACTGACGTTTTCCCGTTATTGCTACTACTCTATTATGCTATTGCTGGTCACTGACGTTTTCCCCTTATTGCTACTACTGTATTATGCTATTGCTGGGCCACTGACGTTTTCCCGTTATTGCTACTACTCTATTATGCTATTGCTGGTCACTGACGTTTTCCCGTTATTGCTACTACTGTATTATGCTATTGCTGGTCACTGATGTTTTCCCGTTATTGCTACCACTCTATTATGCTATTGCTGGTCACTGACGTTTTCCCGTTATTGCTACTACTGTATTATGCTATTGCTGGTCACTGATGTTTTCCCGTTATTGCTACTACTGTATTATGCTACTGCTGGGCCACTGACGTTTTCCCGTTATTGCTACTACTCTATTATGCTATTGCTGGTCACTGACGTTTTCCCGTTATTGCTACTACTGTATTATGCTATTGCTGGTCACTGATGTTTTCCCGTTATTGCTACTACTCTATTATGCTATTGCTGGTCACTGACGTTTTCCCGTTATTGCTACTACTGTATTATGCTATTGCTGGTCACTGATGTTTTCCCGTTATTGCTACTACTCTAGTATGCTATTGCTGGGCCACTGATGTTTTTCCATTATTGCTACGACGCTATTCTGCTGACGTCATTGTAGCCCACTTTCCTACCGTTATTGCTAGGACATTAATTTTTATTAACAGCGTTCTGCTGGCGTTACTGCCAGGAAGCTGTTTTGCTGACAACGTATCGTAAATATGTTTCTGTTGTATCACAAAGAGTCCTTTTCCAAAGTAACTTGTCCCAACCTTACTGCATTTGGGTAAACATCACAGCGATCAGCCCATAATAAATTCTCTGTCGATATTTCAACTGAACACAGCATAGAGTCTATTGAGATAACGACGCTGTGGTCTTGAGCGCAACTAGACAACGGGTCAATTAGGCGCTATATACATAGCCCTTATCCAGACAGGGCGATCGATTAACATATACAACCGCAACAAAGCTACGCTATTTAGAACGGGGCAGCGATAGCCGGTCTAATGAACTCATTTGGCAACGAATTTAAATAAATTTGGCACATGAGTAAGTAGAAGATGATTGCCGCAATATTCAGACGATGGTCTTGGAATTGCATGTCATCAACACGAATGCGTTCTCCATGCTCAGTCAAACATCCATTCTTCTAGACTAGCCTTTTTCTTCCAGTCTCTGTCTCAGCTACATGTAGAGTATTGTCAAGCTTCTGTTTGTTGTTCTACTGTTGAATACAGTTAATATAATATGCGCTAATATGAAGAATACCAAGACATGCACGAGTTAACAAGATAAGATTAGGACATTCTAATGTACCCTACGATAAGGTAACACTAGCCATACACACAGAAATCCACACGGCAAGTGGACACGGATGCCTTTGACTAATCAAGGGTCCAATAACTGTTATGTATCGATATATGGATTCCCTTCCATGGTATTCGTCGATTTTGTGTTTAAACCTATTAGCGCTGCCAGCATGTAAACAAGTACAAAAACACTGCACTATATTCGGAACTAGGTAGTGTACGGGATTAGTGTCTCCAGCGCTGTGCCATGGGCCGGACAGACCTTATTCAATGCCACAGTTGGCAGCTCGTACTTTCGCATATTGGTTCGTTTATTCGTGCAGTCAGTTCTGATACTGACACAGACAGGTGTAGCTGATAACACGGCAATACAAACACATCCGTGGCATGTCCAGCAATAAACTGTTATCTTCTGGAAATTGGCGCTCAGCTTAATGTTCATCTCTAGTCTCAAGTGGTCTTACTCCAAGCACCCATCATTGGGCTGACGTGGGAGTTGGTGGATGGGTTGTGTGCATACGCTGCGGGTATGTGTGATAAGTATTAATATAGATGCATAATGTAATGTTGATCAAAGCTTTGGTTTTGTATATGGAATTCATTCCTGGTCTGTGTACCGTTCTATGGATGCTCACATTATGCTCCTGACATAAGCTTTCCTATCTCTTCAATGTTAGTTTCCTTGTGGTATGCGTATAGTCGATCAGAACCATACTTCTGACATAAGCTTCGCCATCTCTCACCAGAGTTAGTTTCCGTGTAGCATGTATCAGGTTGATCAGAACCATACTACTAACATATCTTCCCTGCGCCTATCAGGCAAGTTTCGTAGGCGTGTGAGCAAGGTTCATCTGAACCATGCTCCCAACATGAGTTTCCTCTCTCCCAATGATTAGTTTTCTTTGTGTTTACGTTTATTATCTCCGAAGTACTGCTTATTTCCACTCCAAACCACGACTGGAACTGGCAACGCCATGGCATATATCCAACTGTTCTGCAACGACCAGAACAAAAAAGTAGACATGACAAAATTATAAATTTCAGTGCATTTAACCCCAGGATAGCGTCAATTGTCGTTTCACTCGTGGTTATCTGCCCACGAGATGTCTGTGGGGTCATACACCCGAAGGTTTCCCATGTTATCAATGCAGACTGTTTATTCTTGAAAACTGACCGATCAGTTGGCGCAAGGTCCTCATCCGACCACGCCAATCTGTCATGGCGACAGTACTGCGACAATATCAATGTCCGACAGCTCGGACCATCGCAAGGACACTGCTCGTACACAGAATAGTAAAAGCCCAAGAGACCATGATAAACGAAGAGCAATTGCAAACTTTTAATATATTAAGTGGTTTTGATAGAAGCATGTTTCCCAAATACTGAAGAGAAGAACTGGACGCCATGACGTAATTTTAGGGAAGGTGCTGTGCAGATTATACTTAACGAAAAATAATATTCATTATCGCAGGGAACTATGGAAATTTAACAAATCTGGTTGTGTAAATGTTAACATGGTTAATATAGTTAGACATACGTTGACAAGTATTTCAAAATATTGAAACTATCTCGTAGGAGCGGGTTACAAATTAGATGCTCGACAAGCTTTTTAAGTTTTCATGGCATCGGGGTTCTCTGCTCGGGTTGCAACCTTCTCTTCCATATTAACTCTAGCAGTTGACAGGGTGTTGGTGACAAACAGCTGTCACTCGGCACATATACCGACGTGTCGCCCTATAAAATGTTGCCCCATCCCCGGGATCATAAACTATCCAATATGCGTCATTCCGTAGCAGAATTGCGTTGTTACGTAATGAAGCATTCTGGACTTTGTGTTTTCTGTGAACGATCCCATTATCTCGCTCAGTATGTTATCTTTTAGGATATGCTGTATGGTCGCATTGTCGTAAACACATTCTAGATAGTATAAACTAAATACATTCTAACATTTTGGCCACCAAAATGTGTTTTATGACACAGAAATGTTTCATTTAATTGATCAGTTATCTGATTATCTTGGTGTTTTGCGTGGTTTATATGTTTACAAAAGCATGGGCAGGGGAACGTAATAATGTGTGTGTTAATTATACGACCATCATGTGATCGCATGAACGTTTGACACCAATAAACGTTGACAGTAACTGACATATACATCACGTGACCAACTGCCTAGCAACAAGATCCGGCAAGCTCTCCAAATGGAACCGCATATGTGCAGCTGTCAAACTTTCCATAGTATATTCTGCAGAAATTATGGCCCCCGTGTTTTCATTGCGACACAAATCGTAGGGAAAATGTGCTGATGCGAACACTGCATGCAGGAAAGATTGGTTTGGTAGATGTCATGCCGACATTGTAAACAGTTTGATACGGCAAAGCTTGACAAACGTCACATGCGTAATTACGATTGTGACGTAGGCAAACACCGACATACTGGACCTGTCATCTCTCAATACATAACCGCATATGTATTAAAGAGCACGGTCGACATTCCTAAATTAAGGAACGGTTCGATCACATTAAAGCAATTGCGGAAGCTGAAAACACACTCGGGCAGTCAATAAGTTTTAATATACATGCTTTATACATGCTGTTATATTATAATATAACATAATTTTACGAAAAAAATCGTCCAGAAGTCGAACCTCTAACTAAAGTGTCACCCTGGATATGACGTTGTATTCACGTCACGGATGTCGCAGGCAGGCATTGCTTCACAAAACAGTGACAGCGTCACACTGTCATGCCCCGGGTAACACTGCACCGTTGACATTTACTGGCGTTTTTACCGAGCGCCACACGAGCTTTATCCGGCTTGTGTGCGAGTGCAGTTCAAACGAACTGGAATAACTTAACTGCGCACAGACGACCAAAACCAGTATTCCCAGTCGATAATTTGACGTCACAATCCAAATTATGAAATTATAAATTTCGCCTTAGCAACCATGTTTATGAATATAACTTTACCCATCCGCATATTGTTCTCGTATAAACAAATTTCACTTTGCTTTTGTAGCAAAGAAAGATGTGAGTAATAAATTCAACGAAAACTACAGTGGAATGTCCGAGAGTTTCACAATATGGCGGCCCGAGGAAAAAGTGTCGTAATAGATCAATCAATTGAAAGCCGTCGTTCCCATTGTCTCGTGGAAACAATAGGCCTTCAATACTCTAACTGGATTTTATGCGGTTTTCTCGTGATTTTCCCAAACGTGGTTGTTGGGGAACTTGATTACTCTCTCTGTCATATTCTGATTCAAAAGGAAAGTGCAATATTACATTTAGGGACATCCGGACAGTTGACGCCATTGTGGAACGATGCTATCGGCCGTCTACAGCACATATTATGACGTCATTCGTTTCATAACAGTAGAAAAACAACTTTATTGCGCATGCATGGTTTACACTGAACGTCCTCGATCCTCACAACTATGGCAGATGTTAGTCGGTCACTGCCTGCGTATAGATACAAGTGTCATTGGGATTTATGACGTCAACATGGTAAATCATTGTCTATTTCTAGCAGAATTAAAGGAATGTCGGGTAAGAAATTGGTATGAGAAAAAATGTCACAACTTTTACTCGACACGAATCATGTCAATAAATTAAAAAGGTTAAATATGTTGTGAATGTTTAAAGGAAATTGTTAGATAAAGTTTGCAGGAAATCAAAGAAACAGTATAATGTCCGCTGTGGGGAAATGTATTGTGGTTTTACCTCACCAGACAACTGGGTCAGGCGCCATCACACAGTACACTTGACGTGTCTAATTTACTAGCAGTGATGTCGTTCACATCTGATCTACAAGCGACCCGACGTAACTACCAGACACGACAGACCGCACTACACGCTTGGCTGCACCCATACACCGCTCGCTTGTGACGGCCGTCAACGGATATCCGCACCAAACCGTCCTCGTCGGTTGACGCTCGTCCTATTGCATGCCGTTTCTCAAATCTCAAGTAATTGGTGACAAAAGTAGGTATAACATCAAACTCCAAAGACTCCAATTTTAGGCTAACGCATGACTTATTGCGATGGTTGTCTGGTTGGGAATGTAGTGCAGATGTGTTAAGACGACTTATTTTGTGTTTTGTACTCTCATATATGGAATACGACAAACAGAGCTTGTCTTTTGTCCTGTTAAAGCCAACTCAGATGGAGTAAAACTATCAGGACTGGGTGCGCGTGCTATTTATAATATTCGTGTTTCTGACTCGATAATGTGTCTGGAATCTGTACACGTACATCGTCACAAACCACACGTCTCGTACAATATTTGAAATGTTGTAACTGCGGACGTGTTGCGCCTCTCAAGCCAGCGGACATGTAAATAGCTGACATTCGGGTGAATAGCGTGTGCGTAGATCAATGTACGGCGCTGTTCCTGATCGCTGGACCACTGGTGCGAACAGTATCCACTTGTTTATAAGACGACCTTCGTCAACAATCTTAAATTTCATAAAAGAACCTTCGAGCACTTCTTCTTATATACAGATCAGAACTCTGCATCAGCCACACGTATGTGGCTAGAGTATCTGTTGTGCATAAAAAAGATCCATGGTTAAACCAAACCTATTCCTAACCATATGTTGACAAGCAATTTTGATTCAAAGGTAAACGAAATGATCCTTGTCACGGTAAATTCATATTACTGTACTTTACATAGAGTAAGTAGAAAGTACTTCTATTCTATCATATCTCCCACCACTCCATCCGTTTTGAATCAGTATGACTTGTACATGGATTCGTATGAAGATATCTCGCTGATATTCTCAAACACAAACGTCGTTGTCTACCATAACATCCATTAGATGCTAGTCTATCTTTATTATGTTTCTATCGAAATTCAATACTGAACAACTATTTGAACAACTGGACTTTGATAATGTTTACACCCGGCGTGTAACGGTAACACAGCTAATAGGCCACTTGTTTTCTTACGTCTCGGTCCATCGTAATGCTTTGTGTAATTGCATACATAGAATGTGTGTTACTATTTTAATTCTCTCGCGTACATGCTTACTAAGCAAGACAAACACATTCAAAAATAACTTGGTGTTTCAGAGTTGTTGTTCCATGCCACCCAACGGGCCGTTACGTGAATGCTATACATACAAATGTATATCATGTTTAATAAAATCACCGAATTCGAACGGAATTATAGGTCAACATAGACAAATATTTCTCATAAGTATGCCTTCCGATGGCAGTGACTTAACCAGGTGACTGAGAATAGAAATAGGCAAGCCAGAAATGACAAGGAGGTGAACCGTGGAAGAAGAACTGAAGGTAGCAGGATTTATAAGGATAGGGGACACAACAGAAAGGAGAACAAAAGACAAAGGGAATCGGCGTGTTCTTGAGAATCGTTCTTAGGCATGAAGAGGATGGACAGTTGGGTGATGTGACTCGCGAAACGGCGCATTTCCTTCAGTCTTAAATAGCTGAACCAGACAATCACCGTACCTACTCCTTGGCGAAACAAAACAATCTCTCAATTAAAAATGTCAACAACGGTCACTGGTCAATGTTCGGACGCGTGTACGGGAACCAGAAGACACTCCTGAACTGGGATACCTGGGACTTGTTGTACACGGCATTAACTCTTACAGGCACAAGAGCGGATGTTGTTGCACACACGTGTGTAAGTTGAGGACTCACGAGGAGTAACGTCATAGAAGAAGGAAAACATACCCCGGATCGATGAAAACTCTGAGGGAGTTTAGTCGAGGTTAAAACACGACCATGGACTGATTGCAGTTGTGTGACGTAATCTTACTCTGCTAGGTCCACGTAATAATAATAATACTCGTTTTGCACCAATATCCTCAAAAAATGGAGCGGAGCAAAACCAAAGGATTAAGCAATCTCGTAATCGTGTGCAATGTGAAAGTGGTCAACAGTGGAACATCACTATATTGGCCTGAATGGCAAGGTGATCTTATTAGCGAGACTAATTTCCCAGACTTTACTGCTATAGAAATAATGTGGCACTATCATCGGTGACATTTATTGCGAGGTGACCGTATTACAGAGATGACCATAACGCGAGTTTCGACTGTACAGTCATTTGCACGTTATCCAGATTCATAACACTAGAGCAATGTACGTATTATTATATTATTTTGCATTATTTATTACCTGCAAATGTCGTATTGTGCATTACATAATTTACCTCGGCTCGCACTCGATCTTTCTTTGGGAGAATTACACAGAGAACATGACAAGCTACTAGTATGTTCAATTCTGCTTGGTGTTGCTCGACAGGTCTGGGCACATTAATTCCGCCGTATAAATACGTGTCTGACACATGTATTACGCATGTTGACCTGCGATACACCTGCACGCAAATATAACCGCTAATCAGCCAGCTCCAAGTACACCCGTGAACATCAGCTCTAGGGGCGAGAGGCCAAGTAATACAATCAACGAAGTCTACTTAGCGTTCTGAAACGAGAACTGGCGACGAACACTATAATTATAGAATGCTACGATATAAATCAAACGGGTCAGAAAAATAAGAGACTGAACGGGAGAGCGGTGGTCTGTTGGTTATGGTACCGGACCGTCGGACGATGGAACGGTGGTTTGAGTTCACCTCTGGCCATTTTTAAAATAGAACAACGTCGTTCACTGTATCTTTCGGGTGTCCTTTCTACCTGGTGTCTACGCCATTGGAAGTAAAAGGAACAGGAAAAGACTTTCCCATGGCATATGTCGTTATAGGCGAGTTGTTAGCAACTTTCACGAGCCACATCCTCCTTTAGAGAAGATGACAACCTCCTTCGGAGAAGATGAGAGAGGATACCAGTCTGAGACCGTTTGTAAATAAACATACACCACGCATCATAAGAGGACCACACAGAAGCTGCTGCTTACCTGGCAGAGGTATATCACCCATAGCCGACGCTGTGCCTTCCGAGTTCTTCGCATGACACATCACCGGACCCCCGGCGGTGATCACGTGCGGCGTACGTGTCTCGGTCTGCGAGAGGTCATCGGAGGGCGGGATAACGACCTTCTGCTTGTCGTGGAAGACGAGCGTGAGGGTTGGAGCGGGGTCCCCGACGGCCGAGCAGTTGACAGCGTATCGGTCTCCCTCGAGACGGCTCCAGTGGATGCTGGGTTCCGACGGATGTTCACACACGAAGTCGCCGATGTTCATGCTCGACATCATCTTGTCCATGGGCGATACACACTTGATATTCTCGTAGTCCGTCACCTTGTCGACCGACACAGCGAAGAACTCCTACGGACAGCGATGGCATTAATTAAAGACTTCATTGGCAAAGATGTTGTATTGCCTAAGCAGTCTCCTTTCCTGTATTGTATTGAGTGTAAAAACATACAATATGTTGGTCATAAAGCACTATTCCCTCCATCACAAGATCCAGTGCCGGTTTTAGGGCTGGGCACTCGGGGCAGTTGCCCAAGGACCCACACTATAATATTACGGGAGCCTCCAGAAACGCTTTTATGGTAATTTCGTTGGGGTCAATTTTTTTTACACATAACTTGAGTGCGTCAGTATAATGCAAAGTCGTATTTCAATGTGAAGTCCCTGTTGTAAAATGTAGGAAGGAGTGACAACCATTATAATACGAGACGATACCCGATCAGGCACTGCCAAGGGGCAACCACAGTTCTAAATACGGCGCTGACAAGACTTGACTCATGGCACTGGTCGAAAACAAAACGATGGGTCGTTTAACCTTTTGTGAAATTTGAACTGAGCAGTGGATTGCTGAGCATTATTCATTATATTATAATTATTATGTTAGAATATATATTATGTAAATATATATTTACTGGGAACTGTCTATAAGTACTCAAGTAAATTATTCAAAATCTCAAATCCCTCATCCATACGTTGCATGCAATGTTGGCAATAAAAAATTGATGCTACGAGGAAAGACATGTCTGTCTTTACACGCGTGCTCACGACCCAGTACATGTGCAGGATGTTTCTGAATGCGACGTGAATTCCAAACAATGAATAGAGAATAGGAAAAACACACGACGCCATCGTTTGGGTATGATGCAAGTTCTTACAACAGCTCAGTCTTGACTTCTGATACACAAACGAGACAACTAAGCCCCAAGTCTGATCCACCGACTACTGGGGTAAGACAATATTAGATTTTATGTAGACATTATAACATGTTCTTCATTTCCTGCAAAATTTGTCTAACAATTTTCTTGAAAATGTCACAACATATTTAACCTCCATTGACACAGGTGCTTTGGAAAAATCACGAAATTCTCATTCGTTTTCAGAAAAATCCACACAAACCTGATACCCCTCAATTTCGTCCCAATCTGGTGACGGATTTTGAAATATTGGTGCGTTCTGCAAAATAGCCACTGCGCGAATACGCGAGCGACCAGCGTATATTTATTGATACCTCGTCGACGATCTAATGCAGTAGTATATTCAGTATTCACGGGACCAACATGTCCCATATGAAAATGCTCGAAAAAATAAATCACACATCACACCAAAACGGTATATTCAAGGGCACTCTTTAACTCGGTAATGGCGAACGAATCCTTAATGTGGATTGCCCCTACTCTACCATACACTGCCACACGCGTACCTTCATCCAACGGAGCTTACAGTTGCAGTGAAGCGGGTTGTCCGATAGCGTCAACTCCTTCACCGAGAACATGACGCTGTGCATGACACGTGGCACGGTCTGGAAGTGGTTGCCCTTCAGCATCAGTTTATTGAGTTTCGTCAGCTCCTGCAGTCTGTGCCAGTTCAGAGTCCGCAGCTGGTTCTCACTCAGATCCAGAGTCTCCAGGTTCCGTAATTCCGTGAAGATGCTGGCGTTCACCTGGGCACGAGTCAGTATTTCATTGTCAATAATTCAGCTAGCCATCACGTGACCTGTTGCCTAGCAAAAGTTCCGTGACGCCATCAAACAATGGATACTGAACACTTGGTGTGCACCGTGTGTTTTATTGAAACAAAAGTGTTGCTTATGACAGAAACGAAAGGCAAAGTTTTTAAAGTGTCAACTTTACGCGTGAATGTTTGATCTAGGATATTATGTCATGCAGCCGTAGTAATGTATTTCACAAATTGTAACCGTTATCAACATTGTTGGCTTGACGGGGATCCAGCGCATGATTTTGACTGTAACTAACTAACATATCATATATACGTCACTGTCACCCAACCATATCCGTAAGCTTACTAAAACGGCCGTCACAACTGTGAATTTGTCGGACATTTCGACATAGTTTCGACAGAAATCTGTTCCACGTAACTGTTTTAATGTGCGTCAAAAACAAAGGGAAAGTGAAAATGGTACGCGATGAAACTTGATCTGGCATTGGTATACTGCCGTAGACAAACAATGAACGGTCCCTACCTCCTCCAATCCATTGCCGCTAAAGTCGAGAGTCTTCAGGTCACGCAGAGCCGGAGTCGCGGTAAAAGTCAACTTCTTCATGTGCTTCGACTTTGCGATGGTGACGAGGTCGGCCCGAAAGGTATCGTGGTTGATGAACTGAAGGTGGTGACTCGTCAGCTCCGTGCCGTGGAGGACGATCTCTCGCAGCTTCTCCAGGTCGGCGAAGGTGTCGGCGTCCAGTCCGCTAACACCGCTGTCCACGATCGTCAGACATTCGACCGCGATGAACCGACTACGAACACAAGTAACAACCCATACAGCACAACAGCATCTCTTAGCACACTACATATGCAACTACCAATTGCATTCTTTTTCCCCAAGTACCATTCGACTTTGGAACTCCCTTCTTCAACGTAATATTATGTTAATCTAAACAGCTTGGATGCATTCAAGAAGGACATCGAGACACTGAAATATCCACATTTGTAGACAACAAGCATGTGTACGTATCTACTTTAGTTACACGTTACGTGTATATTGTTTTAATTGTATGCTGTACATATAAGCACATAGACCCTGCTCGTTTGCCAACCCGCCTGTATCCTCAGCACGATGAGGTTAGGTGGTTTACAGGAAGAACGAGAAATACGGTACACCGGTGCTGGCCCATTCCAATGGAGCGCGTTCCATGCAACCCCTCCATGTACAAATGTATGTAAATGCCTGATGTAAATGTTGTCAAAATTACCTTCAACCTAACCCTAACCCCTTCTTACTTTGGATCCACACTGTTTGCCAATTCGCCTGACAAGAATTTCTCTGGCTGCACAGTTGACCAACCATTTGTACGTGGAGCGGTAGCGCGAAAATCCGTCCTACGTCAATGCATTAAGCCAGCACCTCGCCTCTGTTGTTCCAACATGGCTACAGCATTTAGCCACTAAAGTATGCAAGTACTGGCTCAATGTACTGCCTCTGTGCATGACAGCATTGGTATTGGACCTGTACAACATGCCGGTAATGGCCCAGTACAACATGCCGGTAATGGCCCAGTAATGTGTCAAATTATCAATACACTATGCCAACACTGGGCCACTACTGTTCAAGTATGGCCCCAGGATTGGGCCAGTACAGTGTGATACTACAGTTCCCCTCCAATTGTACACCCTCTGTGCAAGACAGTATTTGCTGTGTACCATTATCTTGGTATCGGACCAGTACTTCGTTAGTTATCGAACCAGTACAGCCCTTTACAGTAATGTTTGTTGAGAAGCCATGCCCGGTGGACACCTGCGACACACGTTTGCTGGATTTGAATGAAACTCCCGCCCTCACGGGAAGGAAGAAACTCTCACGAATTATATGTCTATAGGTGCACTTGTCGTTTCTGTGTAAGTACCAAAGTGGGTGGATGCTGTTAGACGTTTTATGCTCAAGTCTTAAAAGGGTGTTATTGATGACTTGGAGGTCCCAAAGGGGGGAGTTGTTCATTTTTTGAGAGTCTGAAATTCTCCTGGATTTTGAAAGTGAACAGTTGGCAGATTATCTTGTACTTGATCCTTGTTATTACTGCTTCTAATAACAATGTTCATACTCTTTTGTCTACCTAAAGGTACTGCTGTCATCATACTACATACATCGCTTGAAGTACAAAAGGAACATGATGGGTCTACTGCGTGCCAAATACGCGCGAGGAAAAGGCGATAATGTTAGACATGCCGACAGTGCAATTCGCAGCGCTATATGGACCATAACATGTCCTAAACCACACAAGCATCCACTGTGTGCCTCAAGCGATGTAATATGATGGAATGTGTTTGGATGGATAACACGTGAATACAAGACGGTGAACTCGTACAAGATTACCCAACAAATCAACAAATCTAAGCAAGGTTCTCGTCGATATATACAGTATAAAATACACAGGACATGATCAGACGAATGTTGTATCCACTGGCCCAGGAGGCCAGTAAATTTGAAAAGTTACTGGCCCGCCACAAAAAAGTTATTGGACCGGATTTTATAAAAAATAAAATATGTTGATACTGAGGTGCCTGTCGGTCGCTTCACTGAAGAAGTCTACAAAGCCTAAGGTTCGCTTGGAGCGACGTCATGCTGACTTTTCCGAAGTTCTTTTTTGTGCACATGTTTACGAAATTAAGACAGCGACTATAAGAAGTGATAACGCAAAGTTAAATGAAGATTTTTAATCGTGATATCACTTTGCAGTCTGCTATTAATGCAAAACCTGATACGTCAACGTTATATTTTCATCTCGTGACTTGATATTTTACCTGGCTGTCAAAAGCATTTCTTGGTTTTGGCTGTGCCTGGACCTCAATGCCAAGGCCGCTAAGGCCGGTATTGCCAGGATCAGGCACATTATACCACAATAAATGTGCATCTGAATGCCGATACCATGTGTATCACGTTATAATTATGACTGGCGATGACCGATGCTGAAACAACGCGTCGGTGTGCGACAATGTGACCGCTGTCCAGAGTCCTTGCTCTCGTTCCGCCCAAGGCACAGCTGTATTACAAGACAGTATGTTTGACAGTATAAAAAATGTCCTTAATGCCTTTCCAGTGTGGAATATTATATGCACTAGCGTTTTATCATGCAGACTTTTGAGATTTCCTGCCATTCGTAGCCAACGTGTAACAAGACCGCTTATTGGGTGACTAATTAATGACCGCCCAACATTCGCAAATCACGTGGGCGGATGCAAATGAGTTTGGCAGTGCATACACGTCATCGTATGCGCATGGCTGAGTTCGGCGTTATTTAATTACTTATAACAATAATGTAACAAAACAAACATTGATTTAAATATAAAATACAAATTTTAGGGTTGTCCTATTTTTGTAGGTAGGGTCGGGTTACCGGAAACACAATGGTGGTCAATCGGACTGAAACCAGTAAAATATGAAAACTTATGGCCCGAATAGGCTCGACAGCCTAAAAAAGGCGCCAAGCCAGCGGGCCAGTGTTAATGTCGAGGCCTGAGTCATGTTCTGTTTTGAGGGTTCTAGTTCTAGTTGTTTCCAGCACTCGGCAACGTTCTATTAACTGACTAGTCTGTATATATATTGTGGTTATATGTTATGAGGTCTCATTCAACTAGTCAGCCTTTTTCAGAACATTATCGCCAAGCCGACCTTTCTATATGCTGGCACTGAGGGTGGTCACTGCCAGGGTGCTTGTCGTCCTCAGTGGTTCTTTTACGTCCCAAATTGAGACGGGACCAACATTAACGTGATCTCCGAGTCACGAGGGATACACAGTCCCCAATGTTGAGAGCCAGGTTTTTACACCAAATATTCCATACCTGCCGGGTCCGGGTATTGAACTCGGGACGCCGGCATGTCAGGCGGATGTGCTAACCACTACACTATCGCGCGCCCCCTCGTTTTATTCGATAAAACTTCGAATTTATTTAAAATGCAATTTAAGCACTCGCGGAGAACACGTGGGTTGCGTCTATAGTGTGATCAGTGTTATTGCTATAGACTAAAGCCTATTGACAACAACCAAGCATAAATCTACAATTATGGCGTTTTCGTGATGAAACTCGTAATATCACTCGCTCGTTTATTACAGTAATGTCGCCCAAACTTTGACGATAAACGTGCTCATATAATTATACAGAGGCGTTGGACTATGTCTAAAAACAATTATAAATAAATACATTAATTATTAATTATTACGCCCTTACGTATATTTTGTAGTTTTTACACGTGTAAAATGTGATGTTTTGTTAATTTTAGATTTATATCGACAAGAATTTTAACGTGTTTTATTTCTACGCAAATGACATGACATAATTATTTAGTATTGTTAATCTATTAAGGTGAACACGCATTTAACTTATCACGAACAAGTACAATCTACTACGAACACACACAACCCACATACCTGAACACAATCAGCCCGCCACGATCTAATACAACCCAACATGAACATAATTTTTGTATAGGCCTACAACCCACCAAGAACACATAAACCCATCATGAACACATACAACCCACCAAGAACTTATATAATATAATATAGGCTTATACGTTCGTGGTGGGTTGATTGTGTTCAAGTATGTGGGTTGTGTGTGTTCGTAGTAGACTGCACCTATATGTATATATATATTATATATATATATATTATATATATATATACATACCTATATATATATATATATACAATGTATATATATATATATATATATAATTATAGATATATATATATATATGCATTATATATATATATATATAATGTATATATATGTATATATATATAAATAAATAAATAAATATATATATAGGTATATATATATATAGAAATAAATAAATATATATATATAGGTACAAACTCTACGACGAACACACACAACCCACCACGAACTAATACAATATATATATATATATACATATATATACATGTGTATGTATGTATGTAAGTATGTATGTATGTATGTATGTATGTACGTACGTACGTACGTACGTATGTATGTAACACCAACGATGAACACTCATAGTTAGATATTTGAAGAGTAATAACGTCACTAACCTGAAGTTGGATCGTTTCAGTGTGTCGAACTTGAAATTGACGAGTGATAAATATATCGTGTCTAGGGGGATGTTCTGTGGGACAAATGTTTCGCGTCCCCTACCGTCACACGTGACTAGCACCCCTTTCAACACCCTGTGATAACAACCCCGCCGACCGTAGCTGATGCGGCACCCCTCAAAAGCGACGGACAGCGCGGCTTGCGTGACAAGAACGACCAAACATACTCCAAACACGTCAACGCGACCCATGTTTACGATACTCCGACTTGGTCCTAATCACTACTTGTTACTCTCAAAGTCCCAGAGAATACAATTACGCAATCAACACCGATGGCGCATCCACTGTCTCGGAGTCGGTATAGTATTCGCCAACCGATAAAACGTCAGCGTACAAACAATTCCAATTCAATAACGAATAATGGACCACGACGCAGGGTACATCGGCCGATACACAGCACGTTTCGACCTGGAGTGCCGAAGACACAAACACTGCCGCTTTAAAACGCAGTGACGTCGACCACGTTTAGACAACGTATGGACGTTAGACGTAGCGGCCTACTTGACTGACGTACGCAGGCGGCTAGCGACAACAACCCAGCCTTTTGTAATGGCGTGACAACGTACACAAACTTTACGTCTACAGACCTTCTAAGGTACTAATCCGATATGGGTATAATCCAGTTGTACACTCGTCAGCAACGAAAACGCATTTCATCGCTCACCTAGACACACTATAAGTTGACCCGTGCTTTTGAACGAAGTGCTCCGCCAACAACGTTTCTTCAATGACGCGCTGCGTTCGACCGCGGAGAATATAGGTCAACACAATGGACGCGCGACGCGTGAGGGTCTAGAGGGGTGGCCGAGGGGGGGCTCGACTCATTAATAATTTACTGTCTCTGCCTGTCGTGGTGTAAGCAGTTAACATGCTCGCACTGTGGATTATGTGATACGTAAGCGGCATTGTGGTAATGCATCACGTGTTCCAAGAAGATTACGTGGCGGTTAAAAGAGTTCAATATATGCCGGTTTAATGTAGCTAGCGGATTTAATACCAGAAGTAGGCCAATTGATTACGTACTGCATAATAGTACATTAGAAACAGAGTTAGGATGATATATGACTCTCCATTACTGTTGAACACGTCGATGTAAGACGCACACGTATGGGTGTATATGTGCGTGCGTGCGTACGTGAGTGATTGGTTGATTGATTGATTGATTGAGTGAGTGAGTGAGTGAGTGAGTGAGTGAGTGAGTGTGTGAGTGAGTGAATGAGTGAGTGAGTGAGTGAGTGAGTGAGTGAGTGAGTGGATGGGTGGGTGAGTGAGTGAGTGAGTGAATGAGTGAGTGAGTGAGTGAGTGAGTGAGTGAGTGAGTGAGTGAGTGAGTGAGTGAGTGAGTGAGTGAGTGGAGTGGAGTGAGTGAGTGAGTGAGTGAGTGAGTGAGTGAGTGAGTGAGTGAGTGAGTGAGTGAGTGAGTGAGTGAGTGAGTGAGTGAGTGAGTGAGTGAGTGAGTGAGTGAGTGAGTGAGTGAGTGAGTGAGTGAGTGAGTGAGTGAGTGAGTGATTGTGCGCTTCCACTGTTGCTGCTGCTGCCGCTGCTGCTGCTGATGATGATGATGACGATGATGATGATGATTGTGACGACGACGATGATGATGACGATGACGGCGACGATGATGATGACGATGGTGATGACGACGATGATGATGATGACGACGATGACGATGACGACGACGATGATGGCGATGGCGATGTTGTTACTGCTACAGCAGTTCGTCGAATATATACATTTGGTCGTACTGAAGTGACGTATTGCGTCAAAGAGATTAACCTACTCACCCGTAACCAAATCAAATTGATAGGCTTAATTCATTTTGACGGACTGATGACGGGTATAACCTGTCTTAACGGGACAGTCCATTCTGTTGCGGGGTATGCGGTATCATCGATCGTCTCAGCCATTCCGTCACTGTCGGTACATTCATATATTTGGCTGCATAAGCTACACGTAGACGAGAAAACCTATAATCTTAAAATACATCTCGTCGTGCCGCATCAATGAGTTTCTCTTGGGAAGTTTACTAGATAAGCAATTTCCGTTACGTAGTTCCATCTCGAGCAATCAATGGCTTTATGCACCACCGACGACTATCACACTCTGGGTCCACGATTTTGTCGAGCAGTCGCATATTTTTGCTTCTTTCGGCACCGGCAAAGTAGATGTTACGGATAATTAAATGTTGTACCAGTCAACGTACACGCTGTAGAAGCTTTGATTACACAGGTGACGTGAGTTGGAAGCACTTTTGCGCTTCTCTCAACTGCCTAGGATAATATATACGACATTGACATGTTTGTTCGGTAGGCGGCTTTACCCTAAATCCGGGTAGAGACCATGATTCGCTCTCAGGCCTACCATGAAATAAAAAATAATGCGAATAAACGTTTATCGGGTAAATACTATGGTTTCGAAGTTACTCAACAGTTATCTATACCAACAAATTACACAATGAAATAATGTTTTGCTAATGTGTTTACCATATCACCCGTTAAGTTCCTAGGTACATATATTCACATTTATGTACTTTTTATTTTGTATAGTGATGTAATGTAACTTAATTTCGTTATTGAAAACATTCATAACAATATAAACATTAATACTAAGTATACACGTATCTATGAGCCAAAACAGTGACGCCATCTGACGGCTGTGAAGATTCAAAATACGTATGTTTAACCAGACTCTCTTCTTGGCCATTTCACAAAGGCGAGCGAGAGCCGGTTACGCGAGACTAACGCGGTAGCCGGGATGACGGGAGGTCTACACCCTCACTCACACTAGGCGGCAAGAGGGACTGCACAGTCGCTCACTGTTTACAGGTGCAGTGGTTCACGGGCAAACACGACAGGCGGGGGGGGGGGGGGGCGTGTAATACGTCGTGTATACTATGTCTGGTATCGAGGAGGGGGCCATCACATGTATGGGGTAGTTACAGGGACGGGGTACTTACTGTTTCCAAGTCAGGGTTGAAGCTGGGGTCGGTACTCACGCTACCTATGTCAGTTTACTCTGGTATTTAATCGGTTATACCAACTGCTACTGATCTGATATACACATAAGATATTTCTTCAGTATACCCTTTTTTATAACATTGTGAATTACTTAAATTACTATAAACTGTACTGTTATGTGTTGGAAAAAAATAAACATATATAGTAGACCCCCTAAAGAATCCGGCCTACACGGAAATTAGATATATGTTGTGCAGATATCATTCTTATTACTATTATTAATATAATTCGTATTCTTTACTAATAAATGATCGCTAAAGTTCGCAAGGTCAAAAATATATAATTATAGTTAGATATTGGTGGGTGGTTTGGTCGTTATGACGTTTCTTTCAAATATCAGCCACACCAGTGGTGCCGCTTACCGGGTGAAACTGGTATTAATGCACATGTTCAATGTGAACACCATAATTAACCTTGCAGCGTGGCGGGTAAAATCTTCTTAGCCATATCACACCAGTTGAGTCGTATCAAGCTGCTCGTGGTAGGTTTAATTGATAAAAAAAATGGGAATATTATAGAGGCGTGCAGTACGTGACATGAGGGTTCCAATAATGGCTACATTGCACATCTGGAAAATTAATCGCAGTTTGGATCAACCCGTCACGTCACATACATTGTCGTGTATTCAATTAAGCTTTGCATACGCAGGGTATCGTGCAATATTAGCCATCGACGTTAAAAGGTCAAGTTATCCAATTATATTTACTGGTGAATTCCCAGCGAACAAGATGCACAAATCTTCGAAATTACGAACTTGGAGGAAAATCATGCGACACGGTCGTAAGAGTTCAAAAAGAATGTCATCAGCGCTTTGACGCAGACGTCATTAACTAACACAATTTCGAGACGGTCCCTGTCTGTCGTCTTCGCGACAGGCAGCAGAGCGTGACGATGATTTCCCACACAGGTAGACGCTGCGTGACAAAGACCTTTTGTAGAGAGAGCCATTGAACTCACTAGAGAGAGCCATTGAACTCACTCGACGGTGGATTAGGTGACCAAAAACGTTTAGTTATAGCGCAGTATCCAGTCCCCTGGACTGCTCAAAGCGAGTTACACTTTACTCCCTGGCAGACTTGTTCAATCAAACACCATCTCGATTTCTCTGGGAAGCATCTAACCACACTGCAATTAATGCGCGAAGACTACTCGTACACAAATACCCACCACTGTCCATAGCCAGGTATTCATTCATACAGCTGAGTTTAACTGGAGCAATTGTAGAGTGAACGAACTCGCCCAAGTTTCGACACCGCCGCACAGGATTCGAACCCGGGTTCTCTCGGTTGAGAGTCCGAAGCTCTAGCCACTCCACCATGGCGCTACACAACGGGGACATCAGATCATTTGCCGGTTGTAGTATCAACTAAGTAAGTTCTGATATAGAGCAGTATCTAGTCCTTATGGCTGTATACGTTCAATCGCTTTACTCTTTACTTCCTGGCAGACCTGCTCAATAGAACACCATGCCGACGTATCTGGGAAGTTTCAGCCATCCTGCAATTAATACGCGAATACTATTCGCACATAAATATAATCCACTGACTATAGCCAGGTATTCATCCATACAGCTGAGTGAACTGGAGCAACATAGAGTGTGCGAACTTACACAAGGTTCAAAACAGCAACAAGACTATTCGACCCCGGGTTTTCTCGATTGAGAATCCGAAACTTTACCCATTGCGCGTTGCCTACGTAAACAATTTTAATGTTTACTTTAAAAAACCAAGTCAACTAATATCAGCTAGTGTAAGACGATGCTACCTAGTGCCAGTTATTTTGACAAAAAGTTACACATTAGTCACTCGCTCATCAGACCGTTTCGGGAATTGCGCTACGATCGTATTCTATTTATTAACGGACTTCTTCGTTTTTAAGTGTCACCTCGAATCTTAAGTAAATCTTAACCACATAGTCGTAACCGCTCATACACTCAACCACATTTATAATATTTACATAATAAATAATATAAACATAGGCATCGGAACCGGGGGATTTGGTAAGCTGAGGCCCAATATGTTGAAGGAGGCTAGATATATGTTTATTCCCAAGTATTTCTTCACATGCCCGGATATAACAGTACGCTTTTGATGAGTCTCAAGGCCGGGTGCAGTTGGAATTCTTGGTGAGGGGTTATGGTAATGTTCACCACATTCTGAAGACTATGTAAATGTTACGGTATAGTGGTCAACATATTTACTCAACGGGGTAACAGTCGCGTTTAGCTCGCCTGTCTCAGCTGATGCGTGTCTGCAAATGCGTTATCTTACGGAGTCCAAACGTTCGACTTGGGATACTGGTTACCCGGTGAACTATTTCAGGAATGGCGTAACGGAGATAAAATGCCATGTTGATGCCAATATGAATTAATATGAAATGACGGTATAAGGAATGAGTGTGTGTTTGTGTGTGTGTGTGTGTGTGTGTGTGTGTGTGTGTGTGTGTGTGTGTGTGTGTGTGTGTGTGTGTGTGTGTGTGTGTGTGTGTGTGTTGTGTGTGTGTGTGTGTGTGTGTGTGTGTGTGTGTGTGTGTGTGTGTGTGTGTGTGTGTGTGTGTGTGTGTGTGTGTGCGTGTGCGTGTGTGTGTGCGTGTGTGTGTACGTGTGTGTGTGTGCGTGTGTGTGTACGTGTGCGTTCCATTCCTGTATGTTTGTAAAAATCAATTTCTCAGAATGGTGCGACACTATTTCATTAGACAATCACGTAGCTGTAGAAGGCAACAAAAATAAAAATAGTTATGTTTTTTCGGTATCAAATAATGCCCTTTACAGAAAAAAATTCGACATATAGCCCTATTGCATCGGCTGTCTTTGATAAACTTTGCTACAGACAAGATGAAATTCCGATTACGTTGTTTCCTAAATACTGCAGTTGTGTAGAGGGTTGAACACGCAAGCACAAGAAACTTATAGTCTCCTGTGCTTTTTTCAGATGGGGTGCCTGCGGGTTATCAGCGGTGTTATCAGGACTGCAGTGTAAACCAAAGCCAAAGGTGGGCCTGCGTATGCAATTTATAAAATAAAATAAAATAATGTCACTGAAAAAATCCATCTTTGCTGTTGTGCAGTCTGGTATTCAATTATTGGCAACGTCATTTCTCGCACGGTAATCCTGTAATTAGTTTATTTTGTGAGCGAGGTTGACGCGATATCCGGGTTCGTTCACTATATCCGCTCGGCGTTTTGCCAGACGTTGGATGTAACTGGTGTGGTCCGGTTTATAGCTACACCAGCAAGTTGTCGCACAGCATTACGAAATCGACACTGTTGACCCGGATAACCGCAACGTATATTCCGCGTGTCACATTCGCAGAAAGACCCGCGAGGCTCTGACTCGGCGGGTTGGTTACTCTGTACTGGAGTCAATCTACTTTTGCAGCACAACACGTTCTATACAACAGTTATCAAATCACACAACAATAAAACTATTTTATTATTACACCACACCCCATGGACTATTATACTATTATACACTACGCACTATGCTCCCACAACATCCATGACACCCTTTGGACCACACAGATACCTGGGAAATCTGCGTTCTTTAATGTAGGGCTAGTTTTCGATGATATTTAACATAGTTTTGTTTATTAAAGAGCAGTAAATATAATACTTAGACTATTCACACACCGTAGCTGAACACCAACTTACAATCCCGATTCCCGATGCCGTAAATGAACAGAGACGATTTAACTAAAGTTGCGGCAATGAATCATCAAACCATATCAATAATTCAAGAATAACACATACTGCTAAACCTGCCTGTTTCGGACTAGAACGATGCATATCCAGTAATAACACTGCGCAAACACGAACCGTTGGAAAACAAGACAGTTGGAACTTGAAACGGGTATTTTATTACAGAGCTGTACCAAAGTTCTCAAGCAGTCTCCAGCTGTGCCGATAAAGCGGAAGATTCAGTTGTTGAACCGTCTACGGTGTTATCGACTTACACCGGGTGAACACATTCGTCGAAAACATATTTACTGAATGCTCAAGGCCGGGTTAGTGTACATTGAGTTGGCAGTGAAGTGTGTTTGTGTGTGTGTGTATGTGTGTGTGTGTGTGTGTGTGTGTGTGTGTGTGTGTGTGTGTGTGTGTGTGTGTGTGTGTGTGTGTGTGTGTGTGTGTGTGTGTGTGTGTGTGTGTAATTGCGTATGTAAACGCGTGTGGATGTATCGGCGCCCGCGCCTGTACGTGTGTGCATGCGTGCTTGCGTGCGTACATGTATACGGACGTATACATTGAAACTAGGGCTTTTTCTGCTGTTGGTGCAACTCTTAGGAATAAGCTCCCTCTTAGTGTTAGATCAGTTGAAAATATTACAAAATTCCGTCGTCATTTTAAAAACTTATCTTTACAACCTTGCTTATCCACCATAGCTCCCTAGTGCCTTGACCCATCTGTTGACAACTGGAATACTGCTTATGGATTTTGAGATTGACCAAACCTTTTGTCTTGATGTCGACCCTAATGTAGGGCCCTTCAAAGAATGATTCCTTGTTGAGATTGTGTCCGTTCTGTGGCGCCACTGGGCTAACAAAATTGTTTTCGGCCGCCAAACAATTATTGTGTCTTTTCAGTTTCTCTCGTGCACGAGTGCCTGTGTGCGAGTGGGCGTGCGGGCGCGCACGCCCACTCGCACACACGAAAACACACACATGAACACACACTCGTACAAACGCACACACGCACCTTTGCACCCCGACAATGAATGAGGGATTTGGGTGTATAGTTCCCAATGTTAAGTGCCAGGCTTTTACATCAAACGTACCATGCCAGGTCAGGATTTTGAAGTTTGAGCGCATGTGTTAACCACTACAACACCCCGCGCCCAGATGAGAAATCATCCACACGGAGGTAAGTAATGTTTTGCGAGAGACTCTCGCCGCTTGGTGTTCACCGGAAGAGACTTGCACAATATTTTATCTGAATAATCTGTCACGCGAAACATTTACTAAATGGACGACATACGGAATGTGCACTGCGGTGCTGCGTCGGTCTCTAACTGTGTCAATGTAAAATGCCCGGAGTGAATCAGTCCCCAGTCTCCAGGGCATCCCAGGTACGGCCGAATATTTGTCTTCGCGTCGTCAATAATAAATGTCGATATTTATTACAAAGACTGCTTCGCCATCGTTCCGCTTACTTGCAGCGAGAATGGGTTAAGTGCAGGACATGTATGCAGGTTCTAAATGATTAAGTAAGAAGGGCAAAATGGTGTTTGTTTTGCCTGTCCCGAATGGCACGAAGTGGTTTATTTGTATGGAAGTAGGTAGATTGCTGGCGCATTACATGTGTCACTGATGCTCCACGGATACAGTATCATCGTCGTCGACACACACACTCAAGTACAAACGCACACATGCACACACGCACACACGCACACACGCACACACGCACACACGCACACACGCACACACGCACACACGCACACACGCACGCACGCACGCACACTTGCATACGCACTTATTTAACTATTATCGACCTAGCGTAAATGTGTACATGTGTGAGAATGTACTCATATGTACATGTTGGAATGTTTACATTTTTCTCCAACACGGTTTGCCTCTCGGATGCCAACGTTACAGATTTTCATCTAGGACCGTTCGGAAGAAAACTAGCGCCTTCATATTTATAAATTTAGCTTACGTTAGGAATTGTTACCGGTTTTAATATTCGTGTCTGACGTCACAGTGACGTAACGCGATTGTTGACAACTTTAGGCGTATTTCCTGCTTTTGTTTCGAGGTCTGCCTATCTGTCGGAGACATATTACGTCACTTACTGCCACCCAAAAGGAATTGTTGTCAATTCTAATAACCGATGATCAATTATATAGCAGGGAAACTGTTGACAGTTTAATCATATTTAACAATATTGCCATCCAGAGTATATCACCCTGACGGCAAGAGAACAAGGAAGCATTTGACTTATCGAAGTTCCGGCCTGCTGATGTATGTCGATTTATTTAAAACAATCAACACCAGTCTTTGCACATTCCTCTCCTCCTTTTATAAAACAGCCTTTCCAGCCATCAGACGGAGAAGAACAAAACCAAGATTAAAGTAGATAGAGAGAGTGGCAGTTCTAGTTATTTCTAGCGCAAGGCAACGTTCTAGTAACTGACCAGTTGTGTATTGTGGTGAATGTTATTGTCTTATGCGGTCTCATTAAACTAGTTAGCCCTTTTTCAGAACAGTATCGCCAAACCAACCTTTCTACGATGGCAGTGAGGGTGGTCACTCCAAGGGTACTAACGTGATCTTCGATGTATGAGGGATTTGGATGTACAATTACCAATGTTAAGTGCCAGGCTTTTACACCAAACGTATCATGCCAGGTCCGGGTTTTGAACTCAGAGCGCATGTGCTAATCACTACACTACCGCGCTCAGATGAGAAATCATCGTGACGGAGGAAAGTAATGCTTTGTGAGGGTCTCTCGCCGCTTGGTGTTCACCGGAAGAGACCTGCACAATATTTTATCTGAATAATCTGTCACGCGGAACATTTACTGACTGGACGACATACGGAATGTGCACTGCGGTGCTGCGTCGGTCTCTAACTGTGTCAATGTAAAATGCCCGGAGTGAATCAGTGCCCGTGCGATTGGCTGAAAGTCTCCAGGGCATCCCAGGTACGGCCGAACCTTTGTATTCGCGTCGTCAATAATAAATGTCGATATTTATTACAAAGACTGCTTCGCCATCGTTCCGCTTACTTGCAGCGAGAATGAGTTAAGTGCAGGACATGTGCAGGTTCTAAACGATTAATAAGAAGGGTAACATGGTGTTTGTTTTGCCTGTCCCGAATGGCACGAAGTGGTTTATTTGTATGGAAGTAGGTAGATTGCTGGCGCATTACATGTGTCACTGATGCTCCACGGATACAGTATCGTCGTCGTCGTCGTCGTCGCCGTCACCATTGTCTCCATCACCATAGTGACAACGACGACACTGGCGACAACGACGACAGGGACGGCGGCCGCCATTGACACCACCATCATCTCCTCCACCATCAACACCACCATCACCATCATCTCCTCCACCATCATCACCACCATCACCATCATCACCACCACCATCACCACCACCAGAGAAGAGGAGAGAAAGAAGGGTGAGAAGAAGAAGAAGAAGAAAAAGCCGAACAAAGAGGAAGAGAAGACTAAGAGATGACGTTACAAACTGCAGGAAGCGCGGTAGTGTAGTGGTCAGCACATCCGCCTGGCATGCCAGCGTTCTGAGTTCGAAACTCGGACCGGGCGGGCATGATATTTGGTGTAAAAACCTGGCTCTCAACATTGGGGACTGTGTATCCCTCGTGACTTGGAGACCACGTTAATGTCGGTCCCGTCTCAATTTGGGACGTAAAAAAACCCACCGAGGACGGCAAACACCCTGGCAGTGACCACCCTCAGTGTCAGCATATAAAGGTCGGTTTGGCGATAATGTTCTGAAAAAAGCTGATTAATTGAATGATACTTCATAAGACCAATACATTGTAACCACAATAATACAGACTAGTTAGTTAATAGAACGTTGCCGAACGTTGGAAACTACTAGAACTAGCAGTTAGTCAAATGCTACTCTTTAATAGCACACACTTGGCGGATAAGATTTCAAGACATCCCTAACTACAAACGCAGGATTCGACTGTATTGATAGATCTGCAGAAGTGATTAAGGACTCGTGCTCGATGACATAACGAGATAGCGTCGACTTTTACGGCTGGGACTAGTTATAGTGATCATTAGTATACGCGAGAATTAACCCAATCAATAATTAATCAATGTCGGTAGACCAGCAGACGTGACTTGGCATGACTCAGCACCCTGGGCCCGCAAACCGAGCGCCTCTCCGGCTGAACTCGAGTTTCCCTCCCGCCCTTCCTCCATCCCACGGGGTGCAGAGTCGGCCCTCTAGGACAAAGTGGTGATAATCAAAACGAATCAACACAATCCCTATTACTTAGCTAGTGTTAAATGAATACATTATTTCGTGATTTCCGAGAAAACCTGTGTCGTGTTGCATGGAGATTTAACAAACATGTATTTCAGCCCGTGTCTGACAGTTGTAATGTGTTCTCTTACTTGAAATTGTAAACACACTAAGGTTGTTGTTGTTGTTGTTGATGTTGATGTTGATGATGATGTAGTTGTTGTTGTTGTTGTTGTTGTTGATGTTGTTGTTGCGTGTGGGGCGTGCGTGTGTGCGTGCGGGTATGCGCGCGCGTGTGTGTGTGTGTGTGTGTGTGTGTGTGTGTGTGTGTGTGCGTGCGTGCGTGCGTGTACGTATGGGTGCGTATATGTACGCGTGGGTGTGCGTGAGTGTGCGTATGTGTGCCCGTGGGCGTACGTGCGTGTGTGCTTGAGTGCGGTCGCATGCGTGTGTGCGCGACGGTCTCTATATTTCATTTCTTATTACTCTTTTGTGCGTAGGTTTGTCACGTTTGTATTTTCGGCACAGTCAACATGCTGAGATGGGATTGCGAAACGACTGCGTTGAAAGAATGTCGTGATAAGCAGCAATATCCCATTTCCGCGACATTACAAGACAATAATATTATCTAAACACATGTTTACGTGTGTACTGAATCTGTATCTGTACACACTGTTTACACACCAATGATGCGTCTGATAGTTTCACTCTGTGCAACAGTAATCCATCTTAAAGCAATAATACTGGCGTCATCAGTGTGACGTCATCACTTTTACAGTATCCGCACTGTTCGTTGTAATGACGTGTACACATAAAGTGATCACGACAAATTGGACAGTATTTGGTAACTAACATGTGTACATAACTGCGTAGACTATGTATATGTGTGCGCATGCGCGCGTTGCCTACGAGTGTATGAGTGCGTGTGTGTCATTGTGAGGGTGTTTGCGTGTACGCGTATGCGCGCTTGAACGTATGCGTTTGTGCGTACTTTTGTGAGAACGTATCTGCGTATGTGCTTGTTTGTAAACGCCGTTGTGTGTGCACATTTATTATATACATTAAATATATTTACACACACGCGTTTTGCCTCCACAAGTATTCGTACGTATGTATACGTATCTATGTATACTTAATCAATTACACGTAAGTACAATAGGATGCTAGCATGCTTATAGCGTACATGCACGTTGGTGTCAAATGTATTGTCATACAGCAACTGTTCCCTGATAGGATTCAACACGTGTTGATGCAACTAGAGTGCGACTTCCAGCTTGGTCGGTCACACGATGTTTATGATTAGGGAAGAACCGATAATGTATATTTCCAACGCGAACTCTTTTATGGAACAAACTGACGTTTGCGCTGAAACATGATTAACACCGTGTTCACAAATTTACACCGTCACCTATACAATGTACAGCGCGAATCAATGTACATGATAAACAGTTTTGATATATTCGCAACCCGAATCCAATTATTTCGCCAAAGCGACTAGACTAGTTGATCGCACCATCGTCACGTACCACAAAACTGCGACGTCAAGTACCGCATAACGGCGATGTTTCGTCATCAATTTTAATTTCCACCATTGGCAACGACTCGTGGGAGTCTGGCATGTTGGTGTTCCCAGCATGCAACCCGTTTTGTTGTGTTGCTTCCGGTTGCGGCGCTTCACTTCCGTCAGCAGTTCCGGTTGGGTTGAGTGCGTTGCACTCCTGCTGCGGTCGCACATTGAAGAATACATCTTCGTCACCCGGTCTGAAACCAGGAACATACGGGGCGATGAAAACTGGTGTTAACTGAGGCGCTAGTTCGTTGTCCGATGACGTCGCGCTCGTGCATGCCTGTCGGTAGGACGTGTTACGCGCGAACAGGAAGCCTTGCGGGTATGCGAAACCGTTATGCGGCGGCACGCTGAAAGCATGTCCGACGGGCAGATAACATATGCTGCCTCTCGGGGCGCGAAGTTCGCCGGAACTAGAACTGTTCTCCATGACAGGCCCTGCAGAACAGACACTCGTGCGATGCGCAGACGACACTCCTCCAGGCACCGCCAAGTGGAGACTGCAACGGCGAGCGTCCCACTGCTCCGACTGCATTCCACCCACTTCTGGGAACATCAGGAACGGTTGCGATTCCGCGGCTGCGTCTTCGGAGAGGGCACTTCCGGTAGAGTTGCGCGGTTGTCCGTCGTAAGGCATGAGGAAGGCTTGGGAATAGGACGACGAGGAGGGGTCGTCGTTGATAATGATCGTCGGGAGAACTGCGGGGACGCGAACGGCACCGTTCGGTGCTCCGGTACGGTTGGGTGCGTGCGCGTGCTGCGACGTTATTCCGGTGATCTTCTTCTTGGCGTAGCAGTGCAGGTAGATGCACTGCACCGTGATGTAGACGACGAAGACGCTGGTCGCTCCGATGAGGAAGGGAGGCACGAGCCAGTACTCCCCTTCCCGACGTCGAATCTCCCGCCGTTCCCCGCTGCTCTTCCTTTCCTTATCCGCGTGCGTCGTCTTCCTTCCCGTCTCCCTCGGGACAACGACGGGTGGACACACGCACTCCCTGGGCTCCGCCGGAGCTGGCGTCGGCGTTGTCATGACAACAAGAATGCCAGATATATTGTCCGCTGTAGACTCTTCTAAAGCCAAACATGATGGCGGAGTAACGAGAAGCAGTGGGGCGGTGAGGAGTAGTATAGTCACCGGTGACGTCATTGTTACTGTAGCTACGTCACTGACAACGGACAATTGCCGTCAAACGGTGTTATATGTTACGTTGTTTTAGACAGTATTCTTGCGTTCGATTGGGTCTCAGAGTCGTTTATTTGACGTATTTGTTCGCTGGTTCTCTTCTTATTCAGAGATGTCGCCGTGTGTTGTGAATCTATTCCTGAAACAAGACAGCCATTTGTAGACAATGCTAACTACATTGACTACAATGCGTTTGCCTAAGTGCGACTTTGCGCGCGTTCCAGCATTCTTGTATGACGCTGCAAGCCAGCATATACACGACGCACGTAGAAAAGCACACGTCACGTCAACAATGCACAAGCACACATACGCGCGGACGCACATGCACGCACCCATACACGCGCACGAGCCCGCACACGCACGCACGCGCACACAAGTACGGACACACAAGCAAACATATACACACGCACAAACACACGTACACACGCACACACACACGCACACACGCACAAGCGATCGGATTCACACAATGATGTGAATGCGATCAAAACACGCATACACATATATAATGCAATAAACGATTAACGTCTTTGATTGAATTAAATGTATTATTCATGTGTGTTAGTGAAGCACAGGTGATTACTCTCTAGTTGAAATGTCACGCTAAAGCACTTGTCCTACGTTAAGCGACTTAGCGTTCAACTATGAGAGTTTTACACACGTAATGCAAAGCTAAGCAGTGCGCGGATAAGGTTAACACCGTGTTATAAACACAGGCTTACTGCGGCCACATGTAACTTGAATAGCAATCACGATAGTACTGCTTAGTGTAGAATCAATTCGAATGTGTGCGACGCAGGGACGGTTGGAGCGAGGGAGGAGAAAAGTTAAAGTAAAGGGAAGTGAGGGAGGGAGATCGCGAGGAAAGGAACGAGGGAGGAAGTGACATGTGAAGGGAGGGAGGGAGAGGGGGACGGAGGGTCGCTCTATTATCACAGTACAAATGGCGAAAATGTGCACCGTAACATTGTGTCCTAGCATTAAACTCCTAACGAAAACGATCGTTGTTCGTTGGAACGTTGATTTATTGAAGTAAGTCACTGCTATAAATTAAGGGAACTTCTGGGCGAAACTGTTTTTGTTTGTTTAGAAAGCTGAAAGTCTCACGGAAATGTCAATAGCTAAATAAGATAATGGAGTATTTGTTTAGGTTGGTCTTTGGACGTGGCGGTCAACTTGAAATATTACATTGTTTTCTATAACCCTGTTTTCTCCTATATGAATTGACCACATTTATTGAACATTCGCTTGCTGTCTATATACATTACCCTGCACCTGCCTATGTACGGGCATTTCTTAAAATATGCAAACATTTTTTAGTTTCATAACCCTTTACCAGAACCATTTTGTAACATTTCAAAACAATCGCAGTAACAATGTGAACCATAATCCCATGGTGTACTTGTCATTCCAGAATAAATTATATAGATAATTTATTTATTAACATGTGAAATTGACTACATTATTATTTCAGAAAAATGCATTCAGTGTAATTTGCGATTCAGATATGATTAACGCTTAATAATGTTTGCTAATGATGTCTAATGTCGTTGCGTCAAATATACAACGTGAACACTGCCAAATGCCGTGATTGCCTTCGACCCTTGAGTTGGCCTATAATTGAGATTAAACAACCACTTCAATCAATGCTGCTATTTTCGTGACGCCACAATTAGAGTAATCAAATGAACCGTTCGTGATTTTGCCTTCGTCTCAAACGACAACATGTAATGACGTCATCGGGTCAGGACAAGAATATGCCGTGCACTTCCGGTGTAGATTGTCACGCAGACAACTTAATTAGCGACGGAACAAGAATATCTTGCATCGACGACGCACGACTTGTTTTGCCTTTCAACTGATAACGCTTCACCGAGAAAGTACCGAGAGGTAATGCTCGCTTGTTTTTGCGCTCAGATAAATTGGCAGCGCGGTACAGTCAGTGTTGCAGAAATAACAATATATCAGATGTTTCGTAACCGTAATCATGGCCTATTTTTGTCAAACAGGAAATCTAAAAAAGGGTTAACCTGAAACGGCCGGGTTGTAGCAATATCATCTGGTATGAAGACACACCAAATAAAGAATATAGGCGGAACAATATGGGTCTTCATACAGAAACCTATGGAAGTGGGTGTCAGCTTTCCTCATCAAATATCGTTTTTGGATATTCGTGATCTGCCACAGCAAAGTTGGTGTTAAGTTACAAAATTGTGAAATTAAAGTTTGTACCTATTTTTTGATTCCACAAATCAGAAGCTTTAAAATGATGTGTTGATTTGTTTAAATACCTTCATGTTTAAATACTTTAATGTATTAGTTCTGTGGCAGAACCTCATATTTGCCAGAAGCTTGCAATGTCCCCGAATATTGCTAAATCAGAAGAAAACGATGAAAGGTGACATTTTCAGTGAGACACGAAGACATTTTTACTCATGTTGTTTATTGTTTTTAGAATGCGCTTTTAGTAGTTTTGAATTATTTGTCGATGAAAATAAACCAGCCATTGTAAAGTGAGATAATAAGTAAGCATTTTTTTGTGCAAATATCACAAAATTTATTAGACATGGCTCATAAACGGAATGTGTCTGTGCGACTTAATACGTTGAACGCCGTGGTGGGTCGCCTATTGGAAGCGGTGACGCAATCTCTCCATGCACACTTCCTTTCTAATTTTAGCCAGACAGAAACCCCTGCACCGCACAAGTAGCTGGTATTGGATGTATCATATCTTAACGCAGCACTTCTTAACTTTTTACACGGCGATCCATATGCTGATCTAGCTTGGCGACCCATGCCTTCAGAAAGTGAAACTGATAAATGATGAACAGTGATGATAAAATACTTAGCCTTAACCTGGAAAATGAGAAACGAGAACATTTTATTAATATAACTTGCTGAAAACCGACGAATTGCCAAATCATCGTCGTTCGGTTTATTGCCGAAGAATGAGAACCCTGTGTACTTTGAAGGCTTCGATATGTGGTAAATTTATATAAATATAAGTTGATTTATTTACCAATAACAAATGCATGCGATGACGCGAATACGACGGCTTTTAAAATTCGTTGACTATTTTGGCATAATTTATATATTCGCCTTGCATGCATCTGGGACAATAAAGGAAAGTTTGCCCAAATACTGGAGACCCTTGGCGATCCACTCAAAATGGCTTGGCGACCCAATTTTGGGCCGCGGCCCAGGGGCTAAGAACCGCTGTCCTAACGCCACCCATACGACATGGTAACAACATGACGTCACAGGACACATAATCGAATGACATTCACACGACATTAATAACGTCACGTGACACCTGGACCATCTCAGTGACATTCATGTGAGAAATGCCGTGGGCGTTTCCGCGATAAATGTCAAATAAACGGCGTTCCTACTTCAATATTGAAAATGTCAGCGCTACGTGTGTCGATTTACGCGTGACCTTCAAGAAAGTAGTCGTACGTCGACATCAAGTGTGTCACGTGGATGTAGGCCTACTGCAAACTGTGATATTGTCGTGAAGAACTACTGGACACTGAGACGTAATGTACGGTATCATATGATGTCCACTACCCTTTGACATTCGCTGTCTCCGCTGGTTTCAGTTCACGCTTAAAGGTTGTTTGCCTGTTCCGATAGTCGAGTTCAGCGAGCGTGGTAATATTGGCAGGCATTTCGCTGAATTGGTTGTTTTGTATGTGGGAAAATCGCTACTGCGCTGAACGTGAAATACATTAACCATTAAACCATTCGGCGTCCGTTATATTGCCAATATAATTGTTTGTATTATGTTAAACGATTCGGCGTCCGTTATATTGCCAATATAATTGTTTGTATTGTGTTAAACCATTCGGCGTCCGTTATATTGCCAATAGGATTCTTTGTATTATGTTAAACCACTCGGCGTCCGTTATATTGCCAATATAATTGTTTGTATTATGTTAAACGATTCGGCGTCCGTTATATTGCCAATATAATTGTTTGTATTATGTTAAACCATTCGGCGTCCGTTATATTGCCAATATAATTGTTTGTATTGTGTTAAACCATTCGGCGTCCGTTATATTGCCAAAAGGATTCTTTGTATTATGTTAAACCACTCGGCGTCCGTTATATTGCCAATATAATTGTTTGTATTATGTTAAACCAATCGGCGTCCGTTATATTGCCAATAGAATTGTTTGTATTATGTTAAACCATTCGGCGTCCGTTATATTGCCAATATAATTGTTTGTATTGTGTTAAACCATTCGGCGTCCGTTATATTGCCAAAAGGATTCTTTGTATTATGTTAAACCACTCGGCGTCCGTTATATTGCCAATATAATTGTTTGTATTATGTTAAACCAATCGGCGTCCGTTATATTGCCAATAGAATTGTTTGTATTATGTTAAACCATTCGGCGTCCGTTATATTGCCAATAGAATTGTTTATAATCTGAATGTTTCGTTTTCTTTTTGCGAGCTAAACATTCAAACGTGGAACCTTTTTTGCGCTTATTAAAACAATAATAATGTATCTCAACATATTTAGTATGGCCTTAAGGGCTCAGCACACTGTTAGTTTTCCCATAGGCGACCATGTTAACGTTTCGCGTGATTATAAGAAAACATGACCTACAACGTTTCTTAAACTTCTCACCTGCTGTTATTATCATCTCATTGACATGCTGGTCGAGTTTAGTCAAAATCTAATATTTCTAGCTGACAAAAATGCGTGTATGTGTGACGCCGGTTAATATTTACGAATGGATGCAGGCAATAATCCGGCTAAAGGGTCAACTAGCCAAATTGCTGCCAAATACCCTTCCGCTTAGTAAAATCAGCTACCACTGCACCGTTTTACTGTCAACAGCTTCTACAATCACACCGAGAAATCTGATTACTCAAATGCATGTATGTCAGAGCAGGTGAATTTGGTAAAAAATCATTTCTCAAAAATAAATTGCACTTTTTTTCTGTACCCAAGCAGGAAGTCTAACAGTGTCCTGACCCCAAATAGGCATGGTGATTTTGGAGAAAAATGTTGAAAACAACACACTTTATAGGCACCAATGTTACAAGCACTCTGCAATTTTATCTTTTTGTAATCCCTCCAGTTGTTTGTGTTTTATGCACATTTCAAAGGTGCCACCAAACGGCAAGGCACCAAAAAAATCAGCACTTCGCTGTTGGACAATTTGTAATCCAGCACATTGTTCTCATGTGGCACTATGAACTCCTGAGACAGTTTTCCAGAAAGTCCAATATGTGTTTTATAAGAAAAGAAAATACAGCCAGTTGTTAGGTTACATTCAAATTTGTATTGATTTTTTGACCTTGTGCCCTATTTACAAAGGTAAACATCAACAAAAAGTCACCTTCGGGTGTAAAAGCATTACTTTCATTATTATACTAAAAACGTGGAACAGACAGCGTAATGTTAAAGTGTTGTTCGTTGTTGTCCTCTCTATGTTCTGCCACCAGTTAAGTTGGTGTTGTTTGTTGATATCCTCTCTTTGTTCTGCCACCAGTTAAGTTGGTGTTGTTCGTTGTTATCCTCTCTTTGTTCTGCCACCAGTTAAGTTGGTGTTGTTCGTTGTTATCCTCTCTTTGTTCTGCCACCAGTTAAGTTGGTGTTGTTCGTTGTTATCCTCTCTTTGTTCTGCCACCAGTTAAGTTGGTGTTGTTCGTTGTTATCCTCTCTATGTTCTGCCAACAGTTAAGTTGGTGTTGTTCGTTGTTATCCTCTCTTTGTTCTGCCACCAGTTAAGTTGGTGTTGTTCGTTGTTATCCTCTCTTTGTTCTGCCACCAGTTCAGTTGGTGTTGTTCGTTGTTATCCTCTCTTTGTTCTGCCACCAGTTAAGTTGGTGTTGTTCGCTGTTATCCTCTCTTTGTTCTGCCACCAGTTAATTTGGTGTTGTTCGTTGTTATCCTCTCTACGTTCTGCCACCAGTTAAGTTGATGTTGTTCGTTGTTATCCTCTCTTTGTTCTGCCACCATTTATGTTGGTGTTGTTCGTTGTTATCCTCTCTTTGTTCTGCCAACAGTTAAGTTGGTGTTGTTCATTGTTATCCTTTTTTTGCTCTGCCACCAGTTAAATTGGTGTTGTTCGTTGTTATCCTCTATTTGTTCTGCCACCAGTTAAGTTGGTGCTATTCGTTGTTATCCTCTCTTTGTTCTGCTACCAGTTAAGTTGATGTTGTTCGTTGTTATCCTATCTTTGTTCTGCCACCAGTTAAGTTGGTGTTGTTTGTTGTTATCCTCTCTTTGTTCTGCCACCAGTTAAGTTGGTGTTATTTGGTGTTATCCTCTCTTTGTTCTGCCACCAGTTAAGTTGATGTTGTTCGTTGTTATCCTATCTTTGTTCTGCCACCAGTTAAGTTGGTGTTGTTTGTTGTTATCCTCTCTTTGTTCTGCCACCAGTTAAGTTGGTGTTGTTCATTCTTATCCTCTCTTTGTTTTGTCATCAGTTAAGTTGGTGTTGTTCGTTGTTCGTTGTTCGTTGTTATCCTCTCTTTATTTTGCCACCAGTTAAGTTGGTGGTGTTCGTTATTATCCTCTCTTTGTTCTGTCACCAGTTTAGTTGGTGTTGTTCGTTGTTATCCTCTCTTTGTTCTGTCACCAGTTAAATTTGTGTTGTTCGTTGTTATCCTCTCTTTGTTTTGCCACTCGTTAAGTTGGTGTTGTTTGTTGTTATCCTCTGTTTGTTTTGCCACCAGATAAGTTGGTGTTGTTTGTTGTTATCCTTTCTTTGTTCTGCCACCAGTTAAGTTGGTGTTGTTTGTATGTTTACCTCATCCATCTCCCTATAAGCATGTTTGTTTGTCCGCACACATCTAATTACCATTGATGCTTTCTGGATTATAACGCAGAAGTTGGTTCCGTCAAAAACAAAGACGGGTGCAAATCAGCTTTCTTTGTAACTAACTCTAAATAGTTTAGCATGCACTTACTTTGAAATATAATGTGTTCTCTAGTTATTTTAGATTTACTCTTTAAACTCGACTGCTAACACGATAAGTCACTGACGAGTTATATCAGATCTGTTGACTTCGCGGTGAACATTTGATAATACTTGTCCCATTTGTAACACCTTTTTATAAAATATCCAGATATTCGTACAGAAGTAAACAAATGTAGTTGATATATTGTTGATAAAACATCCTTTAAATTATCTTAACATAACTTTTGTCTCTACATTTACAGAACAGCTACAATCTTGGCTAAAGTATCCTACCTCTGTAAAATGTACCCAAACAACGCAGATAACTTATCTTACAACATGCTGTTGCTCCAGAGAAAACAAGCTCAACCTGGCTATGCGCACTTTCTCTGTAGATGCATATAATCCTGTGCAACGAAATCACCATGATATTATAAACATGTGAAATGTTAGCCCTTAAACAAACGCACACAGGCACACACACAATATCATAACTAAGGAAGTAAACAAATCATCACCAAAGCAAGAGGTCATCGACGATTTAGGTGTTTTTTCTTCTAAGTGCCGTGTCTATCACATGCGTTGTGATACATACTTCCTTTACGAACTATTTAATCAGTGTTTCAACAACAGCATGCTTCCTGAAGCATGGCGTCGGGTAATTGTAACTCCGATACCCAAGTGTTGTACGTCTGATCCACGAGTGCCATTGAACTACAGGGGAATTACGCTTAGTTCCCATGTGTATAAAATATACTGCTCTATTTTAAATGATCGTCTTATATCGTGTGTAGAGGGCAACAACCTTTTGTGTGATGAGCAAAACGGGTTTAGACCAGGTCGCAGTTGTCTCGACCACCTATCTACCATTACAAACATAATCAATACTAGAAAGAAATGCCGACAGTAAACGTTTGCATGTTTCGTAGATTTTAGTAAAGCTTATGACCGTATCAATAGAAATTTCCTCTGGAACAAAATTAGGAACTTCAACATACAAGGGAAAATGCTTGAGGCTTTGAAATCGTTATATGTTGATTACAAATGTTGTGTTAGGGTCAACAACTTAAAGTCTGACTGGTTCAATGTTGAATGCGGGTTTAAGCAGGGATGTGTTATATCACCTATCATGTTCAATAAGGTTATAAACGATTTATCAGCTGAATTGAAAGGCACGGGTAAAGGTGTTAAGATCGGAGACGAAACTGTTACAATGTTAGCATACGCAGATGACATTGTGGTGCTGGCCGAATCAGCAGAAGAACTGCATAAATTGCTAAATGTTATCTGGAAATGGTGCAATGACTGAGGCATGTCTATTAACAAAGACAAAACTCAAATTGTACATTTTCGTAATCCATCGATATCTGAGACTACTTGCGATTTTCTACTAGGTGACCAAAGCATATGCATCGTAAATAAGTATAAATATTTAGGTTTGATTTTAACTGAATATCTTGATTATAAGGTGATGGTAAAAACAATAGCAACTACGGCGAACAGAGCTCTGGGTTTGTTAATGGCTGAGACAAAGTGTAATGGAGGAATGCCTTTTAACTGTTTTACAAAACTATACGATGGTATGGTGCTCTCCATTATTAACTATGATTCTGCTGTGTGGGGTACAAAGGAATATTCGGTCATAAATAGCATACATAATAGGGCCTGTTGTTTTTTCCTAGGTGTGGGTAAATATACCCCATCAGCAGCAGTACAGGGTGAAATGGGGTGGAAAACCCCGACTCACCAACAATGGCTATCTGTTATTAGGCTCTGGTGTCGTTTGATCAATATGGATGTATCTAGAGAAACAAAACGTGTGTTTCTATGGATGATGGAAATGGTCGTAAGTGGGAAACGAAATTGGGGCTACGAAGTATACCGTCGTTATAATGAGTTAAATATGCATAATCTTACTAATATAAGAGACCATGTTAATGTAAAGGCTATAATAGAACACACAGATGTTTGTCTGTCTGTATTACATGAACAGCAATGGCTTCATATTATAAATAGAGAAGAGGGCAGAAATGGTAGTAGAAATAAACTAAGAACTTATAAACAATTCAAATAATTTGTTGTAACTGAGCATTATGTTAAGAAAATTAGGCCTAGAGGTAATTGATCAGCACTTGCAAAATTTCGATGTGGCGTGGCACCAATCAGAATTGAAACTGGACGAAACATACATACATATATTCATTCATACATTCATTCATACATTCATTCATACATACATACTTACATACACACATACACACATACATACAGACATACATACATACATTCATTCATACATTCATTCATACATACATACATACATACATACATACATACATGCATACGCGCACACGCGCACACGGGCACACGCGCGCACGCATGCACGCACGCACACACGCACACATGCACACATGTGTACATGCACACATGCGTACATGCATACATGCCTACATACGTACATGCGTAGATGCGTACATACATACATACGTACATACATACATACATACATACGTACGTGCGTAAGTACACGCGTACATGCGTACATGCGTACACGCGTACACCCGTACACGCGTGCATGCGTGGAAACGTGCAAACGTGCATACGTACATACGTACAGACATGCATACGTGCATACGTACATACATACATACATACGTACATGCGTACATACGTTCATACGTACATACATACATACGTTTATACATACATACATACATACATACATACGTACGTACGTTTGTATGTATGTATGTATGTATGTATGTATGTATGTATGTATGTATGTATGTATGTATGTATGTATGTATGTATGTATGTATGTATAAACGTATGTATGTATGTACGTATGAACGTGCATACGTACATACGTACAGACATGCATACGTGCATA
>CM034544.1:19444145-19449145 GCA_020002185.1 Paraescarpia echinospica
GTATGTATGTATAAACGTATGTATGTATGTACGTATGAACGTATGTACGCATGTACGTATGTATGTATGTACGTATGCACGTATGCATGTCTGTACGTATGTACGTATGCACGTTTGCACGTTTCCACGTGCATACGTACATACGTACAGACATGCATACGTGCATACGTATATACATACATACGTACATGCGTACATACGTTCATACGTACATACATACATACGTTTATACATACATACATACATGTATGTATGTATGTATGTATGTATGTATGTATGTATGTATGTATGTATGTATGTATGTATGTATGTATGTATGTATGTATGTATGTATGTATAAACGTATGTATGTATGTACGTATGTATGTATGTACGTATGAACGTATGTACGCATGTACGTATGTATGTATGTACGTATGCACGTATGCACGTATGCACGTCTGTACGTATGTACGTATGCACGTTTGCACGTTTCCACGCATGCACGCGTGTACGCGTGTACGCGTGTACGCGTGTACGCGTGTACTTACGCACGTACGTATGTATGTATGTATGTATGTGTGTATGTATGTATGTATGTATGTATGTACGTATGTATGTATGTACGTACGTACGTACGTACGTACATACATACATACATACATACATACATTCATACATACATACATACATACATACATACATACATACATACATACATACATACATACATGCATACATACATACTTGACGAATATTGTTTATTGAACCTGCTCAGGTTCCGGACCATGTAAAAGCCGTAGACGTTATAGTATCAGTTGTATTCCTTCCGATGACTGCGAGTAGAGCAAAGCAGCGTAGCCCACTTTAAATTCGTCCGTCATTTTCTGACTGATCCGGAAATGTCAAAGCCCTACGTTCGATGCGACTGTCATGACATTTCCGACGGCAAGAAAACGGTCAAACACGTCTATGCTGCGCGTTCATCTTAAGCGTATAGCGCGCAAGTCTGCTAAGCGCGGGTAAGTCGAGACGCGTGCGTGACGTCGGAACGTGACGTCATTCGGCATTAGGCATCCAGCACAGCGTCGCTTTGATTAGAAAGTGCAATTTTTTTTAAGTGTGGCGACGAATATTGATTAAGTCGAATCGTGCAAAATAAACGACCTCGTACGCTTGCGTTAATTCCTTTTGCATTCATTCATGTAACGGCCATTATGCACGGAGCACGTGGATGCTATACAGATCACTGGGTGTTTGGGCTGTAGACAACGATGAAGTTGTTACTATTTCTTTGATTTACTAAATATATAGGCACTCGTACACAAATGCACGCGCGCACACACGCACACACGAACGCACGCTCACACGCACCCACACAACAACAACAACAACAACAGCAATTAGAGTTTTGACGTAAGCCATAATGTAAATGGATATAGTTCGTTACTTCAACTGAAAATAATCGTAATCAAACTTGATCAAGATACGTTCAATCAGTGCGTCTGTTACCGCATTGACTACGAATTCTGTAGAAACAGGAAAACACTTTAAAGCGGTTAAGACAATATTTCTGGGTGTAATTACAAGGTCGTTCCAACAAGTTTGCCAAGAAGATGCACTTTGAACGTGACATACGACACGAAGTTATGACGATAATTGTCGACAGAGAAGCAAGAAAATCGATTGAGATGGCGGACACATATGGCGTCCGTTGCTGATTACTCGTGGCGTGCGTGGTTCAGTCTCCATCTACATGGGCAGTATTCTCCTTCTAATCAAAATATGGAAGTACCGGGACTTTTATCCTCCGGGAAACTCCAGATTCGAACTGCATTTTATATCGCTAAGAACATAGTAATTGAAGAAATAAATATTTTGAACTAATGTTGTTGTAGCGACATTAATTATATTTTTCTGTTGGAGTAATTCCAATGGAAATAGTAACCAGATATTGCAGGAACTGTACACAAGGCGAAGTGCCTGTTATGATTACGATCGTTACGACAATTGTCTCGTGACTATATTATTTTGTTGCCATCCATCAACTACAAAGCAAGCTGTCGGGTGTGGGTAAATTCCTTTAAAAATCATATCATGTTATTATCTGGTCCAATTGATAGTATGTTATCATATATCTGGTGACAGCCACATGGCATTGTCGTCAATATACTCACAATGGCTGATCCTTCAGAGTAATCATGGCAACAATCGTGATGACGTGCAAACGTAACCATACATTCGAAATCGAATACACTCATTATCTATATAATCGCATCAGTAATCATTCGTACATGTTATGAGTAATCGCAAACATAATCGATTATTATTGTGATCACGCATCTGATGATTACGTATTACAAGTGTAACTATCATCATCGCCATGCCAGTTATAAATGCATAGATATTTCGGAACTGGCATAATGGTTATGACAGTAAAGCTAATGAACATTCGTAGTGAATAATAATTGTACTATATATTTCCCAACAAAATATCTGTTTTAGTATTTGGTTGTTTTATTTGTAATAACCGATCTACTTTCCATACAGAGAGTTCGTTTATCGGTTGCTTTGCTGCCTTTTGCACTATTTGAATTAATCATACTGCTTAGTGTAATGACTTAATGTAATGACTTACTGGTCACGCTGATATTATCGTATCTCGATAGCCATATATATATATATATATATATATATATGGCTATCGAGATACGATAATTCAGACCAGTAAGTCATTACACTAAGTCATTATATAAATCATATATATATATATATATATATCAACATAATATAGAATATAACATAACATAATGAACCATGTATATACATATATATGTATGTATATATATATATATATATATATATATATACATACATATATATGTTTATATTCATTATGTTATGTTATATTCTATATTATGTTGATGTGACTAACGCTGACCTCTATACATCTTGACTTTGCCCTTGAGATTCCTTTCCACACGTGATGCAATCAATATTTTCTTTGACGTCCTGCCTTTCCAATAAGAGAATATATAGCGTTAGGCAATGCATCCAACAAGACCGATAAAGGAGACCTATCAGTGGCTTTTCTCTGCAGAAGGCAATGATAAATTAGCCAATAACCAGGCACGGTACTCACTAAGACAATTAACTAACCACCTACTTGACTTCATTGTTATTACATTAGAATATATATAATAAATTAAAATGTGGTTAATTAATCCTCATAATTATTAATAACAAAAACAGTCCACTATATAAAATTAAGCTAACTTTTTTCGATGTTGGAATAATACAACATTATTTATTGGTTAACACGCTACATAGAATAACGCCATTCTGTGGTAAAAGTGAAAGTTAGTATCTATTGGAAACCGCATCTCTGAACTAATAAATATCATAGCCAACGAGTATATATAAATTGTCACAGAGGAATTTATTGTTGTTCTATTTTAAACAGCAACCCCGCCGCTACAATGCAATTTATGATCAATCAACTTGCACATGTAGTAAACTATGCCCAATTTGTCAACTAAAATGCCAGATGTCAAATATCCGATGAAAGGCGTTAACTTCAACGCTTGGTAACGTGTGGATTTTATAACATAGCTGTCCGCCAGTAATTGTATATTATTACTCGTTTTTATGAGGCATACAATTTACAGCGGCAACTATATGATACATTCATGAAAAAAGGCATTGCTTTGTTTGTTATTACTATTAAAAAAAACTGCATCATCCGGTTGGAGCTACATACTCACGGAGACAGAACACAACATCCCGTAGTATTCGTAAAACTCTTCAGTATAGATTGTAAATGCACGATTCCCGGTCAGTGACATCTCATCTAATTCCAAATGGCGCCTCGTTCAACGCCGGAGGAAAGTCTGTGATAAATGTAGTAATCAAATTGTTTAAGAAACGTCCCACGACAATCTATGGCGAATACGGACATTAATTAAATCCACACGACAGCAGATAACGCTGCGGGCCGCTCGGAGATTGGAAGACGTGTTCAACCAACAACTGCGTTCAAACTAACGGACATACGCGACCACGGAGAACGCTATATTGGTGGACACAAAGCATTGGTGACTTTCTTAATGGTTTAATTTTAGCATTTTGATAGATTACAAGAAAACTGTACCAGAGAATAATCTGAAATTTCTTAGCTGCCACGTCCACCATATCAATGCTATGCAGATCAAACTGCGTCAAAACCACATACCACCAGCTCTTTTAAAACGCATACATGAATGGTGCCCATCAATGTTTATTTGTCAAAAGAATTGCCAACAATACTCGGCAAACTACACACTTCCAAATATTCGTTATTTCAGTGCAAATACATGCTAGTACCCAACCTGATCAAGTCTGATCTATTGCATTACCTTCCAATAATTTTTTTTCAAATTTCAAATATATTGTCGTGAGACACAACAGGAAGGAAAATTGTGATCTGAACCCTGGTCCAGTAATAGCCAGATGGGACCCAACTCAGGCAATGGATCAGAGCGACAAACAGGCGAACCAACGTACTGTGTAATCACTTATGAACCGATAGGGATTCTGTTCTGTCATAGGGATCATAGCGGATACTGTGGTGTGTGCGTGTGTGCGCAGGTGCGCGTGTGCGTGTGTGCGTGTGTGCGTGTGTGCGTGTGTGCGTGTGTGCGTGTGTGCGTGTGTGCGTGTGTGCGTGTGTGCGTGTGTGCGTGTGTGCGTGTGTGCGTGTGTGCGTGTGTGCGTGCGTGCGTGCGTGTGTGCGTATGCCCATGTATTCACGTCTATACTCGTGTACGCATACACGAATGTACACCTGTACGCATATGTGCATCTATGCACGCATGTATGCGTGTTCGAATGCTCGCATGTATACATATGCATTCTTGTATACATGTATGCATGAACGCATGTACGCATGACCTCATATACACATGGAAGCGTATACGTACGTATGCATGCATGTAACCAGTGCATGTCGTTGAATAACAATCGACTTATCCTGAAATGTCGCT
>CM034544.1:19454145-19469145 GCA_020002185.1 Paraescarpia echinospica
TAACATGGTACTTATCTCCACCAACTTTTCTTGTACGGGGCTGCAATTTTCAGCGATCTAGCGGGCCCACTGAGGTGGTTCATAGATTTAGATGTATTCAAATTCGTCCGGGATGGCGGGAATATCGTGTGTCGCGTACATATGACAGCCGTTTTACGGGTAATTCGGTTAGTAATCAATATTTTAACTGCAGCAGCGTGAATCAAATTGTGAAGCTTTTAAGAGGACTATGAAAACATTATATTTTAATCAATATTTTAACTGCTATAATGATTTAACGTTTTAAGTGGTTATACGACACGAAAACAATTTAAAGATAACATTTAGTTTTATGTTTAAGTAATTTCTTTCTATTACTATTTTATACATAAAATAGTTTTTAACTCGATTTCGCGCTACGTAAGTATATATGTATAATATATATATATATATATATATTATATAATATATATATATATATTTATATATATATATATATATATAATATATATATATATATATATATATATATATATATATATATATATATATATATATATATATATATTATATATATATATATATAATATATATATATTTATATATATATATATATATATATATATGTGTTGCTGCCCCAGAGTGTGCAGTTCATTTGTGGTAAAATGTAGCTGTTGTAGAACGTCTTCTTTGCTTGGTACGGAAGGTGTTACTTTATTCTACAGAAGCGTGAAAGGTTCCCGGAAATCGCATTGTGTATCATCGCACATGTGCGAAGAAATTATCAACTTGGAGGCCAAATTGGCTGTCACGATCAACAACTTGCAGCAGGTTGTTTCCCTTGATTATCTCGTGTTGAGTCAAAGTGAAATGGTGTTTGCCCATTTGTCGAGTTGTGTCGATTGAATTGAATAGGTGTTTATTCAATTCACAGCTCACGACTTGACTCAAGCGGCAGTAACTTGACACGTCTCATCGTGTGGTAATCAAATGTGATAAGTACAGTAAAGGTAGTTCTCACATAACACTGCGGCGTCTAATCCTTAGGACAGCTACTTGGTTTCTCTGGGAAGCATTCAGCCACATTGTAATTACAACACGAATACTATTCGTACACACATGTGTGTCACTGTCTATAGCAAAACACTACTAGAACGGGTGCATAAATTGGAACAACGTGGAGTAAACCTGCTCAAGGTTTGAATTGGCAATTCTCGTTTGAAAGTCCGAAGCTCTAGCCACTGCTCCACGGCGCTACATTACACGCTACATCCTGTCTTTTCCGCGTGTGTCTAGGTTGCGTGCAGACGACGAGAGCAATAGTAGCTTCTGCAGGTATTTCGCACCTACGCATTATCTCAATATATTCTACTTCACGGAACACCTCATCGAATTATTTCTGAAACTACGCAGATTGAGAAAACAAATCAGATACGAATTTAATTCAATCAATTCTCTATTGTCAAATAGTCAGTTAGGCTGTCTGATTGACGCGTATGGCCGATTGTTTGATGAGCGTGCGCCTGCCAAAGGGCGTTGATTGCGCTGATGTTTTCTTAAACCGTAGTTGCACTGCCATTTCTGTGCACCAAGGAATTCCTGCACTCCGGGTCTAGGGAAATTCGTCTGCCAGCAATTGACCAAGGCTATCGTTTTTGCTAAATATTTAATTATTTAATAATTCAGCGTGTCCAAAGTAAGCGCCAAATCAGCTCGGGTCTTCGCGTTTGACGTAGCAAAATCTGTATAATGAAATATAAATGAATGAAACTTCCTAGACCGTATAGTCGATTGAGGTGGGTTTCTGAAAAACTGGCGGCTGCAAGGCACAGAGCACAGTTGTTTTTCCCATAGGCGACCATGTTAACAAGTTGTCTGATTATAAAAAAAATTGGTTCTGAGTGAAAGCTGGAATTCTTCATAGACACTGCCAGCGTGTTACTGAAATGCTGAACAAGTTTAGTCAAATTCCCATAGCTTCAGCTGTTGTTATAGGCACGCATGTGCGATGCTTATAATTATATATAACTATGTATTTCTGCACCAACGTGAGTTATGATAGAACATTTGCCAATAATTCATCCACATATTAAGCCATAGGTGGATGAATTATTGACTATAAATGTCAACACGCTGCACCTTTAATACACCTGCTCATTTGCACTCAGTTCATACTAAAAGTGCATTCTGACTAATAAAAAATGCTTGAACATCTGTTTTTGGAGAAACAACTAGAAACACGCAGAGCGGACATTCCTGGAAAAGATCGTTGCAAGAATTATTCATTTATGGCGCGAACGCCGACGATCTTGCGCCCAACGAAAAAGAAATGTTTACATCTTCGTCGTGCCCCATCTGGCGAGCTCGCTGCGTTGAGTGACCTCATTCTGAGACGCGATATACACCTATCAACCTGTCTAGTGTGCTTACCGTCACCCAACAACGCGCAGACGTGCCACATTTTACAGTGTAAGTCGGTATTTCTGATGTGCTATTCGATATAAATCCGTATTATGTTTTCATTGGCCAGAGTTAGAATGCTGGTTATTTTGCAGAAATGAGGGTGTTCGACAGCTGATGCCCCGGGGTACGTGTACGTGTCACGTATGCAAACATTTTGAAGCGCCTGTATTCTGCAAAACACGTTTCTATAAGGGAGCGATCAGCGTATATTGATTGCTACCATGTGAACCATCTACTGTAGTAGTAAATGCAATATAAGATTAGCCAACTCACCCTACGCAAAAGTGGATAAGTCAAATAATCGTACTTTCCGATGAACACGTTATGTGGGTAATAGCGGTGGAATCCAACATTTGGTTCACAATCAATGCGGATCTTAGGCGTTAGCCTGACGTTGCAATAAATACGCCTGACAGTGCGTTCTATCTGAGCCGGCCTAGAAGGCATACATGTTGGATGTTAATGCCCTCTCGACCGTTCTGGCCCAACGCCCGCGCTTCTTTCCACGCAGCTCCCGTAAAGATACGAAGCCGATTGAAGTCTAAATATAAACACGTTAATTAGTTTAACCCGACTCGCAACGGGAGACGGGGTCGGTCTGTGAATCAGTGGCAAGGCGCAGCGATTATGTACCACAGTCAATGTTCGTTGTTACGTTTGTGGTTTAAGTAGCGGCGTCCAGCTCTCGGTTAATGTGTTACGGTTAGGAGTTTTTTAATTATTTGTTTCTACAAAATTTGTAATCAATGCGTCAAAGGCGTTACGGTCGCAATGACTGGATGCGTATGTATCGAATTTGAATTAAAATACTTTAAGTAAAGAATCATATTAATTTACATAAGTGTTACATCATTACTATAATTGTCCGTTTTGTTTTGTTGGTGTTGTTTATTTCATTGTGCAAATCTGTGTATGCGTAGGTGTGTGTGTGTGTGTGCGTGCGTGCGTACGTTTTCATTTTTTTTGTTTACGTGCGTGAATGACGTCTTTCTTCCTAGAAATTGGATCGATTTCACGCTGTCAATCCTTTCCCGGAAGCAATATCTTGGAATGCGTGAGGGATCACAGTTGAACACACTTTAAGTTTACCTCTGTAAGCATTGTCTTTACTATCGTCAAACCAAACTACGTACGTGTGTAGATCAATATTGTATCACACAATTATGCACACGGCCTCTCATGCAGTATGCGTTGGCATCTGTGGATATATTCACGACGTTTACGTTGTAAAGAAACTCGTTTTTTATTAAACCATTAAAACGGGTAAATATATTCATGTAAAGCTTTCTACCTACGTGGTGATATATTTCTGGCGCTTACATTACGCGATCAACACCGACTGCCTTTATATTTTCGATTTCGTCGTGTTATATTGTGTAGAATAAAGATGGCGAAATTGAGCGAAGACATTGGAACTCAGAAACATGAAAGTAGTAGGGAGTAGACGGATATGGGCCTGACATGTATAACAAGAATGAGTGGCCAACGTTGAAAAGCTGAACACGGGAAGAAGAAAACGATTGGTAGAAATAAAAGAAGAAGGGGAAGATTGATATTGAGATGGGGAGACAGAGAAGAGAGACATCGACAAGCAGGGGATGGATAGCTAGGTATGGGAGATAAGTGCAGAAGAGCGTTATATATTCAATAGTGTTGAAAACAGCGCCGGATTTAGGACTACGGGGACTCGTCGGCAGTGATTGGTCAGGTGTCGTATTACGGTAGTTCCCACTCCTTCCTACCTTCTACAATAGGGACTTCAGTGCAAAATAATGACGTATGCCCATTTAGAACACCAATTTCCATCATGGTGAAGCACTCAAGTTACGTCTAAAAATGTTTCGACCGCAAATAAATTACCCAAAAAGCGTTTTGTGGAGGCCCACATAAAACATAATTGTAGACGCCCCGGGGCAACTAAGGTTTGTTAAATCTTGTTAAAGTTTGCCCTGCCCTGCATTCAACACTGGTGAAACATACCTAATAATGTAACTTCGCCTCGCAAGAGACCAATGAGAAGACAACTGTTTGTAAATTTACATCACACAACGTACGTCACTTACTTGTTTCCTGACTGTGATGTCGTCAACGACGACGTAAGGCGTTATACACGAGCGCCGTCTGTAGGTAGCGCGAGGCAAGTGGTACAGCGATGTTGTCGGTACGGCGGCTAGAGAGAGACTGACGGAGATCGTTGCTCCTGCTACGGCGGCCACCTGCTTTGTGCAACAGACGAGGCCGTTACTTATTGATGAGTCGACGGCGGTGAGGCGATGGGAGGCCGGCGGCCCGTGGCGATGCAGCCGTCGCTCAACGAGGTAGGCACTTTGTTCTCGGTTGCCGCGAACGTTTATCACGGCAACTGTTGCTGTTTTGTCGGGGAGAGAACTATGCTGGAAAATTCGATAGAGTGCGGGTTAAATTGTCGTTGTGAATCGTGGTGGAAGTATTTGATGTGCTTCAGTGAGGATTAAATTGAGCGTGGTGAATGGTTGTCAGGGTTGGTTCGTTGGAGGGATGTTGTTTTTTGTTAGTCGTTCATATACTGACACGTACGCACGCACGCACGCACGCACGCACGCACGCACGCACGCACAGACAGACAGACAGGCAGACAGACAGACAGACATACATACATACAGACATTCAGACATACATACATACATACAGACATACAGACATACAGACAGAGAGACAGACAGACAGACAGAGAGACAGACAGACAGACAGGCATACAGACAGACAGACAGACAGACAGACAGACAGACAGACAGACAGACAGACAGACAGACAGACAGACAGACAGACAGACAGACATACAGACATATATACATACAGACAGACTGACAGACAGACAGACAGACAGACAGACAGACAGACAGACAGACAGACAGACAGGCAGACAGACAGACAGACAGACAGACAGACGCACACACGCACACATACGCGTGCACGCACATACACACCTATGAACACACATACGCACGCACGCTCAAATAAACAAATACGCGCGCACGCACACACGCAAACAAACAAACAAACAAACAGGGGTGGATAATTATGTGAACGAATAGTCTTCACGCAGTGATTGCTGCATAGCTGAAAGCTTCCCATTTAAGTCAAAATGGTGATCGATTGAACAGGTCTGCCAAGAATTGAATTGATAAAGACGCGAGAACGATCACGAGAAAGCTTAATCCTTTGGTTTTGTGCACCACTCAGTTTCGATTATCCGAGGATATTGGGTATAGAGAAGTAATTAATCCATGAAAATTGGCGCTCGAGTTTTAAGCCGTTTAAGAAGGAAACCTTATAGTCAGAGGGCTTATCCTCAAAAAACACCTCGATTGTTCACATCTTTCTACAAGCACCATTTTTAGATCAGCATTAGATATGGCCATGACATTTCATTTTTTTCGCGGGAGCCGAGCTGAGCTCCTGCTATGGCGGCTATATTTGACAAATTCAACATGGCCGCCGTCCAGAGATAGGCTGTGTTGAGAACCAAAAGTAGTAAAACCATAAATGAGACCACTTTTTTGGGTTTTCGAAAATGGGGAACCCATTTCAGGTGTTATTTAGTCGATTCCAGGTCGAGGTCACATGATAAAATCAAATACAAGGCTTTTTTGGCTCAAAATAAAACAAATTTGAGCACAGGATCACTGAATACAGCGTTATATCGCAACCAAGTTATCCAAATTTTATTACGATATTAATGTCAATGTGTTGCAATAATAAATATAATATACGTTTTGACAATTGATGCTCCAAGTGGAAAATGTACCCTAGTCACTGTCGGCTTAAGACTTAGGCATACGAGCTTGCAGTATGCTTATTCTGCGTCCATTGATATACTCATTGGTCATGGCAGATGTCTCTAAGTTCTGTTATGGTGATTTTTCTCATGGCATTATAACAAGTAAAATGTTCGTACGTCCCGGGTACCAAATGAAAATGTACTTAAGTCCTAATCTGGCCAATCACCTTGCTACATAAGGTCACGTGATACCAAAATGGCTGATGCAGATAATGTTGAGGTGGGATGTGGCAGCTGAAAATGATTGAAGTGAGAGACAAAACAGCCAAGAAGCACTCCTCTGAAATTGTCTACAAAGAAAATAACGTTTTGTAAAGACGCAGGAATAGGGTGGGCGCCGTGCTAGCACAATTCCTCGCAGATCGATCAAGATGAAGCTCTCTTATTGATCCGGGGCGCTATGTTGCTAAGAAAGCGAATCCTCAAGAAATAACAGCCATTCAATGGTTTCTTCTCGCCCCGATGTCTCAGTTTGCCCGTAGAAGAAATAGTGTTGAGTTTCTTCAATGTTGTTGTCCAGGGTGCTAATAGCAATATCGATAACTCTAGTCGAGTTCATCAACCCCGGTCAGACCCCTGTCCTTGGCGCCGATCAGCCTCTCTACGCCATATGCAAACACTTGTAGTGGCAATTTCCCGACACACTGGGCGAGGATAAGTTCATCATGCAGCTGGGAGCCTGATATGTGGAGGATAAGTGCCAGCTGATGATGTACAATATACTACAAGGGTCTGGCTGGGACACGGCTCTCAATCAGGCGAACGCCCTTTCCTGTGGTCGCTTGTGCCGTGCTCCTAAACTGCGGCTGCATAAAAGCGTGCACGGGGAATTGCAAATACTTCAAGGCAGGTCTTCGTTGCACAGCACTGTGCAAGTGCGAGGGTGGCTGCCTAAACAATGATGACAACATGTGAACAACTGAACTACTACTAATGAATGGATGGGTAGACAGATAGACGGATGATGGATGAGATTGTCTGATTATACGAATAGAGTGAATAAGTAAAATTGCGCTGTACTTTGTTAGGTACATTCATTTAATTTGAATTTTGTATCCATTTTTGCGTTTCAGAGTGGGTTACATTCCCAGTTGTGCATAATGAAAAGTTTATGTAATCAAATTAATGATCATTGTTCTTGACTTTGATTACACGACCTCGACATTCCCCTTTCAATATCGGTTCCAACATTATAATACGTATATAAACCATTGCTCACGCAGTAAGATCAATTGAATCAACAGATACATGGGGTTTTACGCATTTAGGGGCAAATTTCACCTTGACCTTGATTGAAGAAACCTGTATCCAGAGCTCATTCCATATTCATATATTGTTCAACTAAGATATTTTTAGATGAAAATGACTCCAGAACGGTGAATATCTGATATAGTATGTTTTGGGCTCAAAATATCTATATTTGGAGCCAAAATGACCTTGGATGTGACCTTCTCACGTGATATCGACCTAGCATCAACAAACTAACACCGGTAATGGATTGTCCATACTCGAAAACCCCTAAAAGTGGTATCATTTATGGTTCTACTAGTTTTTGTTCTCAAGCAGCCATCTTGGATTTGTCAAATATGGCCGCCACAGCAGGAACCCAGCTTGGCTCCCGCCAAAAATGAAATGTCTTGGCTATATCTAGTGTTGGTCCAAAAATGGTGCTTGTAGAACGATGTGAACAATTTTATGATAAAGCCCCCTGACTATTAACCTACCTGATTATAATAAAGCAATATGAGCAAACCTGAGGACAGCATAGATAAATATATCAGAACTTCATTTGATCATTGCATTCCACGTTCGCAAATATGATATTACGCATGTATATTTCACACTCCGACTATTTTCGCAATATGCGAGACACGATACTGGTATATCCCCATGCATACATTTATGAAACGTGCGATCTGTTTACCACGCGTGTCCTTCTCGACGACGAAATGTTTACTAGTATTTACTGTGGTCTGTCGGAGCCTGCAGAGACTGCTGGGTACTCTATCGCAGCGTTCATTATTCATTTTCCACAGTTCCTAAAATATGCTCTGGCTGATGCAGATGACGTCACAATTCAACCCCGCCCGATGGAAACTAATAGTTAATATATGTTAAATAGCACATTTCTTAGTTCGTCTGTCAAGTGGATATTCAATATTTGTATTTGTTAACAACGTGACGATACAACGTGAAGCGCTGTGGCGTAGTGTATAGAGCTTCGGACTACCAACCATGGTATACCTGGTTTGAATCCACTTGCCGTCGTTTCGAACCTTGGGCAAGTTTGCTCACTCTACGTTGATCACCACTCAACTGTATGAATGAGTGCCTGGCTATATACAATGGTGGGATATTTGTGTACGAAGTATTCGCGCATTAATGACAGCGTGTTGAATGCTTCCCAGAGAAGTCGAGATGCATGGTGTCCGATTGAACCTGTCTGCCAGTGGGTGAAGCATAAAGTGCTTTGAGTAGTCTTATGGACCGAATATTGCGCTATGTAAGATTTGGAAAATGTAAACTCCTACGCCAAATGAAAACGAAGTGAAATCTCGCGAGGTTTGTCAGCGTGTACCCTCTTGTTTGTGATGACTACTAACAACGGGTGACTCGTGAATCGTTAGGGCTATTACAAGCAAAGCATTTTAATAAGGAAGCAGAGACACCCCATTAGCAACATCTGTTTCACTGATATAACACGAACATGATGTGTTTATGAGAATGTAATTGATTAATTTTACTACTCAAATGCACCATGACGTCACACTGCTTCAACGTGCTGATTCATTCTGATAGAAAACTTGCATCTTGTTCCTTTTTGAGCGATGCAGTTGCCTCCAAAAGAGGAATTCTCACCCAACACGCAGAGCAAGGATGCGTAATAACAGCGTGATCAGTGTAACATATAATATATTGCCGAGTGACTTTGATTCCTGCTTCAAATGCTTTGGTTATACCTCGAGCAGTTGCTTCTGATATCGCTAGACAACGATCACACATCGCTGCCGCCTTTTCGAACTGATGTCAGAGGCAAATGTGCAATTGGTGCGGTTGATTCGCGATGCTCGCTTACAGGTCTAGAACCAGCTGATACAATATTATTCCCAATGACGAGGGCAGATGTGCTGTCTCAAAACACGCTCAAGTGATTATATAATACCGGAACGGTTTGTTGACGGATTGATGATTTCTGTGGATTCATGTCTGTAATATTACATGTGTTTAATCTTTTTATAAGAAACAGCGTCGCCAATTTCAGCTAAGATGTGCGATTTAAAAAAAATGGCACCTCACGGATTTTGGATACAGTTACAAAATAATCAATGTATTGCAAATGTGTCAATGATCATCAGGATTTGTGTTACAATATACACACACCCGCGCACTCACACACGCACGCACGCACCTAACACATAAAACAACGCATATACATTCGCACACACACGAACACACATGCACACGCATAGACCTACGCAAATACAACCGCTCGCACGGACGTACACACACCGGCGCTCGTGCGCGCACAGAATGGTCGAATGTTCCACGCGTTAGGCATCCATTTTTGACGGCTTGACGGACCTTTTCTAGGCAACAGCTCATGCGATAGATATGTCGATTGACCAGCTGTCGCAACACCGCGCATCCGTGATTGTTGTTGGACGGGTAATGTTGGGTTTTCATATATTGAAAATTCTTTTGATGCGCGAATCTGGTTACCAGTCAAAACCAGCGACGACGGCGTGAGCGCGCGCGCGCACGCGTGTGTGTGTGCGTGTGTGTTTGTATGGGAGTGTGTGTGTGTGCTCGCGCGAGCACGTATGACTGTGTGAGTGTGTGTGTGTGTGTTTCTGTGTGTGAATGTGTGTGTGTGTTCGTGAGTGAGTGTGTGCGTGCGTATGTGCGCGCGTGTGCATTTTTATGTGCTTGCATACTGTAGGTATGTCTACAGCTCTGAACGAAATTATACCACCCCCACGACTCAAATCCATTCCGAAAAGCATTAAGCAAAGCTTGGTAATGCGCGCTAACATCAATCAAATAATTCCACCGCTATCCTTAGTGATTGTTCTGGCATAATTCGTCTCTTTTGTGCGTATTAATATTTTATGAATTGCGTCGACAATGACCCATCTAATCTTCGCAGTAGCGGGGGAAGAGGTGGACTGTTTGTGGAGGTTTTACTGATGCTGTAAGTAGGTCGTATAGTATCTGACCCAATCGCCGACAGAGATCGCTCGCACGCCATAACTGGAGGTCTCATCAGTTCGTAAAAATCCAGAAACGCTAGATGTGTTACGTTGGTACAAACCACCCCACCAAACGTGGAGAGGGATTTAAGATTGTAAAGTTAAAGGTCAGTTCTTATATAGGACTGCCCGGAGCGCTTTAGACTTTACCCCCTGATAGACCTGTTCAGCCGAACACCATATCGACTTCTCTGGGAAGCAATAAGTCACGACAACGTCAGTGCTAGTTTGTATCAGTCTGAAGTATTCAAACGTTTACGTGATTATGACGTCACTCCGGCTTCGACTATAGCGCAGTCGGTGTCAATCGGTGTAGTATACATTGCAATGGGGGATGAGTCGGGTTTGGGTCTGATCTGGTCGGGTCTTGTTGGATCGGGCGAAAAAGTGCCAGTGTATCCCGGCTTTAGCCAATCGATGGTCGTGTTTGTGTCTGATTTATATATGGAGCGCGGTAGCGTAGTATTTAGAACATCAGATTCGCAGTGGAGAAAAATCAGAGTTCGAATAATCTTGCTGCCCTTTCGAAACATGGACATTTTAAAACTAAATTCACGAAGGTCCGGTACAGTCAGCTGTATAATTGAGTATCTGGCTATAAACACTCATGGGTATTTATGAATAAATAGGTTCTGTGCAGTAATTGTAGCGTGGCTGAATGATTCCCGTATAAGTCAAGACATTGTTCGAATGGACATGTCTGTTAGGGACGTAAATCCCTCTCAGTTGTTCCAACAACTACACGTTTTTTGAAATTACCTTTACGTTTACATTCTATTATGTAATATTCCAACAGTTAACCCGAAAGAAATATTTTAGTAGATTGACGTTACACATTTGCAAATTGATAAACATTAGTCTCAAATAACCGAATTTTGGTGACTCCCTTCAATCATATCTGTAGCGCCCTCATGCGTATTTGACATGTTTCCTAGAGATGGCGCGACGGGTCATTCAGCACTCCAAAGCAACACCGAAAGGTAGGGGATGACTATTAGGTATAGTTTTACTATAGCGAGAGGAATGCGTGAGTTGTGATACTATTGCTACAAGCTTCCGATAGTATCGTGATCGCATTATGGACGACCGTATACTAGGAAAACGCAGTCATTCGACATATAACGTTTTAGACAATAAAACAAAAACCAAACACTCCAAGCCTTGACTTGCTGATTTTGACTTAAATGCCTAGGCCAATTTGACCCCTCGCTGTTATCCTGGATCACACCCCTTCTTTTGTTCTGTCTAGAGCACATCGCTCTGCTATTAAAAGCGGATGTCCAGTGCCCTGGCTAACTTAGACACACCACCTCTTCCGTAATCTGCCTCTTTTCCTGTGTCATTTAAAGTCTTCCTTGAAAACTATGTTATGAGGGTTTCGTTTGGCACGGCAGACATGGCCAAACCACCGGAGTCTTCTATGCCTAATGATATCTGCAAGTATCTAACGAGAAATTCAACAACACTCGCTCCAGTAAGCCATTTTGCCGTTCCAGCCTACCGTATTAGACTCTAGATACATGGACTATGTTTTAACCGCACATTTTATTAATTGCATTATTCTGGATTACACATTTAAATTGTTTATATATTTTCAAATTCATGTTCGAGCATCCTCTGCAATGCGCGCCCCATCTTGTTTGGCTCCTGAAGAGACTGTTTGAAGTAATCAACTGAAGACAAGATTCCGCAGCCATTTTTAATGTATGAACACTCTGTGGCAGTGACGATATGGTGTGTGTCGCGCGACGCCTCTGTTTGGTAGTGTGTATGAGATGAGGCTGAACAACGATGACGTGATGCTTCTCGAAACGTATTGGCGCCGGGACTTAATTAATATTAACGGGGCTAAGCCAATTCAGAGATTCTGTTCAGCATACTCCGCTGTCGATGTCGGTTCATGACACCGGAAGACGGAGGAAGGGAGTTTATGCTGTTGAAGAGTTTTCGCGGTGACGTTCATAATTTTGGAAGCTCACCAACCACAACGATGTGCACCCCCCTTGAGGCTCGCCAAAACATCCAGAAATGCAACTCTTCCCTTAATATTGGGAGCAAATCCTATCTCCAGCCTCTCCACCAAACTATTAGGGGGGTTAAGTCCTCCCACCCGCAACAAGTTCCAGGCAGACATTAAAGGCTCCATGTTTTTATCGTCCAACAAGAGCACCTTTTTTCAACGTTTGCGAGTTCTCGCATATTCCGTAGATCTCTGAGAGCTACATCGTGAGTGTGTCCGCTGTCAACCACGATGACGTCACATTTGGCGTCACGATGACCGACGTCTTGAGTGAATCGCCAGTGATCAGATGTAACCGGCCGATAAAGGTGAGGTCTAAGTAGTCGGCCATTGGACGAGTATAATAATGCGAGCCGATGTCGAAGGAGTATACGTTCGCGTGGTCATCTTCGGTCAGCCATTGCAGTGTACTGTGTCCTGCATTGAAACCTACCTCGCAGATCGTGTTCACCCACCGCTGCCCGGCCAACCAATGGTACATGCGAGACTGGTGCTTTGCTCGGCCACTGTGACCTTCATCTGCAGCAAATTTACTTCCCTTTTCTTCTTCAAAGTCAACAATTCGTTTGTGATTTGCTTCAAATTGACGGAGTTGCTCGAGGTAGGTGGCCGAGTAGAATTCTTCGTCTGAATCTGGCTTGTTGAACAGCGCGCGGCAGTCGGTTTTATTGGGATTGAGGGGGTCGTCAAAGATGCTCTTCCACGAGTCATGTCGGCTCCTCACGTGGTACGCCGGTTGATTGTTGTTTAGGATACGTTGGCCGACAAAAAACACCGACCAAGAAACACACGATCAGGAGAGCCACGTTCGTTGTACTTCTGGGACTCATCGTACGTTGTTTGATTCAGTATCGCACACGACTGTATCTGCATCCAATAAAACACGATTGTGTCAACATTCAAACATAAACTACTGTATCTCATTCCAACCTCACACAATTGGTTATATATAACCATACAGTGTTGTACATGCATACAAATATAATTGTATCAGTATGCAACCATACCCAATTGTGTACATATATTTATAAATATAATATATTATATATAAATGTATATGTATATATATATATATATATACCTTTATATATAATATATTATATATATAAATATATATTATATATATAGATAAATCTATATATATATATGAAATTGTATGTTTTCACTATCTAATCATGCAAGACGGTTTATAAAGTTTCATATAGTACACGATTACATTTGTACCAACCACATAACACTAAACTTATTATTGTATCTGAATCGAAAAGCATACGATTATATACAACCACATATGATTGTATAGTAATTCAATAACTCATGATTGTATCTGTATCAAATCACATTTCATTATACCTTAATCCAACCACAAATTTTTGTGTCCGAATCTTGGCACATAATTATTTTGTCTTACTCGAATCACGTGTGATTGTAATTGAAAGTGGGTATTTATTCGTCACAGTGTGCAATGAATCTTTGTAGTTTTGGAATATCACAGATTATAAGCTTTAAATGATACCTCATTTTTAAACATGTTTTTGGTAGTTTTTGATTAATTACTGAAGAGACATTTTAAAGAGCAATGCTTTGAGAAAGTATGTCAACATGACTGTATTTGTCAATAGTTCTGTATTCTCTGGATACGCAAATGCATGTATTATATCACTTTGGGATTATTTGTTGAGGAAAACACATGAACAATGAAGGATGAGATTATATACGTATATTCATTTCTTCGAAAATAAAAAATGGTGGGATGTGACGTATGCAACTATTTTGTCTCGTGTGTAGAATTGACCTGCGAGACTTAATATCCAATGACTGTATCCTTGGATACGGTTAACTTTGCCGGAGTCGTTTCACTACACGACGTTCCGTTAATATGACACCAATGATATTACTGTTAGGTCGAAACATTAATATGTATCGTATTTCTCTCGAATGTTATAAAAATGTGCCACTTATGGACTAATTATTGTGTAACTGAATGCTGGATATTTACGAACCGTTTAATCATTGGTTGAATGTAACATTGATTAGGCGTTGAATAGGCAGACGTTGAAAAGGCAGACGTACCGACGGATTGTGTGTCGACGTTGCTCACGCCAGGCTTCTCTCCGAAACACGAGATACTGGGAGCCCAGTTGTTCTTTGCTTCGTGTGTGCGCCTTCGTTTTGTAATCCGATACGGTTGTTCCGGTGAAATGATCTGAATGTACAGTTGTGCAAAAAGTAGACGTCCATTAAAACGTGCCTAATGTAGGCGTGGCTTGTATGTTGGTATGCGCAGGTAATACGTCTTAGCTGAGCAGGTTCATTGTTATGACACATTCCATACACATAACTGTAATAAGCTGTGCGCTTTGTTGCAGGAAAACATAATGAAAACAGAAAGAACAACGAATGTAGTCGGGACTAGTTGGCGTCAATTTTGATCGTATCATGTAAATGTTGTTGTTGTTTTTATACAC
>CM034544.1:19471645-19479145 GCA_020002185.1 Paraescarpia echinospica
CATACACATACACATACACACACGCACACACACACACACAGCCACACACACACGCACCCACACACACGTACTCACACGTACACACACACACACGTACACACACACGTGCACACACACACACGTACACACAAACACACACACACAAACACATTCACACACGCACGCACACACGCACATACACACGTACACACAAACACACACGTACACACGTACACATACACACACGTACACTCACACGCACACACACAAACACACACACACGTACACACACACATACACACACATGTACACGTACACACACACACGAACACACACACTTACACCCACACACACACATACGTACACACAAACACACACACACACACAAGTACACACACTCACACACACAAACACACACGTACACACACAAGTACACACACACACATACACACACACGTACACACACTCGTACACACACACGTACTTACTCACACACACACACACACACACACACAAATGTACACATACACGTACATACACACACACATACACACACACACTCACACACACACACACACGTACACACACACACTCACGTACACCCACCCACACACACACACACACACACACACACACACACACACACACACACACACACACTCACATAAACTAACACAGCTTATTCAAACACCATATGCCATCATGTTTAAAATGTTTGTTAATAAGCTATCCGGTATGGATGCACGCGCGTGTACGTGCCTGCGTGCGTGTGTGTGTGTGTGTGCGTGTGTTTGCTTGTGTTTTTGTGTGTAGACTCAGTACACAAATACTATCCATAGAATGTATTCCATAGCGATGATACGTTTTCCTGTAGTGTTTGATGACGTCTTCGCTGTAAGTCATCTAAGCAGTAGGCGTGCCTGCCTTTCCATTCTCCTGAAGTTCGAGCGGGCGTATGTGTGCGTGTGTGCGTGTGTGCGTGTGTGCGTGTGTGCGTGTGTGCGTGTGTGCGTGTGTGCGTGTGTGCGTGTGTGCATGTGTGCCTGTGTGCGTGTGTGCGTGTGTGCGTTTGACAGCGGAGACAGGGAGACTCTGTGGAAACTACTACGACATTATGGCATACCAACCAAACTGGTCAACCTGATTAAGAACAGTTATGAAGGAACAGGCTGCAGAGTAATCCATGGAGGACAGCAAATGAACCGTTTCGAAGTGAAGACTGGAGTTAGACAAGGCTGCCTGCTGTCCCCGTTCCTCTTTCTCCTGGCCATCGATTGGATACTGAAGACATGCACAACCCAGAGAAGAAATGGAATCCAGTGGACACTGTGGACGCAACTGGAAGACTTGGACTTTGTCGACGATCTGGCACAGTTGTCCCACAGCCACCAGCAGATGCAGGAGAAGACCACTGAACTGGCAGCCAACTCCTCACAAGTGGGCCTCAACATACATAAAGAAAATACAAAGGTCCTCAACGTTAATACAGCCAGCACTGAGCCAATCACACTGGAAGGGAGTGCACTTGAATAGGTAGAGGCCTTCACATACCTGGGTAGCATCATCGACAAGAAGGGTGGCACAGACCTGGATGTTAGAGCAAGGATTGGCAAGGTGAGAGGAGCATTTATACAGCTCAAGAACATCTGGAGCGAAGATCCAACTGTTTAACTCCAACGTGAAGTCAGTCCTACTGTATGGACCAGAGACATGGAGGACAACTAACACCACCACCAAGAAAGTACAGACCTTCATCAACAACTGTCTAAGAAGAATCCTCCAGATCCGCTGGCCAGACACCATCAGCAACATTGACTTGTGGAGGAGGACACACCAACTGTCTGCCGAAGATGAAATAAGAAGAAGACGATGGGGATGGATTGGTCACACGCTCCGGATACCAGCATCAACTATCACCAGACAGGCTTTGACATGGAACCCACAAGGCAGGAGAAAAAGAGGTCGTCCAAAGAACACGGGGCGAAGGGACCTCCATGCGGACACCAAGAAGACAGGACACACTTGGAGCTTGAAACAAGAGCCCAGGACAGAGGACTCTGGAGAGCTGTTGTCGACGGCCTATGCCCCGGGAGGGATGATGGGCACAGTAAGTAAGTAAGTTGACTCTTTACAGCGGAAACGAAGAACTGCAACGCACCACCAAGACGGCGAAGCAGTCGGCCATGGGGGAGTTAGCTTACCGACCGATGAACTCAGGCAATTTGCTTTTCTGCTGCGCAAATCCAATCGAGAAATAGGCGTGTTGTCACCATCATCATCATCATCATCACTGTGCAGCCGTATTGTCCCGTGGATGGGCGAATGCCTCAGCATGTCGTTTCCAAATCTGCCTGTCTTGCGCTATCCTCTGCCAGATGGTGCCCTTCTAGTACGCGTCTAGTTCGTCTCTCCATCGTCTCGCCGGTCTTCCTCTAGATCGTTTCCCTTAGTATGGTCTCCATGTTGTGATACGATGTCCATCGATTATCTCGTAGTTTGCTGATGTGCCCTGTCCAGGTCCACTTCTGTCTTCTGATTTGTTCTATCACGTCTATGACCTTTGTCTTTTGTTTTACACATATGTTTGTTTTTCTCTCCCGATATGTGATATTTAACATACTTCTTTCCATCTTTGTTTGCGCGGCTGCTAGCTTGTTCTTTGCCTGCAAGGTAAGTGCCCATGTTTCCGCGTCGAATGCCATCGCTGGAAGTATGCATGAGTTGAAGACGTGTCTCTTCAAGCAGGTTCCAAAGTTACCCTTGAAGATGTCGCGGTATTTGGCGAATGCTATCCAGCCGGCGGTGATTCTTCTTTGGTTTTTGTCTTGTTTTTTTGTCTGATACTGTATCGCTGTCCCAGACAGACGTAGCTTTCAAAGTTCTCTATATGCGACGTGTTGACAAATATTGGTGTGTCATTTTCTAGCATCACGTTTGTCTTCGAGATGTTCATCGTCAGACCTTGTTTTTCACTTTTAACAGGTAGCTCCTGCTGCATGTTTTGTAGTTCTTTCGGTGTAATATCACATATGAGTATATCGTCGGCGAAGCGAAGATGGCTGAGATATTCTCCGTCTATCCTCAAGCCTCTGGTTTCCCAGGTCAGTCTTCGGAATATGCTTTCGAGTGTTGCCATAAAAAGCTTGGGCTACATGGTGGCACCCTGTCGTACTCCTCTACAGATTCAAATGGTTGGACGTTGAACAACCCGGCCATTTATTTTCCTGTATCACCTGTTCTTTGGTATTCAAAGAATGTTTACATATTACGTGGTGGACAGTATCCTTCAAAATAGAATTGACAAAGTGTTTCAGTATATTTCTCACCAAAACCAACATTGGACATGGTTTTGGAGCAAGCTAGTAATGAACCACTAATAATTACAAAACAATGCCTAATAATGAGCCACTAGTGAACCGTGCTAGTTCTTAGCAATTCGCTACGTGTCGCCACTGTTTGTCGCTTACCGACGACGCTACCGGTATACTGGTGTTAACCAGTAATGTAATGATTGACCGGTGATGACTGTTGCTCCTCCCTGTTCACGATTTTGCCGAATGATTCTTAGATATTACTCTGAGCTCAGATTCCTGAGGATACAGGCGCTGTAGAAGTTTATTATTTTAATGATTATTAATGTAATCATCGACCGGTAATGCCATAATCAGCCAGTACTTAAATAAATCGACCGGTGATAACAATACGTTGAAGACAATTATGAATACGACGATGATGAACATGATGATGATGTTAGTATATATGATGAATACGGTGTTGTTGAGAATGATAAGTGATTATGATGATAAGGAGGAAGATAAAGATAATTAAGGGATCACCTTAGATATGATGATAATGATGAAGATGATGATAATCAAACGATGACGGTCATCATTATTACGACGATGATGACGACGACAGTGACATCCTCAACCTCACCATTCTCTACCTCCTTATCATCATCGTCATCCCAGTTTTTACCCTTATAACTGCTAGCCGTGCTGACACCCAGTCAACGTTCATTAAGTAAACTTAACATGGATTCTCAGAAAGAGTCAGCCGCGTGGTTTCTGAGAGAACACACAGAATGTCGTTCATGTAACCTCCAAAGAAACGCAGTAACTACATGTCGGCAAACAATAGAATGAGTACTTTCTCATATCCAACCTACACTGTTCATTGACTTGTGCTACATTGTGCCCTCTGGTTATACTGCCTTCTTTCAGTTTGAAGAAAATATTTGTATCAATATCCTATCATAACCATTCAATGTCATAAATATATGTATTTGGTCTCCTCTTAGTCTCCTAGTCTCTAGTGTTGTCAACCCACATTCTAATAGGCGTCTTTCACCACCAAGATCTTTCAGTTCAGGAATCAGCTTAGTTGCTCTTCGTTTCACTCTTTCTAACATATCTGTGTCCTTCTTACGATATGGTCTCCAAGCTTCTATACAATTTTCCAAATGTGGTCTAACTATTGCTTTGTACAATGGTACAATTAGCTGTTTCTCCTTATATGTGATAATTCTCCTAATTTCCCTATTATTTGGTTACCCTTTGATGCAGCAAATCCACATTGCTCCGAAACTTTAATGTCAGCACTAACTTTTACCCCTAAGTCCTTTTCTGTTACAGGTTTACGTAATATAGTATCACCATTATGTGTCCAATGTTCACATTTCTATGCCATACGTGGATACATTTACACTTCCCAAAACTGAATAACATTTGCCATTTTTCAGACCATTTAACCAATTTGGCTAGATCATCCTGTTAAGTGTGTTTATCTGTATATGTTTTAACTGTTCTGAACACTTGTATCGTCTGCGAATTTTAATACTTTGCTTGATATCAAGAATAATATAGGTTCCAACACCGACCCTTGTGGCACTCCACTTATTGCGTTGGTTTCCAGTTTGACATCTCCGCCTCTGCTATTACTCTATGTCTTCTGTCTGTCAACCATGTTTGTATCCAACTGATCACACCATCCCCTATACCATGGGCTTCTAGATCAAGTAGCAGTCTGTGATGTGGCACTTTATCAAATGCTTTCTGAAAATCTAAGTAGACAACATCCATGGTAACCCATCATCTACCCACTTTGTAATTTCTTCTAAAAGCATAAGATATTGGATTGACAACACCTAGCTTTTAGGAACCCATGTTGAGATTAATTTGTTAATTTGTGTTTTACAAGGAATTCCACCATGTGATCTCTAATAAGCGTTTCTAATAATTTGCATAAAACTGTTGTTAAGCTCATTGTCTGTAATTATCTGTCTTGCTCCTCGATCCCTTTTTAAGTAATGGTGTAATATTTGCTTATTTCCATTCTAGTGGAATTATTCCCTCTTTATGTGACAAGTTAAAGAATATAGCAAGTGGTGTACTGATTTGGTATACAATTTCCTTAACCAGTATTGGTGGTATCCCGTCAACTCCAGGTGACTTGTTTCCTTTCATCATTTTAATTTTCTTCGCTATCATTTCAGGAGTAATAAACAACTGCCCTAATTAATTTGATTCTTCCCCTCAATTTTTTTAAAAGGTAATGGCAGTGAACTTATATCTTCTGTGGTAAACACTGAGCTGAAGTTCAGGGCCTCTGCCATTTGAAACCCATCAGATATTACGTTTCCTGCACTGTTTTTTAATGGTCCCACCTTATCACGAACCTTCAGTTTACTCATTACATAAAAGTAGATAATCTTGCCATCATTTTTATATAATTCACAAATTTTTGCTCAAAAGTTCGTTTGGATTTCGGTTGTAGCTAGGTTAAGGACCTCTTTGTAGTTGCTACAGTCTTCTATATTTCTTGTGTTTCTATAAACTCTCCACATAATTTGTTTGTAAGCAATCTTTCTTATAGCTTCTTGTGATAAGTGTTTCTTCCTAGATTGTTTCCCTCGCTTTTTTAAGGGAACAAATCTGTCAATAATGCCCTCAATGTCATCTTTAAAAGTGGTCCAACATTCTGTTGCTGTCTTGCCCTTCATTAAGTTAGTCCAATCTATGTGTGCTAAATATTTTCTCATCTGTCCATATTTGCCTTTATTAAACTTTGTCCTTCATCGCTTTTTATAATTATTCCCTATTTGTACTTTTATACTAATATGGATCTGGTTATGATCACTAGATCCCAAAGGTTCATATAGTTTAACATCATCCACTAATTCCTTTTTGAGAAGAGAACACTAAATCCAACTCATTCCCACCTCTGGTTGGTTCCAAAACATGTTGGGTAAGAGAACAGTCCTGCATTAGAAGTAAAAACTGTTGGTCATCACCTCCAGCACTCTCTAATTATTTCGACTGAATATGTCCATGATTAAAATCACCCATTATAACACATTCCCCTTTACTTATCTCCTTTATAGCAATGCGCAGTTTGACATCATCCTCTTGTCTTATGTTAGGACTACGATAAAACTAGTCCTATTGTTAATGTTGAGTTTCTGGTAACTATGTTGCACCAAATTGCTTCCTCGCAATCTGTTTCCCTTTTCATTTGTACTTCATTTGCTTGTATGGAATCTTTTATTTACAGAATGACTCCGCCTCCACTTCTTTCTTGTCTATTCTTTCTTAACATGACATGACTCGATAGAGCTAATTCCCCTTTATTCATCTCCTTTATAGCACTGTGCAATTTTAGATACATGGAATGTGTTGAAACGCACGTATCATTAATTGCACTATTTTGAATTACACATTTATACTTTTTATATATTTCCAAATTCATGTTCGTGCATCCTATGCAATGCGCACCCCATAAACACATCTTCTTTGGCCCCTGAAGACACTGTTTGAAGTAATCAACTCAAGACAAGACTGCGCAGCCATTTTAAAATATAATCACTTTATGGCAGTGGCGATATGGTGTGTGTGTTTCGTGACGCCTCTGCTTGGTTGTGTGGATGAGTTGAGGCTGAACAACGATGACGTGATGCTTCACGTAACATATTGGCGTCGGAACTTAATTAATATTAAAGGAGCTGAGCCAACTCGGAGATTCTGGTCAGCACCCTCCGCTGTCGATGTCGGTTCATGACACCGGAAGACGGGGGAAGGGGGCTTGTGCTGTTGAAGAGTTTTCGCGGTGACGTTCATAAGTTTGGAAGCTCACCAACCACATCGATGTGCACCCCCCTTTGAGGCTCGCCAAAAAATTGTCAGGCTCTCCGAAAACATCAAATTCCATCCAGAAATGCACCCGTTCCCCAAATGTTTGGAGCAAATCCTATCTCCAGCCCCTCCAACATAATATTAGGGAGGCAAAGACCCCCATCCTCTCCCCGGTTCCAACGCCTACGCGTAATATCCAACAACGTAAGCTCGCCCATATTTCGTTCGGTCTGTGCAAGCGAATCTATCGACGACGAGTCGTTGTGCCCGCAACAAGTTCCACGCAAACATTAAAGGCTCCATGTTTTTATCGTCCAATACGAGCACATTTTGTTCAACGTTTGCGAGTTCTCGCATATTCCGTAGGTCTCCGAGAGCCACATCGTGAGTG
>CM034544.1:19484145-19501645 GCA_020002185.1 Paraescarpia echinospica
TGATGTGTTTGCCTGTACTGTTTGATGACGTATTCGCTGTAAGTCATCTAAGCAGTAGGCGTGCCCGCCTTTCCATTCTCCTGAAGTTCGAATATCGAATTTCCCCAGCGATAGTGTTTCGGCTTGACAACAAGGATACATGGATACATTACGTACTTTGATTAACCGTGCCAATATTTCAGTGGCGAGTAACCGTTATAAGATCACGTGAACACTCCCCGATCTTTCGCCTGTCCACGTACTTGGCGAATAAAAGTGTTCTCTCGACAAATATAAAATACTATTAACATTAATAAAGAAACCAACATATGCAGCCATGCCAATGTTATCCGGGTTTAGTTTATTGTGTTTTCCTTGTTCTTCGTATTTTCATTGTTTTCCTGCAATACAACGCACAGTTGATTACAGTTATGTTCATGGCAGCATCATAACCTAAAATGCTCAGCATGAAGATGTTATCTGCGCAAACAGACGAAGCCAGATAGAAGCCACGCTTATGTATGGCTCAGTTTTAATGGACTATTTTTTGGCACACTGTGACTACATTTCACCAGAACGACCGTGTCCGATTTCAACACGGACGCACACACACGACGAAGCACAGTTCATTTGGCCTCCCATTACCCCGTGTCTAGGTGACCGTGTCTACGTGACCTGCGTGGGAGTGGAACACGTCAACGCACAATCTATCGTGCTTCATTTTGAAATTCAATATTTGATTTTTTGCTTGGTTGGATTAAACCTAATCATATCTGGTTGGATTTATATATAATCATATGTGATTTGACTAAGATACAATCGTATATGTGGTTGGATTAAAAACAAATCAGATGTTGTTGGATTTAAATAGTTAAAACTATGCCTGGTTTAAAATACAATCAAACGTGGTTGGATTAAATTATAATCATAATATTATGTGTTTGGATTCAAATATACTCGTATATGTTTGGATACTTAAGCTATCATAATTATCTAGATGGATAAACTTGTGTATGGTTGGTCACATCAACAATTGAATATATCTGATACGTATTTATTGCAGGATGCAGATACATTCATGTATGATTGGGTGGTGATGCAGTAGGTTAGATACAAATGCAATCGTGTATGGTAGCATGAACGTACCGTCGTGCGTGATTACAGAGTGAATCAATTATAAAAGGTTGATTTGATTAAGATACAATCATATAATAATTATGTGGTAGGATTAAGAAACAAATCAGATGTTGTTGGATTCAAATACATAAAATTATGACTGGATTCAAATACACTCATATGTGGTTGGATTAGATTATAATCATGATATTATGTGGTTGTATTCAAATATACTCGTATATGTTTGGATACTGAAGGTATCACATATATAGATTGATAAAATTGTGTATGGTTGGTTACATAAACAACCGAATACATCTGACACGTGTTTATTGTAGGACACACATACATTCATGTACGATTTCATAGCGATACAATAAGTTGGTTACAAAGGCAGTCGTGCATGGTAGCATACACATACAGTCGTGCGAGATTATATAGTGAATCAATTATATAAGATTATATTTGCCCTTGAGTATTTTTGCCAGTTGTAGAATGACATTAAAGAGTCACGATGTCTGTTCGCCCTCTATATTGTTGTATGTTATGTATGTAAATGGGTTTTGCTTTCAGAGGACTAATTATTTTACTTTACTTATGTCATCCATTTAGCGTGGTGAAATGATGAGTTGTTTCCACAGTTTTCTGTCTGACATTGTGGCAGTCACACATTTCCTACCGAGGCATGTGTCCCTCTTAATTGTATTTCTCAGGGTCTTGTTCTGGCGAATTTTCCAAGGGCCCGAGGGTTTCCCAATGAGAACTCGGTTAGCTGTATTTCGTCGTGGCTCATTGCATGTCCTGTCAGACGTAAACTACGTTTCCTCGCGATGGAGGAGATTCGTCGCAGATTGTCGTGTTGTTCCTAGTTGGTGACGTAATCGCGCCAGCACACGCTACAGATTTTGCGTAGTTGTCTGGTGTATGAGCCGTCACGTGGTTTCACGAGTGTTTGTGTCAGCATCCATGATTCACAAACATATACGAGGATCAATTCAACCGTGTTCTTAAAATTGTTCAGTGGGGTGTGTCTGCATACTGACGATGGCCTTGCGTTATCCAGTGTATGAACTGTTGTCAGGACATTAATAGGACCCGCATTGGTGACGTAGAAACAACATTAAAGAAACCGGATGAGCGTGTACGTTAAAGGGTTTGTGACGGATATGTAAAATCAAACCTGAAACCGTACAGTGTTACTTTTATCGCCAAAAAAAACTTATGACGACAGCCTTCCGGAAGACGTGACATTAATTGTGCGTGGATCAACAAAATTGCCATCTTCATGAAATTAATATTATAAAATAACGGGTTTTATTTATACTTTGTGGAGCGATCAGTACAGGTCTCCGTGCCCTTCATCTTAACTCGTAGGCGAGGTCGTCTCAAATATCGTTTAGTTGAAAGTCGAGCACCGAAACTTTCCAGTGAGTGATTTATTTCTTATTTTTAGTTTAGGCAGTTTCCTCAGATAATGCCGCTAGATGGCGACACGGTGATCCTTCTGCGCAGACGTGTCGTTACTGTGGCTTTTGCCCCCGTGTTTGCGCCCTGGGGGACTCTTCAGGCGGCACGAGTTTCACAGCGAGTTACAGCAAGATAAAATGAAAACGCATCACATAAAAATTATCAAAGAGAACATTTTAAAATTAAAATGTGCTTGCTGAACTCCCAGAAATATTAAAATCAACGCATTTCGTCGGTTCATCGACGTGCCTTGGTAATCCTAAACACAGATGGCACGATGAAGACGATTATGATGAGGACGATGATGAACGTGATGATGATGTTAGTATATATGATGAAGACGGTGATGGTGATGATGACAAATGATTATGCTGACAACGAGGAATATGAAGAAAATTAAGGGATCATCTTAGAGATGATGATAATGATGAAGATGATGATGATTACGTGACGATGATGACGAACATAACGATTATTATTATTATTATTATTACTATGCTAATAAGAATGATAACGACGATGATGAGGATGATGATAAATGATTATGATAATGATGATGAGAAAGTCGATCAAACGATGATGGTCATCATTATTACGACGATGATGACGACGACAAAGACATCCTCAACCTCACCATTCTCTTCCTCCTCTTCATCATCATCATCCCCATGTTCACCCTTATAACGGCTAGCCGTGCTGTCACCCAGTCGACGTACACTAAAGTATACTTAACATGGATTCTCAGAAAGAGTCAGCCGCTTGGTTTCTGAGAGAACACACGGAATGTAGTTCATTTAACCTCCACAGAAACGCAGTAACTACATGTCGCAAACAATAAGATCGATTCAGACACAGTGACAAGGAAGAAGAGGGTCATTAAAAAGGGGCACCTAAAAATTAGTGGGGTCATCTACATAAAATAATGTGATCATCTTTAAAAGTAATGGACCATTAATCCATGTTTACAAGTCAAATGCATGATCATCATTTGGTAAAACTAAGGAGTCATCTCAAATAACGTAGGGAAAATATCAAAATACAAGGTTAAGGAGTGATATTTTTGGAATCAACTCCCGACACCGAAGGGCACTGAATGCGCTATACTGGAAGCCGGCATAAAGTCACAATCACGTAAACTTGAAAACTTTCTACTCATCAATTGATGTCGGAGCTGGTCGGCGTTGGTCTGTCGTGGTCTCGTCTAGTCTGGTCTTGTTGGGCAAAAAGCGCCAGTGTATCACGTCCTTAAGTCTACACATTGGATTGTTGAAGACGGTTGCATTGCACAAGATCACGAGAAAGCTTAATCCTTTGGTTTTGTGTACCACTCAGCTTGGATTTTCCGAGGATATTGGGTATAAAGAAGTAATTAATCCCTGAAAGTTGGCGCTCGAGTTTTAAGCCGTTTAAGAAGCAAACCTTAACTTACCAGATTAAAATTATATTATTAAAGCAATTTGAGTAAACCCGAGGACAGCATGGCGCGCTATATAAGAACTTCATTTTACCGATGCATTCCACGTTCGCAAATATAATAGTATGCACATTTCACGCCACGATACTGATATATCTTCATGCATACAATTATACAACGTGCGATCTGTTCACCACGCGTGTCCTTCTCGACGACGAAATGTTTACTAGTATTTACTGTGGTCTGTCGGAGCTTGCAGAGACTGCTAGGTACTCTATCGCAGCGTTCATTGTTCATTTGCCGCAGTTCCTAAAATCTGACTCATGCAGATGACGTCACACTTCAACCCCACCCGACGGAAACTAATAGTTAATATATGTTAAACAGCGCATTTCTTAGTTCGTCTGTAAGTGGATATTCAATATTTGTATTTGTAACAGCAATACGATGCAGCGTGAAGCGCTGTGACATAATGTATAGAGCTTCGGACTATCAATCATGGTATACGTGATTTGAACCAACTTGCCGTCGTTTCGAACTTTGGGCAAGTTCGCTTACTCTATGTTGCTCCCGTTCACTACTCAACTGTATGAATGAGTACCTGGCTACATACACTGGTGGGGTATTTGTGTACGAAGTCTTCGCGCATTAATGGCAGCGTGTTGAATGCTTCCCAGAGAAGTCGAGATGGTGTCCGATTGAACCTGTCTGCCAGTGGATGAAACATAAAGTGCTTTGAGTAGTCTTATGGACCAAATACTGCGCTATGTAAGATTTGGAAAATGTAAACGCCTACGCCAAATGAAAACGAAGTGAAATCTCGCGAGGTTTGTCAACGTGTACCCTCTTGTTTGTAATGACTCTTAACAAGGGGTGACTCGTGAATCTTCAGGGTTATCACAAAGCAAAGCATTTTCATATGGCAGCACAGTCACCCCATTAGCACACGCTGTTCCACTGATATAGCACGAACATAATGCGTTTATGAGAATGTAATTGATTATCTTTACTACTTAAATGCACCGTGATGTAAATCTCAACTGTTTGATGTTATAAAATAATAGATACGATAAAACATTTATAATTGGCAACTCAGCCGATTTGGATTCACATTATATAGTCGGTAATAAAACACTGAAACGTCACACAATAGTAATGCATTATTATATTTTATTTGCCCTTGAGTATGTATTGCCAGTTGTAGAATTATATTAAGGAGTCACGATGTATGTTCGGCCTCTATATTGCTGTACGTTATATATGTGAATGGGTTTTGCATTCAGAGGGCATTAATTATTTTACTTTACTGATATCATTCTCTTAACGTTGGTGACATGATGAGTAGTTTCCACAGTTTTCTGTCTGACGTTGTGGCAGTCAGATATTTACTGTCGAGGCCTGTATCCCTCTTAATGCTGTCTCACAGGGTCGTGTTCTGGCGAACTTTCCGAGGGCCCTAGGGTGTCCAAATGAGAACTCGGTTACCAGTATTTCATCGAGACGCATTACTGTCAAAGACGACGTTTCCTCACGGTGGAGGAGATTCGTGGCAGATTGTCATGCTGTTCGTGGTTGGAGACGTGATCGCGCCAGGACACGTTGCAGATATTCGTAGTTGTCTGGTGTATGAGCCGTCACGTGTTTTTTCGAGTGTTTGTGTCAGCGTCCATGGTTCACAACCAAATATGAGGATAGATTCAACCGTGTTCTTAAAAAATAATGTTCATTGTGGTGTGTCTGCATACTGACGATGGCCTTACGTTTTTCCAGTGCATGGACTGCTGGCAAAACATTAACAGGACCGGCACTGATGATTACCGGATGAGCGTGTACGACAAACAGTTTGTGTAGGATATGTGAAATCAAAACCCAAACCATACGGTGTTACTTTTATCGCTAAAACCATATGACGATAGCTTGCCGGAAGGGACGACATTAATTGTGCATGGATCAACAAAATTGCCATCTTCACGAAAGTAATACTCTCAAATAACGTGTTTTTTTTTACTTTGAGGAGCGAACAGTACAGGTCACCGTGCCTTTCATCTTAACTCGTAGGCGAGGTCGTCTCAAATATCGTTTAGCTGAAAGTCGAGCAACAATACTTTCCAGTGAGTGATTTATTTCTTATTTTCAGTTTACTGTTTTACGTGGCTGATGCTGTCAGCAGTTTCCTCAAATAATGCCGCTAGATGGCAACACGGTGATCCTTCTGCGCAGACGTGTCGTTACTGTGGTTTTTGCCCCCGTGGTTGCGCCTTGGGGGATTCTTCAGACGGCACTAGTTTCACAACGAGTTACAGCAAGATAAAATGAAAACGCATCACATAAAAATTATCAAAGAGAACAATTTTTTTATTAAAATTTGCATGCTGAACTCCCAGAAATATTAAAATCAGCGCATTTCGTCGGTTAATCGACGAAGAAAGAGGAGAACATGCCTTGGTAATCCAAAACACAGTTGGCGGACGGAGTTGGGAAGACCGCACGATTTTGAAAATATTTGAAAAATAATAATTTATGCTAATTTTTATAACAATACTGTTCTTAATGAAATGCAATGTTTTTAGTCAAAAGCAAATGCATCTGTTTTAATCAAATGGAAATACAAGTATTTTATATGAAAATGCAAATGGAAGTTTTACTGAACCAAATGTAGTTTCAAAATGTTTTGATTCTGATATTCAAATATAAATTACATTTTATTAATATTAAAACAAGCCGCAGTGTGGTGGTTAATGATTGCATGCTCTTGTCTTTTTCTTTTTATCTGCACAATATTGGCCAAGCGATATGTACAATGTGGTTGTGTTTGTGAGTGTGTCTGTGTGTGTTTGTGTGTGTGTGTTTGTGTGTGTGTGTGTGTGTGTGTGTGTGTGTGTGTGTGTGTGTGTGTGTGTGTGTGTGTGTGTGTGTGTGTGTGTGTGTGTGTGTGTGTGTGTGTGTGTGTGTCAGTGTGTATATGTGTGTTTGCGTGCGCGCGCGCGCGCGTGTGTGTGTGTGTGTTTGTGTGTATGTGTGTGCCTGTGCATGTGCGTGTGTGTGTGTGTGTGTGTGTGTGTGTGTGTCTGTGTGTGTGTGTGTGTGTGTGTGTGTGTGTGTGTGTGTGTGTGTGTGTCTGTGTGTGTGTGTGTGTGTGTGTGTGTGTGTGTGTGTGTGTGTGTGTGTGTGTGTGTGTGTGTGTGTGTGTGTATGTGTGTGTGTGTGTGTGTGTGTGTGTGTGTGTGTGTGTGTGTGTGTGTGTGTGTGTGTGTGTGTGTGTGTGTGTGTGTGTGTGTGTGTGTGTGTGTGTGTATAATTATCCACATATATTTGGTAGAAAATTTCAGCAAACAAAAAATAAAAATATAATATTTGCCTTCATAATATCGTCATAATAATAAAGACAACAGTCCCAGTAACAATGGTTTCACATTCAAACCACATCGCGGCTTCGTGCCAACAGTGGTCTACTACCCGAATAGTAACGACACCTGGTGATTAATGTTCGAGTTACTTTTTTGTTTAGCCATCTAATTAAGGCTAATTGCAGAGGCGGTCCTCCAACTATTGTCAGCACCACTCACGTACAGGTCTCACATATATAACTATCACATCTCAGTAGTCCTCAGTATTTTCATCTGTTACTCCCTTTTTTTCTTCTTTTTCTTCACAACGATCCACCCCAACACTATTCTTTCCAAAATAATTCCTTGGTAATTTAAGACAACGCCCGTATATGACACACCGGTATTTGAAGTCTATTTTATAGAAACTGCAGAGGTAATTGTGGTCAATTTAAGTGTACTAGGTTCCAGGGAATGTTGGTGTTGTGAGGGTTGTATGCATTTTTTAAATACACCTGTACACTATTTAAAAAAAAATTAAACTTGTTTGTTTCCCGCAAAACGACTTTTATAACGTTTTGTTATAACCAGTTTTGTTGTCAGCTATAATATTATTATGAAAATGTTTTTGTATTCGAAGGCAAATCTTCCCGAAAGCGAACTGAAACTGCGCGAATAAAAGTATGACACAAAGCTGATTGACAGAGTGTGGTCAGCGCACTAAGATGCTGTCTTGTCGTTATAGTAAAAGGATAATCCGACATTTCCACTCTGCGCTTGTGGAGCACAGGCGCAAGTGTCATGAACTGGAAGTCCTAACCAGTGTACCAGATGTTCGTAAAGAAAAAGAGAGACTCGAAGCCGGTGTGACGACGCGAATATAATACATAAGCATGGGACGCACGAAAACGATAAGCAAAATGTTCCAGTCTCCAACATTGGATATTTAAAATGTTGTTTCTACGTTGTCTTCACTGTGGTTCATTGCATTACTGCGACCGTAGTTCTACTTCTTCGAACATCACTGTCAAGAGCGAGCAATGGTTGACTCTTTACAGCGGAAACGGAGAACAACAACGCACGAAGCCGTCGGCTAAGTAGACGCCCATGGATGAGTTAGCTTACCGACTGATGAACTCGTGCAATTTGCTTTTCCGCTACGCAAATCCAGACGAGAAATAGACGTGTTATGCCGATAAACTATCCAGTAAAGAATGGATTATGCTTGTAGGTTCTCCAAAATAAAAATTACGTTACATCTCTTTCTGTGTATGTTACTATATTTAAACGGCTAAACCCATTACTTGCGTTCGGCAACTAGCAAATGTTAGCTGACTGCGGCATTCTTCAGAAACTTGTCAGTTCATTCATAATTTATTTATATTAAGAAGAAACCGAAAGGTATTATTTTGAATGCCAGCTAACTAAGTGAATTTGTGGTGAATTTCAAGATTGTTTTGTTAAATTGCGGTGTTGTGTATTACCAATTTCCTCGATTTTGCTTTGCATCACCGGTCTAACTGGGTGAGGCTCTTGTAAACTCGGGGCCCTGGAACACGTCCCTCAGTTGCCCTTGTGTATTACACCACTGCTCTTTATTCTCGCGAGATCGCATCGAAGATCATGCTCCAGCTGCGGTTTCTTTTACAATTTTGGCTTGATACATAGGATACTGGAGAGCAATTTAGACGGATGGAAAGAAATAGGTACGGTAAAGGTAAGTATGTAAGTAGAGCAATATACAGTCCTTAAGACTGCTCATAGATCTTCACACTTTACTCCCTGACAGACTTGTTCAATCGAACATCATCTCGACTTCTCAGTGAATCACTCAGCCAAGCGGCAATTAACATGCGAAGAATATTCGTACACGAATATCTACCACTTTCTATAGCCAGGTACTCATCCATACGGCTGAATAAGCAACGTAGGTTGCGCATGATTCGAAATCTGGTTCTCTCTGTTCCGGGTCAGATTATCTACTCACTGCGACTCCTCCCTCCAAAAGTCAGGGCAGATAACTTCAATCGATGTCAAAAACACGCAGAGTTTCCCGATCGCGCCAGTATTCACGATCCATATAATGCATGCTAATGAATATTCGGTAAGGTCCGTCAGATTTCGTGTCGACGACCGACGTGTGTGTTGCCCATTGCATGCTTTTATAGCCTATGTTACCCAGGCGCCGTGAGGTGGCTGCACCTTTTGCGCTACTCACAACTTCCTGGGAAAGTATACGGCTTTAAAATGTTTGTCCGGTAGGCGGCTATATCCCAAATCCGGATGGAGATCATAATTGGCTGTCGGGCCAATTATGAAATTAAAAATTAAATGACAATAATCTTTTATCAGATAATACTATGTTTCCGAATGTTTTCATCTTTTCACGTATACTGAAACAAGTCACACATTAAAATTAACGAAAATTAATATGTTGTATTATTAATGTGTCTACCAAATCACCTACACATTCACTAGATGGCGCATCGCACAGTGAAAATGTGTTCATATTCTCTTACCTTATGGCACTTTCTTAGTTTGCATAGTGCTATTTTTAACTAAGTTTCTTTGTCGAAAATATATATAATATATAAACATATGTAATAATCCTATTAATGATGGCATCTAATCACATCTTCGCCTTTAATTATTAGTTCGATGTCGTTCTTCCGTTATGTCACCACGGGAATGTATCTGACAAACACAATCAGTTGAGGGCCGGAATGAGCATCAACAGATTCATATGGTTAGATGTTGAGCAACCCGGCCATTTCTTGTCCTGCATCACCTGTTATTTGATATATATTTACTTATTCTGTGGTGGACGTTATCCTTCAAAATAGAATTAACAAAGTGTTTATATTTCTCGCCAAAACCAACATTGGTCATGGTTTTGGAGCAAGCTAATATTAGCCACTAATGGTTAGGGAACCGTTCCTAATAATGAGCCACCAGTGAACCGTGTTAGTTCGTAGCAACTCGCTACGCGTCGCCACTGTTTGTCGCTTACCGGTAACGCTACCGGTAGACTAGAGTTACAACCAGTAATGTAATGATTGACCGGTGATGACTCTTGCTCCTCCCTGTTCACGATTTTACCCAATGATTTTTGTAAAGAAAATTAAGGGATCACCTTAGAGATGATGATGATTACGTGACGATGGTGATGAACATAGCGATGATGATTATAATAATAATTATTATTATTATTCTGTTAATAATAATGATAACGACGACGATGATGAAGGTGATAAATGATTATAATGATGATGAGAAAGATAATCAAACGATGACGGTAATCATTATTACGACGATGATGACGACGACAATGACATCCTCAACCACACCATTATCTTCCTCCTCCTCCTCATCATCATCATCCCCGTGTTCATGGTTATAATGGCTGGCCATGCTGACACCCAATCGTCATCCCCGTGTTCACCCTTATAACGGCTAGCCATGCTGACACCCAATCGTCATCCCCGTGTTCACCCTTATAACGGCTAACCATGCTGACGCCCAGTCGTCATCCCCGTGTTCACCCTTATAACGGCTAGCCATGCTGACACCCAATCGTCATCCTCGTGTTCACCCTTATAACGGCTAGCCATGCTGACACCCAGTCGATATCCCCGTGTTCACCCTTATAGCGGCTAACCATGCTGACGCCCAGTCGTCATCCCTGTGTTCACCATTATAACGGCTAGTCGTGCTGTCACCCACTCGACGTTCACTAAAGTACACTTAACATGGATTCTCATAAAGAGTCAGCCGCGTGGTTTCTGAGAGAACACACGGAATGTCGTTCATATAACCTCCAAAGAAACGCAGTAACTACATGTCGCAAACACTAGAATCGATTCATGCACAGTGGCAAGGAAAAAGGGAGCATTAAAAAGGGACACCTAAAAAATTAATGGGATCAGCTATACCAAATTAAGTGATCATCTCAAAAGTAATGGACCATTAACAAGTCAAATACCTGATCATCATTTGATTAAACTTAGGAGTCATCTCAAATAACGTAGGGGAAATATAAAAATGCAAGGTTAAGGAATGATATGTTTTTAATTAACTCCCGACACCGACAGGCACCGACTGCGCTATGCTGGCTTGACGTCATAATCACGTAAACTTGCAAACTTTCCAGTACTTCTGTTGTAGTCGGAGCTGGTCGGCGCCGGTCTGATGTGGTCTGGTCTGGTCGGGCGTAAAGCGCCAGTGTATCCAGACCTTAAGTCTACATGTCAGCTCGTTTTTATTTCGCGATACCCTCATTATATAAAAACACAAAAACGATATCAAATCTTTGGAACTGATCAACGCGCTTTATACTTTACTCCCTGGCAAACCTGGCCAATCGTACACCATCTCGACTGCAATCATTCCGTGAAGATTGTTCGTGCATAAATATCTACCACTGTCTATAGCCACGTACTTATTCAAACAGCCGAGTGATCTGGAAAAACGTAAAGTAATAGAACGTGTCCAAGGTTCGAAATGGCTGTAGGAGGATTCGAACGCGGAATATTTCCATCGAGAATTCGATGTTCTAAACCCCCGGTGGCCCGTTCTTCAATCTTTACTATTTCCCCATATTTATTGGTTTTCTGCGATGGTCTTCAACTGTGCATCGTTCGGACCTTCCCTTTTATCCTTATTTCATATTGGCATCTTAATTTTGGGCTTCCTGTTTTTTCGATCTATCAACTTCTGCTGGTTTTTGTATTCCTTTTTCAGTTTTTCCTCACCCATTCTGTGCATGTGACCTGCCCATTTGAGATTGCTACAAATTACATTAATTTACAGGCCAATATCGTATCTCAATTCCTTAGTCTTTCTACTATTTTCTTGGGTCATTTTGCATTATTTTTTCCTAAGTCAGTTGTGTTCTGCTATCATCAACGTTTCCTCTCTCTCTCTCTCCTCTCTCTCTCTCTCTCTCTCTCTCTCTCTCTCTCTCTCTCTCTCTCTCTCTCTCTCTCTCTCTCTCTTGCTCTCTCTCTCTCTCTCTCTCTCTCTCTCTCTCTCTCTCTCTCTCTCTCTCTCTCTCTCTCTCTCTCTCTCTCTCTCTCTCTCTCTCTCACGCTCTCTCTCTCTCTCTTTCATCTCTCTCTCTCTCTCTCTCTCTCTCTCTCTCCCTCTCCATCTTTCTCTTTCTCTTTCTCCCTCTCTCTCTATCTCTCTCGCTCTCTCTCTCACTCTCTTCTCTGTCTATCCCCCCTCTCTCTCTCTCTCGTCTCCTCCTCTCTCTCCCTCTCTCTCTCTCTCTCTCTCTCTCTCTCTCTCTCCTCTCTCTCTCTCTCTCTCTCTCTCTCTCTCTCTCTCTATCTCTCTCGCTCTCTCTCACTCTCTTCTCTGTCTATCCCCCCTCTCTCTCTCCCTCCTCTCTCTCTCTCTCCTCTCTCTCCCCGTCTCCGTCTCCGTCTCCCTCCACTCTCTCTCTCTCTCTCTCTCTCTCTCTCTCTCTCTCTCTCTCTCTGTCTCTCTGTCTCTCTGTCTCTCTTTTTTCAACTGGAGTTCACGATATCGAAGACATTTTAATATCATGAGAACCGCCAAGAACTGATCTCTTGAATAAGGTCACGAGAATGCAAATGCCAACTTGTTGTAATAATATAAATCGTACATCTGAACATAATTGTATAACATATTTATTCACGTAACATTTGGTACAGTACATTTACCATATAATAATCACATCTGCATAATATAACCATCAGAATAAACTCGAGTAAATGAAATTGCTACCTGTATAATGAAAACTGCCTCCAACTTGTTATTGCAAACGCAATGTACTCATTATATCACCACATCTGCATGAGCCGTACAATACATATATAACTTATATACATCCTTAAACCAGCAAACACGTATTTAATTTTTGTCTACACACACCACGTTTTGGACAATTTCAGCCGAACACAATGCCCGAAAAAGGATATTCCAATATTCAAAATCGCAACGTTTTCTGAAACAGTAATTTATTATTTTGCTAAATTACTATTGACAATGTATGAACGCTCAATGTGTTAAACATTTTGATGTATAATGGATAAGATCAGTCAAGGTGGGAATAACCAGACGATTGGCTATAACTGGCTACGTGGTAGCGGTGGTTCCAATGCCAGCTGTTGTTCGCATCGGGACCAAGTAAATGAACACATCGCAGGAACATTTTGCTGGCTACTTAACAACAGCAGAACTCTTGTTGAAATTCACAATATGTGGATTATATAAAATGGCTTACACCAGAATAAGCAGCATGTTATGGGAATGTTACATATCTGCATTTGCACATAGTTAGGTTCAACGCTCAGCGGTCGTTGTTTCGGTGATAACACCAGCGGGCTGCAAGACTACCAGATTATCAATAGTGATGACGAACACGTCGAATCGAGAAGCGTCCATTATGAAAATGGTTACCTGAAAAACCATAACAAATATGTGGGGACAGGATTAAATGAACCGATGGATTATGGAAGGACGATGGTGGTACACATTGAAGCAATATCCCGGCTTGGAAAATAATAAATATTCGCCCACATGAAAACGGAATGTCGAAAGAGTGTTACGTTGTCCTCGCATCCCTACATGACTCAATAATTTCAATGTGTGTGTGTGTGTGTGTGTGTTTGTGTGTGTGTGTGTGTGTGTGTGTGTGTGTGTGTGTGTGTGTGTGTGTGTGTGTGTGTGTGTGTGTGTGTGTGTGTGTGTGAGTGTGTGCGTGTGCGTGTGTGTATTAATGTATTTGCGAATGCGAGTACGTGTAAATATATGTACATGTCAACTGTGTGGGGACTTGTGCCCTTTTCTATGTGAACTGTGTATGAGTGGACGTGTGCTTGTGTGTATCTTGCGCCCATAAGGCGTGCGTTAACACTATTTCAAGGCAGTAGCACTGTCGTTAAATAAGTCATACTGTACACACAATAATTCCATATAGAAACGTTAACCAACAATACTACTGATAATTGGAAAACTACGACTTCTCTGTGTCTGAGTATTCTGTCTCTTCTCTTGTTCAATAATTGAGCAAGTACGGAGAATAACGCAGGGTGTTCACAACACCAGCTCAAAGGATAACACACGAGTCGGCCAAAATAAACGACTTGCGATGAGTGTGGAATGATATACGACAAGAACTCGTGTTACATTCTACGTCAGAATTGGCAAGTTGCCATTGGCAACACACTCGTGTTCCGTCGTTAGGATGAACAGACGTTGTCCTTGGCAACGCACGCGTGTTCCGTCGTTAGGATGAACAGACGTTGTCCTTGGCAACACACGCTCGTTCTGTCGCCATGATGAAGAGACGTTGTCCTTGTAAACACACACGCGTCATCGACGGGCAAACTCAATGAGCAAGCGTTGTCAGTCAGGCGCCGTTTTATTCGCATGAACAATCTTGCTGTGTCGTTTGAATAAAGCAAAAGTCTTTCTACTTACGAACATTGCACGTTACTTTTAAAAGTCTGTGCAGAAGGCTGTCGTTCAATTGTATCCCGTCTGTGCCAACTGGACGTCTGTATCGACGCATTTTGTATCGACGACACCTTAAGTCCTTCACAAGCGGATGAAGCCAAACAAGTTGTGCTCCTGAAGTTGAGAGTATTTTACATCCTAGATACCATGTCTACTTCCGCAGCGACATGATTCGACGCGTCAAGATGTGTCACCTCTGTCGGCGCTCTGTCCCCGAATGACGGGATCGGCTTGTGGGACACGACACTTTCCCCGCTGCTCCCTGACCCGGCAGATGCAAGCTCCTCCCTGTCCACCTGAAGCCAAAGACACAACATTATTGTCGAACAATGAAGTTGCGTGGTATAAACAATATATGTGTGTGTGTGTGTGTGTGTGTGTGTGTGTGTGTGTGTGTGTGTGTGTGTGTGTGTGTGTGTGTGTGTGTGTGTGTGTGTGTGTGTGTGTGTGTGTACTATCATCTTGACCTCACAATACATATATAACATATATATATACATCCTTAAACCAGCAAACACGTATTTAATTTTTTTCTACACACACCACGTTTTGGACAATTTCAGCTGGACACAATGCCTGAAAAAGGATATTCCAATATTCAAAATAGCAACGTTTTCTGTAACAGTAATTTATTATTTTGATAAATTACTATTGACAATGTATGAACGCTCAATGTGTTAAACATTTTGATGTATAATGGATAAGATCAGTCCAGGTGGGAATAACCAGACGATTGGCTATAAATGGCTACGTGGTAGCGGTGGTTCCAATGCCAGCTGTTGTTCGCATCGGGACCAAGTAAATGAACACATCGCAGGAATCTTTTGATACGATCAGTCACAGTTTATCATAATTTATGTTGAACGACTGTACGCGAACTCAGAAAGAGAAAGAGAGGGAGAGAGAAAGGAGGGAATGGGGAGGTGAGGGGTGGGGTGGAGGGAGAGGGAGAGGGAGTGAGACTGAGACAGAGAAAGACTGAGAGGGGCAATGAGGAAGAGAGAGAAGGAGAGAGAGAGAGAGAGGTGTAGAGAGAGAGAGAGAGAGAGAGAGAGAGAGAGAGCAAGCGAGAGAGAGAGAGAGAGAGAATATACGTATTAAGTTGTTTCTGAATTCCGTGTTGATCGGGGTATCTAGTTATTATAACAGTATTGTATTATGGTCTTAACTTGCGTAATAACGGCATGAAATATTTCACTCATTTACGCAACACTTCAAGTTGTAAGACAGGACACGTGTAAGACGTCATATTACAATATTCGCTATACAAGTGTCAAACTACAAGAGGAGTAAATTATGTGACAATGACATGATCTGCTCCTGTGTGACACCAACGTACCTGTGCTACCTAGAGACTACGGCAGTGACAGAAACACAACAGGAGTGATTACAGGCTTGCGAAAACAATTGGGTCAGAATAATTGCGGCCGTAAAGAGAATCGAAAAGACAAGAAACAATGAAGGAGCTGATATAGTAGGTTGGTGTAAAAGAAAGAGAATTGAGCAGAAGCTGGCGAAGGGTCGACTAAAGTGGGTTTGACATGTGAAGCGTACGGTAGAAGAATGGTTGGCCAAGAAAGCAGATGTCTGGACAGTGGGACGAAAAAGGAGGCGAGGACGAATCATGTGCGGCGATGTAGATCTTTGGGCAAGTTCATTCATTACACGTTGCTCCAGTTCATTCAGCTGTACCTGGTTATAGACAGTGGTGGATATATGTGCACGGATACTCTTCGCGCGTTAATTGCAGTGTGGCTAGATGCTTCCCAGAGAACGAAGTCGATATGGTGTTCGATTGAACAGGTCTGCCAGGGAGGGCCAGGGAGGGCCAGGGAGGGCCAGGGAGGGCCAGGGATGGTCAGGGAGGGCCAGGGCGGGACAGGGAGGACCAGGGAGGGCCAGGGAGGGCCAGGGAGGGCCAGGGAGTGCCGGGGAGTGCCACGGAGTGCCAGGGAGTGCCAGGGAGTGCCAGGGAGGGCCAGGGAGTGCTAGGGAGTGCCAGGGGGTGCCATGGAGTGCCAGAGAGTGACAGGGAGTAAAGTGAAATGCGCTATGAGCAGTCCTGAGGACTAGATCCTGTACTATATAAGAACTTACCATTACCTTTTGACGACCTGCGATGGGTTGACTGTGTAAAGAGAGACTTGGAAGGATTGGGAGAGGAGCGGAGAACGAGAGCAAAAGATAGAGGGGAATGGAGACAGTTGGTGGAGACAGCAGCGTAAGAACATTGTGAGAGGGGAAGTATTATAGGAAAACAAAAATCGCCGACCAGTGTCAAGAAACAAGAGGATAACAACAACAAAAGACGAATAGTCACGTGACTGTGACGCACCTCCGAGAAGCCGGACTCTGAGCTGTTGTCGTCGGAGTCATCCAGTTGTAGGATGAACTTGACCCGTGCGTCGTTGCGCAGTTCATCGATGTCGTTGCCCAGCTCCATCTCAAACATCCCGTCTCGGAAGTTGTCGTCAGATCCCCCGAGTCTGAAGGCAGAAATGGAAATGTTTGCGAATGACATCATACAAGTCTTCATGTACACTGCACTCAGCCAAAGTACACTTCGAATGCATATATTAAAATATATGTGGTGGGTATATAGTTATACGTTTGCTATCTTCACCCAGTGAGCCAACAACAGGATTTTTCCATTTCTCTGAGTGATCTTTTACTTCGCCTGGCAAATACTCAAGGAGGAAGGGACCAGCTGTTT
>CM034544.1:19504145-19551645 GCA_020002185.1 Paraescarpia echinospica
CAACTGTGCACCTGCATTGCGCGCATAGTTGCCGTAGTGAGAGCTGCTGTCGCGCGGAACGGGTATTGGCGAGAGTGATACTATCTCTCTGGAATAAGGGACGATTTCATAAGATAGCAAAGACCGATGACACTACGTAATGGCGAAAATTGACATTTCGCCAAAACACAATCGCAAAGTGTTGCCACCACGGGCAGCGGGGTGTGTGGTACCATGGTAGCAATGTCATGTTAGTGGAATCATATTAAGCTCCCATTTTATTGTTTCCATGTGTCATTGTACACAGCAGTTACTGTACACATGACATTTCAAGAGTGAGTCAATATGACGTTTTAGCATATCCAGACAATTCACCGAAGCTAAGGTCAACAGTCCGAGGGCTGTCTCTTTTCCAGGTAATAAGTTCAATGGTTCATACTTGGAGGACCGTGCCTGTACTTCGGTATAACAAAATGACGGACATTCGATTGGCAATGTGTGCCGTATCCCAAATATCACGTCAGGATTTAATGCGTAGTCTGTATCAATGTTAAACAGCGTACGTATTCTAAACTTAATGGATTTTGATACCACCCCTAAGCGGACGTTTATGACTGCAAGTGATACTTCCGCGAGGACCACGCGAGCCGGCATACTTATTGTTTATCAACGATTGCGTGTATCCGGCGTGAGCACGCAGCATGAGTAACGTAAGGGTGGATAATGTGCGTGTATCCGGCGTGAGCACGCAGTATAAGTAACATAAGGGTGGAGAATGTGCATGTATCCGGCGTGAGAACGCAGTATAAGTAACCTAAGGGTGGAGAATGTGCGTGCCAATGGGTTTGGCTGTCTGCGGGGAACATTGTGTTTGGATTATATTCGGTAGAATACATACCTAGTACATATACGCACACATGCACACACGCACACGCAAACGATTTACATAACCAAACAGACACACAAAAGACAAACAAACAAACACATTCGTGTACATAAACACACACAGGCACATGCACGCACGCACACATACACGTGCGCACGCACGCACACACACAGCACACACACAGACACACACGCGCACGCACACACACACCCACACACACACACACACACACACACACACACACACACACACACACACATACACTGACAACCACAGACACACACACACACGCACACGCACACGCACACGCACACGCACACGCACCCAAGCACATGCGCGTCACCCAGTAACACCTACAGTTCGATTAGCCTGGCAATGTCTGTTTGTGTGATAGTACAAACGAACGTTAAGTAATTGTTGGCACCCGCCAGTGCCTTTTTATCGAGCGGCTAGATTGCTTCCACCTGTGTTCGCCTCTGTTACACCGTGTATTGTCGTGTCCAATTTCAACTCGGTACTCTTTAGTTTGTCGTATCGCTGCTCTATAAAACACACACCCAAGCCCGATTCACAGAGTTGAGTAGACATGACAATCAGTTGGTTTCCGGGAGGAGAACGTAGCAAATTACGCTTCATTCGACATTAACAATCCCTAGTTCAAACAACAACACTAAAGGCGATTCTTTTCATCCGACAGGTCAAAGATGACACAAAGCGTCACGTGGGAAACTTAGTCCAGCTTTACGTTCATTTCGGTAATACAGCCACCTCGCAATTAAGCTCACCCCAGAAGAGTCGCCAAAATTAGTTCCACATTCAGTAAAGTAGAGGATATTAGCCTCGCTAATTCGGTCACCTTGATATTAAGATCTCTTTTGTCCAGTCCCAAAGGTGACTTAATAGCTAGGTTCCCTGTACACACGCACGCACACACACACGCACGCACGCACACACACACACACACACACAATGTCAAACTTACCAACAACTACTATTTCAACTACATACATTGTTGGATATGTGTATGAAGAGCATTTGCGCATGAATTGTAGCGTGGCTGATTATTTCCCAGACCAGTCGAGAGTATGTCTCATTGAACAGGTAAGCCAGGTAGTGAAGTGCAAAGCGTCTTGACAAGTGCTAAGGTTTGAATAACGCGATATTTATACGCGTACTTCTGCTTTTACATTACTGACGTCTGAATTCGGAATACAGTTCCTCAACTTGAAAAAGGCTTAACAGATACAAGTGGAGTCATGTCGTGAACAGACAATGTTGTACACTGTATTAGTAATGACATGTGAGTTACATTTTTCACATAAACAATGCGTTTACACTTCGTGGAACACCTGTTGTTTTTGATCGTTCGTATTTCCGCTGCTAAGTGACATTTGCTTTTTAAAGAATCGCAAAATATCCTTTGTTTTTCACAACATTAGTACAGTGGCTGCACGCAAATATAATAAAGGCCTTAGAAAAATCAAGCGTGCAAATACTACCATTGTAATACCCGAAATAGACATATCTGTCTTCGTTCCGAGTTCAACGACGTCAGTACGTACATTGTTCTAATTTGTCTCAAGGCTACTGTTATGACGCGACTGTAAAGATAGTCATCTTGCATACAGTATTCACCGGCTTTCATTCTTCGGTAGCAATGTGATACGCTCTTGTCCTCTAGTAATATATTCGCCATGGTAACAAGCAGTGTGGCACGCCAATTCCTACAGCGGAATTACTTGCGTCAATATGTTGCGCGGAATAGAAAAATTACATATTGACCAATCGCCATCGTCTTCGTGTGTGGTCCTTGAACTTGTGTCACGTGATTGCAAACCGGTGCCACTGTTCGTCTGTTAGATCTACATAATTCAGCGAGCTTATATCTATTGGGAACATTTGGAGGGGTTGATATGTTGGTTCATTGGCATTGATAATATGAGGCAGGTATGATCACACGTATGTAATGTTACTACAAATAATAACAATACTAATAATAACAATACTAATAATAACAATACTAGTAACCTGCCTACACCCAACCGTGTAACAGAAAACAAGGCACCTGTTATCATCATTACAGTGTCTTAATCTTAAATTCGTCCCCTCTGACCATTTAAGATCTGCTGTCACCAATTACGGCACTTCATGTACTAATAGTAAACACCCGGTAAATTGGACGTGTTGCCATGGTGGCGTCCTCTGAAGAATGTATCGCCACCCAGAGTGGCCGTTGGGAAAATTCAATAACTCTAAATCATTACCTTTGTGTTTTAATGCATCACCAGGTGGTAGGTAGGTCAGAGGTCAATAATCTAAGGTAGCGAATGAATGTAGAAAGAGGGTGTGGACCTCGGCGCCTCGGAAGAGATGCATTTACAATACTCCAAAAGTTAGCGTATGACTATATTATAGATAGTACTGTTTAATTTTAGCAAGCGCAATTTCCATTAAACTATCCCCAAAGCACAAAACATAACTGTATTACTCGTTCATACGTGTCCGTCACCGTGATCCAACGGTTACCTGTTACCACAGAGTTTTGTGTGAGAAGGTAACTGACGTATCTCTGAATGAAGAATTTACAAAATTTTCAGTATAATTTGATAGATTGTTTGTGGCAGGTATATGGACGACGTAGAATGCTTTCAGCCGAATCATCGCGACGACAATATAACGATAAAGCAACTTCCTACGAGATTACCCACTCCCAAGAGAATTGACGGTCGTTGACCCGACGCTTCTTCGACATCGGTGAAGCAACATTGCTTTCCCTGACGTTTACACCTCATAAATAATTTCAAGAAATACGACTAAATCCATAGAAAATGCACTAAGCAAATTCGCAAGGTAACTATTATGCCGTGAATATTATAACCAACTGAAACTACTCAATATCATTAGACTGATGAGCTAATCGTATTTAGCCGATTCAGACACTGCTTTCTTCACGAAGCAGCGCACTGCCTAATCTTTAAATAGTTATGTATTGTAACAGACGGGAACATATACTATAGCATACTTAATTTTATTACATGATTTTTATATCTCAATATTCTATTAGTTTTACTATGGTCCAACAAGTTTTGCTATGATATAACAAATATTGTTTGGTTACAACGTATTATTTGTTAACATTTTTATCTCGTGAACGCGCTATGGACTACATTTGGTGTGGTGCAATATGACATAACTATTACTAGTATTACTATTATTATCATTATCATCCGGGTGCATCGGGTGCATCCGGGGGGTCCTGAAGTTCCGCCCGGGGGGTCCTCAGGGTTCGCTCTTGAGGGTCCTGAAGGTGAGCTCCTGGTGGTCCTTAGGGTCTGCTCAGGGGATCCTGAAGGTCAGCTCCTGTCGGTCCTGAGGGTCCGCCCCGGGGGTCCTGAGGGTCCGCTCCGGGAGGCTCTAAGGGCCGGTGCGTGCCAATGAGTATAACCCCACCGGCACCAGCACTAAAGGACGGGACATAGTGCAACGTCAGTCAACTGTGACGCCAGTCAGCCGTGACGGCCGTCATCCGTGTCGTCAACATTCCGACCGGCTCGTGAGTGTAACAAACTACACCGACATTCACTTACGCTTATTCAGCCAACGAAGTGCGGCGGAGATGACGTCATTGAGATACGCAAGACACGAGACGTGACCCGCCGCAGCGAACCGGGTATAAAATCGCACAGGCCTTTTCTGCGCATGAACCAAAAACACTGTCTGGATCGTATCCCATAAATTATGTAATTTAGGTAACAATTCACACCTTGTAATATTGTCTTTCAATATCCAGTTTTTTTTCGTCAAGAGGTAGTCAAAAACTAATTAATACACGTATTTACCAATTCACTTGTTCCCAGCGGCCGGATTTGCTTCCCAGTCGGGCGTGTGAGAGATGCCGAGCAGGGCCCACCTATATGAATGTACATACATACATACCAACCCACAGACTAAAAACAATAGACATTATGACTAAAAAAGAACCCGTTTCTCCAAACGTCAATTTGAGCAATTATAAAAACATACTGAACATATTTCAACGTCTGAGGTATCAGTTCTAAAGCTCATGATCTATGAAATCCAAAAAACATGTAGCAAACAATGCAACAGAATTGCAACTTAATACCCTATTTGCTTTGGCCGGTCACACGTAGTTTAGACCATGTAGAGATTTTGGGTTTATTTCAAGAGATCACTCTAGCCAGGGCGTACCATGGAATACTTGCACGGAAGAAGATCTTCAAGTAGAGAACGAGAGAACAGATTAGGCGGTGCTACTTCTCACTTCGGCCAGTTTAGTGGACTTCCACTAGCAGCTGTGGATGCGCAAGTAGACTCTAATTGACAGCCAGTTAAGAGAGTGGGCAGCTATGCTAAGACATCGACCCGAGCTGATAATTTGAAGCTCGATCAGGTAGTAACTGGCGAACGTTGATGCAAACGGCATTAAATCTTGCGAACTCAACGTACAGGCAAACGGCTAGAAAAAGGAACCTTAAAGCCAATGATAATAGACAACTACACAATCCGGTTATAGGCGTTCTGATTTTGGAAATCAATGTATATTCTCATTTGTATTATATTTAAACTTGTTTGGTTGACTTGTCTTGTATATATATTGTTATCAATGTTCTGAATAAACGTTCATTCATTCATTCAATGTCCCGCAAAGATTAGACTGGCAAGCTATAATGAGAACATATACATTAAACCTACTATCCACGGAAAGATCATCCCCACTATGAGGAATTGCTGATGGTAAACATCAAGAAGCAGGTGAAATGAAGGTATGTGGCTCAATAATGGACGTGGAGCTCAGTAGCGCAGTGGATAGAACACCGGACTCTCAGTCGAGAGAACCCGGGTTCGAATCCTGTACTGCTGTGCCGAATCTTGTGCATGTTCGTTCATTATACGTTGCTCCAGTTCACTCGGCTGAATATCACCTGGCAATAAACGGCGGTAGCAGTAATTGCAGCGTGGCTGAATTCTTCCCAGAGAAGTCGAGATAGTGTTCGATTGAACAGATCTGCCAGGGAGTAAAGTATAGAGCTCTTTGAGTTGCCCTAAAGACTGGATAACGCGCTTACCTTTGCCTGTTTCAACGATGACAACGATTCATTCGTTTGTTTGTGACAGTTTCCAGTTCAGTGAGTTCTCAGTGCGCAGCCGATCTGAAGGCTAAAGGTCTCTAGTGATGACGACCAATCAATAAGGTGGAGTCGGCTATGGGCGGTTCCGCCAACGCCTACCTGTAGTCTGATGTCTACTGGGTCTTCATTAGTTGACATGACAAATGCCTACTCAAGGAGTCGAAAGACCCAGAAAGAAGAGGCACGACGCAGCTAGGCCATGACAAGACCCGATTCACGTATTCATATGGGATGTCGATAACAAAGTTGCCATTTGGACGCGCGTGTTGGAACAGTCTGACCGAGTATACCCATAAGTAGACATTCACAAGTTCAGTGCGAGCTAACCAAAGGTCAACCTCGAGATTGACCCAAAGTGCCTTGTATCGCGAGGTCGCCATAATTGCAGGACTCATTTCCTATACAGCGCTGTTACGGAAATAATTTGGCAGTGTCACAGGTCAACCGCAATTGCTAGATTATGGCCTTAATGTAACGTTCGAATGTACATGTACTGGCATTTAATGTAAAGAAAAGTTCTTATAATCACAGGGCAGTATCCAGTCCTTGGGACTGCTTTGAAAGCATTCAGCCACGCTGCAGTTAATACGCGATGATTACCCATGGAGGACGGTAGAGTGAACGAACTTGCCCAAGGTTCCGCAGGATTCGAACCTGGGTTCTCTGGATTGAGAGTCCGATGCTCTAGTTACTGCGCCACTGCGCCCCTCACAGGTTAAAATTATATACAATTTTGTAGTATCCTATAAAAATTGACGTGGCATTTAAAATGCTATAGAATAATTTATAGAACATCTATAGAATGTATATAGAAATGTTAGGTCACGTCTATTTCTATAGAATGTTATATAATATAATATAATGTATGCTATATCATTATTTAATGGCCACATACATTGTAAGGCTTCTACAGAGATTGCATAGAACTAAATAATAAAATATTGTATAGAAAATCTTCCACAAAAATTTATAGAATATATTTTTATAATATATTTTATAGATATTCTATACAATACTGTTTCGAAGGGCTATAGTCAAGAAGGATGTACAGTCCGAGGGACGTGACTCACGATATACTCCGTGTTCATGTATTATTTCATAGTCGATTTGATATTGCATTTCATTTCGCTGTGTTGTGGAACATACAAGTAATTTATATATTAATTAACATAGTTATTAATATATTAATTAACTAATTAATATATTAATTACTTAATTAACTTTGGTTCATTGTACGTGCACCTCCTCCGAGGCGCCGATGTCCACTCGCCTCCTTCTGTTTTCTTTCGAGTTATCGGACCATTGGTCTGTGAACTACCCATTGACGATATATTTAACAAACACGAAGGGAGCAATATATAAGTATTTACTCTTTTCAGTGGACAAACTGCATGGTAAGACATTACCCAGGGCGACCGCATGTTCAGTTTAGCGGGATGTGATTGTTACCGAGAAACCATTATTGGCTGTACGCGATACCGTACTTGGTGACAGCAGAAAATTTATGGTTTGCGGGAACGTGTTCAAGATCGAAATACTGTAATGATGGTGCAACTGTCTTTGTTTTGTTCGGTGGGTGTAACCTGGTGTAGTGTGAACCTGGTGTAGTGTGGACCTGGTGTAGTGTGAGACCAGCCACAGCAGCGCGGGAATTAAGTTCCTAAATTGTGAAATGGAGTTTTGTACCTTTAAAATGGTGCATCATCTATTGAAATATATTCAGTAAGTTTAGTGGAGCGCAGTGGCGCAGCCCGCTCCGGACTCTCGACTGAGAGAACGCGGGTTCGAATCCTGTGCGTCGGTGTCCAACCTTGGGCAAGTTCGTTTACTCTACATTGCTTCAATTCACCCAGCTGTATGAATCAATACCTGGCTATAGACAGTGGTGGATATTTGTGTACGAATAGTCTTCGCGCATAAATTTCAGCGTGGCTGAATGATTCCCGGAGAAGTCGATATGGTGTTCGATTGATTGAGTAAAGTGTAGAGCGCTTTGCAGTCCTGTCGACTGGACACTGCGCTATATAAGAACTTACCCTTACTTTTACTTTTTGACTTATGGCTAAAATAGAAGTACACTGTTAAACACGACGTTTTGAGAAAAAAAACCGAGGTCATTTTGAGACATGTATCCTGTTGTTTAATCTGTGGGTTCGTAGATGCATGTATAGAATTAGTTTTTTATTTGTCGAGCAAGATAAGCAGGACATTGAAAGTTAAGATGATAAAGTGTGCATTTCTGCCAAAATCACACATAAATTGACAGGATATGACATAGACAGCTATTTTGGCCAATGTGCAGAATAGGCCTATTTTACATAACACACTTTTTTATGTGGCGACTCACATAAAAGATGTTTCTATTTAAAAACAAAAACGTCCGAGTCTGTTCAACCGCACTCTCACGCCTTGCGTTTCTCGCCTGTGTCAGGGAGACTCGGTTGGTGTGAACTCGGTCACCCGAGAAACCGATAACGGTGACACTGTGTGCGACGAAATGTATTAATCACAACCTATTTCTTAGTGAAATACGTGACGACCGCGTGGCGTCACGTAAAAACCGACGTTTTCTATTGCACACATCGTCCCGTGTAACGTATTTCTTAAACCAAGGGCGGCACTTATTTGTTTTGCTTTATGCGCCAACGTTCTAATTAAGTCTCTGTAGATAGTTGTTACGTATGACCAAAATAGAAGAGAGTGTTTAGATCATATCAAATTCTGTATTCTGTAACACACATGATTTTTTTCTTACAGTTGTATGATATAATTGTAATGACACAGCTGCTGACTTAACAACTCTACCATCAGTTGACTCAGCACCCCCCCAAACAGTAAATGTACAAACCAACTAATGCTCACCTTAATATAATTATGTACTACTACCAACACTAGCGATAATTTATCACCCTACCACTTAACACTTAGCATCCCTACCAACAAAATAAACCTACCTAGAGGCGCATCCACCGTACGCTACACATTGCACCATATGTACACTTAACACCACACCAACTGTGTGCTGAACACCGTACGCTACACATTGCACCATATGTACACTTAACACCACACCAACTATGTGCTGAACACCGTACGCTACACATTGCACCATATGTACACTTAACACCACACCAACTATGTGCTGAACACCGTACACTACACATTGCACCATATGTACACTTAACACCACACCAACTGTGTGCTGAACACCGTACGCTACACATTATACCACATGTACACTTAACACCACACCATCTGTGTGCTGAACACCGTACGCTACACATTGCACCATATGTACACTTAACACCACACCAACCGTGTGCTGAACACCGTACGCTACACATTGAACCATATGTACACTTAACACCACACCATCTGTGTGCTGAACACCGTACGCTACACATTGCACCATATGTACACTTTACACCACACCAACTAAGTGCTGAACACCGTACGCTACACATTGCACCATGTGTACACTTAACACCACACCAATTGTGTACTGAACATCGTACGCTACACATTGCACTATATGTACACTTAACACCACACCAACTGTGTACTGAACAACGTACGCTACACATTGCACTATATGTACACTTAACACCACACCAACTGTGTACTGAACACCGTACGCTACACATTGCACTATATGCACACTTAACACCACACCAACTGTGTACTGAACACCGTACGCTACACATTGCACTATATGTACACTTAACATCACACCAACTGTGTACTGAACACCGTACGCTACACATTGCACTATATGTACACTTAACACCACACCAACTGTGTACTGAACACCGTACGCTACACATTGCACTATATGTACACTTAACACCACACCAACTGTGTACTGAACACCGTACGCTACACATCGCACTATATGTTCACTTAACACCACACCAACTGTGTACTGAACACCGTACGCTACACATTGCACTATATGTACACTTAACACCACACCAACTGTGTGCTCAACACCGCATTAACTGTACACATAAAACCTCACACGCCGTACAAAGGATGTCACACTAACTATAAGATACCACCCGTTAACCGAACACACAACACACCGCTAATTGTTCACATACTACCTCATTAACGATAAACATAACACACTACCATTTGGACACAAAACACCCCATCATACGTTCACATAACTCACCGTCGCCTGAACACGTAACACCTCACCGCATGCCCCTACACCTATACACATCATCACCCCAGTTACTGTGGACACCCCACCGCGACAATAATTATTGTTATCATAACTATTGTTAACATCGTCAACTCGTAACGCCTAGTGACGACCATTTGCCGTCCCTCCACGTAAAACTCCACGTGAGCATCTGATGTCAACATTGTCATAGGTATCTTCAAACTAACCTTAACCCTAACATTCTACCTAAACTTTACACGAAACCTAAACTTAAACCTAACCCGTTTTGCACATCAAACCAACCATAAATGGGCGTTTGCATGTGGTCGGTTAGCCTGAAATTCCCACCCTAACGCCATTTCCGTGTACTACTCCACTCGGTACCCCCCTATTCCCGGTGTATCTGTGTTATGAATATGTTCAAGCAGCCCTTTCTCTGTTTGGACTGAATTTACACCAACTAATAGGTAGGTTGGTATTGGGAAATCAAATTTATTAACACAGGGATTGCAACTGTGCACATATAGTATATACAATAGTCACATCTTATGTACAGCCAGGTACATCCAGATTACCGATTGATGGACCACACATGTTATGCACGACAATTTTATGTACATATATAATAATCATAATCCTTAAATTTTACTAGTCATTTACCAAAAAAACCTTGAATGCTGTTTTATTAAATTACAGCATACCGACTGTCACGTGTTCATAGTATATAAAACACAAGGGGAAAAGATACCTGGTGTGCAGACTGCACACCTTTCTATAGTCCTAGCTGCAGTAATTCCAGCTTGATATATACAAAAGTGGGGAATAAAAGGCCAACAATTCATTTGCATAGCGGCAACATTTACCCAAGTTTTGGTCGGCGCTATTAACACAACAGCAACAGTAACGAAACTGATTCACTGATCGTGAGATACGTTTCGTCTCACAGACTGGTTGACTGTTCGTGGAAATAGTCCCGCGCACTCAATATAACCCACTACTGCAACGGTCCCGCGTCAGTTGACATGCGTGTTGCATAATGAATCATTTTTGCGAATACCTCGGGTCTTTTGTGAAACTGTTTACGCCTGGCTTTGTTGGTGTGCAGTGTTCGGGTGTGTAGGGTGAAAACGGGGTAACTGGGACAGGTGGTGCAAACTGTTGGAGCAATCATTGTATAAGTAGTTGCTACCTATCCGACGGTGTAGGTCAAGTTAACACAGATGCAGAGTTTCCGGTAAAATTGACTCAATAACAGATTTGCTTATCAAATTGACCTATAGGAAGAGAGAGAGAGAAAGAGAAAGAAAGAGAGAGAGAGAGAGAGAGGGGAGAGAGAGAGAGAGAGAGACAGACAGACAGACAGAGACAGATACATAGACAGAGAAACAGTGACACAGAGAGACAGACAAATAGTAGCTGGTCAAATTGACACATACAGAGATTTGCCGGTCAAATTAACAAATATTTACCGAGTTTCTGGTCAAATTGGCACATACATAGAGTTGCTAGTCAAATTGACATATGTAGAGAGTTGCTGGTCAAATTGACACATACATAGCTGTCTGTTAAATTGACACTTGTACGGAGTTGCATGACTAAACAAAATAATTATATATATATATATATATATAAGTATATATATATAATAATTATATATATATATATATGTATATGTATATACATGGTTATATATTGGTTCCTCAATTCACATAAGCGGGAAATTGCTATTGCGATGGAACTGGTACCTAGGTCATTTTTCTCATTTCCAAATGAGCACATGAGTTCAGCTATACATCCACTTCCATAAATGACAAAGTTACCCTCGCATTAATTCATGCAAAAGCCATGCCGATGTGGACGCTAGCAAAGACACTGCTAACAGCACGAAAACACGCGAGTTGTAGTGATAATAATACAACGGTGCCAATATATCGTGGGTGCTTAGCGCCGTAAACAATTGTCATCACAAAGCACGACATCACAGCAAGGCAATGGTATCGTGAGATACCTGGTGTTCACCTGTCGATAGCAGGTGCAACACCGGACGCATCCAATGTATTGCTAGTATACCACCATTGTTAATTTGTATAACGGATCCCCTAAATAACTATCAGATTTTTGTCAAAAAACCGCTTTTCATGTTGAGTGCATTAAAATGTCGTTCCACAACGGTTTCCATGAATAGAAGTCGCATTCCATAATTTGGGCATATTTCATGATTATTGTCATAAAAAACATGTACCAGTGAAATATGCATTGTTCCATAATTTCATGATACCGGTTACTGTTATCCCCTATTGTATGTGTGTGTGTGTGCGTGTGCGTGTGCGTGCGTGTGCGTGTGTGTGTGTGTGTGTGTGTGTGTGTGTGTGTGTGTGTGCGTGTGCGTGTGCGTGTGTGTGTGTGTGTGTGTGTGTGTGTGTGTGTGTGTGTGTGTGTGTGTGTGTGTGTGTGTGTGTGTGTGTGTGTGTGTGTGTGTGTGTGTGTGTGTGTGTGTGTGTGTGTGTGTGTGTGTGTGTGTGTGTGTGCGTGATATCGTGCGTGCGTTTGTTTGGGTGTGTGTGAGCGCGCGCGTGCCTTTGTGCGTGTGTGTGCATGCCTGCGTATGCAATTTCTTGTGCTTCCCTGTTTCCCTCTTTATTGAAATAACGCCTCTCGACCTGCCAATATGTATATATTTGATTATACAATAAGTGTAACTTCATACCCTGGATGGGTTACCCGTATTAGAGGAAGGTCGTCTGTCGGCGAAGAATCAATACTAAGTGATGCTAATGTACACACACTAACATTATGGCAAATAGACGTGTTTGTAATCTGAATGTCTGTTTACTTTTCGCGGGCGAAACATTGAGATAGCTAGCGAAGTATCGGGATTATTAAACGTCATTTGGCGGGCAGTATACCTTCAGCAGTTTCATTGTAAACTTAAGAACGTCATATTATTTAATACAAAAACCGGGGAACACAGATCCTCCCTTTAAGAGCATAATTATAATAATTATTTAAAAAAAACGAGGAAGAGACAACATCTCTTTAACATGCGTTGGACACAGGAAACACGCTCATAATAAAACATAGAATTCGTCTCACGAAAGTATTGAGTAGCCTCGTACGAAAAGTATCCGTCATTCAACTTTACACGTGTGTATTTCAATACAGGAGGAATCACAATCGCAGTGCTAATTACGTCATCAATGTCATTGTTCAATCCAACTCTTTTTCTTATATCCATTACGACGATGTTTTTACTCTCACTGTTAAGTGTTCTATTTCCGGTAGTATTTACGTAATGAAGTCTGTTTCGCTAACATCAGCATCACCATCACCGTAATGACACTGTCTTCAGGGGAAGCTATCATCATCATCATCATCATCATCGTCATCTCGTTTCATCGTCATACTTTCAAATCTCTCCGTGAACACATTAACAATTGCTTGTGTTGTCGCTTATTAAATGGTTTTTATATGGAGTTTCTGCGTTCGTTTCTATCATAAGGTCGTTTTACAGTGTAAACTATGATATTACAATACTCATTCAGGCATATCAGTTGAAAAGTGCAAACAATTGTATACATCCTTCTTGAGAAATTATAAAAATACTGTTTTAAAGGTATCTACACTATTGGCATTCTGTATAGATTCCGGGATTGTGTCCCATAGTTTCTCACCCCTATAAGCAAATGTGCGCTGGCCTATGGCCAGGTTGTACGTGTGAACACGAATGTTTGTGCAGCCGCGGGTGTGATGATCATGTACACTACTGTTTAATGTAAATACACTTTACTCCCTGGCAGACCTGTTCAGTCGAACACCATATCGTCTTCTCTGGGACGCATTTGAAAAGCCACGCTGCAATTTATGCGCGAAGACTACTCGTACACAAATAACCACCACTGTCTATAGTCAGGTACTCATTTATACAGCTGAGTAAACTGAACAATGTAGTGTAACGAACTTGCCCAAGGTTCGACACCGCCTCATAGGATTCGAACCCGCGTTCTCTCAGTCGAGAGTCCGGAGTTCTTACCGCCACGCTACTGCATTTGGACAGAATGGGCGAGGAAAGATTGACAAACGGAATGAAAATAAGACTGGAACTGCATAGGGTGGCAGCAAGAGAATAGGAAGTCCAACATCAAGATAACAGTGATACGAGTGATACCAGTGATAACAATGATAAAAATGATAAAAATGATAAAAATGATAACAGTGATAACAATGATAATAATAAATTACTTCTTCAACGCCAATATCCTCAGACAGTCCGAGCTCAGTGGCGCAACAAAACCAAAGGATTAAGCATTCTCGTACTCGTGTGCTAGGCGAAAGTCATCAACAAATGGATGGATGTGCAAATAAGCTACAGCTAATAACAAGGTTTCGAAAGGGCACGTACGATCGGCAGAGAGTGGAAGACCACCACAGGAGATCGGGAAAGGTGGCGATAAATAGTTACGAAGGCAGAATTGAGCGAATGGCATTGACCACACCCCACAAAAGAGCAAGGGGAAGAAGACGTTCTACGTCAAACGTTGGGAGGAGTGCCTCTGTCGATATGCACGTACACATCGTACGTGACACATAACCTAATCGTACAATCCGACACTTTTTGTTATAGTTATATCCATTACGACTATGCTTTTTCACAGTTCTTAATCCGTACTGCATTTCCGGTGGTAATTACGTCACGAAGCCGCCATCGCTACAGCTCCGTCGGCGTTATGTCATAACCGACGTAATCATCGTCGTCATCATGCACAGCATTATTGTTATTCATAGTCATCACCGTCATCAAGAGATCGTCCACATTATAAGCTCACCAACAACCACCGCCATCATCATCGCGTCGTAGTCATCATCGTCATCATAATCATCATCTTATCCTTCATCATCATCATTACCAGCATCTTAAGCATCATCGTCATCATAATCACCATCATCATCGTTCACTGTCATCCTCACCGTTAAGGCAGTCGAAATTGTCAACATCACGAGTGCCTTCTTCACCAATAGCGTTGACAATGTCACGATTGAAATCACGAGTGCCTTCTTCACCAATAGCGTTGACAACGTCACGATTCAAATCACGAGTGCCTTCTTCACCAATAGCGTTGACAATGTCACGATTGAAATCACGAGTGCCTTCTTCACCAATAGCGTTGACAACGTCACGATTCAAATCACGAGTGCCTTCTTCACCAATAGCGTTGACAATGTCACGATTCAAATCACGAGTGCCTTCTTCACCAATAGCGTTGACAATGTCACGATTGAAATCACGAGTGCCTTCTTCACCAATAGCGTTGACAACGTCACGATTCAAATCACGAGTGCCTTCTTCACCAATAGCGTTGACAATGTCACGATTCAAATCACGAGTGCCTTCTTCACCAATAGCGTTGACAACGTCACGATTGAAATCACGAGTGCCTTCTTCACCAATAGCGTTGACAATGTCACGATTCAAATCACGAGTGCCTTCTTCACCAATAGCGTTGACAACGTCACGATTCAAATCACGTGTGTCTTCTTCACCAATAGCGTTGACAACGTCACGATTCAAATCACGAGTGCCTTCTTCACCAATAGCGTTGACAACGTCACGATTCAAATCACGAGTGCCTTCTTCACCAATAGCGTTGACAACGTCACGATTCAAATCACGAGTGCCTTCTTCACCAATAGCGTTGACAACGTCACGATTCAAATCACGAGTGCCTTCTTCACCAATAACGTTGACAACGTCACGATTCAAATCACGAGTGCCTTCTTCATCAATAGCGTTGACAATGTCACGATTCAAATCTGACAACTAACTTTGATATGGCTTTAAAGTCGCGTCAATTTAAAAAAATGACTTAGACTCGACACATCAAGACTAACAATTAAAAGTCGTGAAAGGATTGCCTCGCAGAGCAAAACTGATGGCACATGAAAAGGAAAACGGTTGTCTTATCGAGAGTCCAACAATGTTGTACCTGTGGGTAGCTTACACTTCTCATATAGTTATCAACTTGGTTTTCAAACACACTCAAGCTCTAGCATTTACAAAATCATCAGTATGTCTTCCGTTCATTCTTATTCCGCTGTGAGAATAACGGTTTCTTTCTAAAGAGTTTAAAGGGAGCCAGGAATTAGGTGGCGTAGTAGTTTGTAACAGGAAGTCTGCTGTGTTCAACGTGGGAAAATGTGACATCATTGAACATCAAAGGGTATTGCAGTTAATTCAGTCAGATTCGGCCGTATTGCAAATAAAGCTTGTCTGAGAGTTCTGTTTACTATATGAACATGCTTCTTGGTCGTACCTTCCAAATTGTGAATGATGTCACGGGCCAACTAAACACAATTTGGTGGGCACACCGGGCCGTATACCTTCAACACAGTTAGTATTGTCTTAAGAACATATCAATTAATAAATGACAAACTAGGAATATACCGACTCCTTTAAAAATGGTTAAAGTTGTCTTACCTTTCGTAGTCCGACTCGGCCCCTTCCGACAGTGAGTCCAGTTTACACCTCGCTTTCTCCTCTCGTATCCTCGCTTCCTCCTCCTCCTCTTCCATTATCTCCTTCTCTCTATCCTCCGTGATATCGCAGAGTTTCGGCGCTGTCCTCGACCTTTGAATGGGAGGTTTGAAGTTCTGCCCAGTGCTCAGAAACTTCGTTCTCACTGGGAGACCGATATTCGCCAGAGGCATCGACACGTTGCGTTGCAGCACCAATCGCGACGTCTGTCTTCTCGCCTTCTCTCGGACAAACTCGCTGAGCGCGAGAGCCAGTTTATCGTGCAGCTCGACGGCCATTGCTTTCGCCTTAGCGACGGAGCTGCAGAGAGCCGCGTGACAGCGCAACTCTACTTTCATTCGGGTCGTATCGTGACGGTAGACCCACACGAAAAGCCGCGGATACTTGGGATGGGCGATGCAGTATGTGATCCGGTGCGCCCAATACTCTGTTAAGCCTTGCTGCAGGGTGAGAGCCTTCAACCCTGACGCAGTCACCGTCAGTTTCATGTCGATGTTGCCGACACTGTTGTTCCTTCGATGGTTGTTCCATAAGACTGCCGTGGCTTTGTCGGCGCACCCTTCGCCCTTCATCAGAGCCGTCTGGACATTCCCAAGGTAACGCACCCGATACGTCCGCTCACGATCAGAGATCGTGAATTTCTTGCTCTTACAGAAGAAATTCATCTTGAGCAATGAGCATTTATGTTAAATCTATTTCACTTTGATTGATGAGACGTTTTGTTTGTAAGTCGTATAGTTTCACTTTTGTTTCTATTTATGGATCATAAATTACCTACCGACGTTGTCTATATTACCTAAAGGTTGTCTGAATTGTAACGTAGACTGTCGTGAATAGGGCTCAAGCTGCCAGATTCATTCGCGGGCCAGTCAAGGTGGTTTATTCTGAAGGCCACATGACCACCGGAGCGGACGTTCTGGTCATGGCCATGTCCTTGTCACAGTGACAGTGTCTGGTATTGAGTAGCGACATAGTTATTGATGTTGTCTAGGTCACGTTGTATCTAACTGTACGCAGACTGACGGATGTATTCGCCCGTCTTGTAGTGGCTTTGGTGAAGTTGTGAAGAAATGTCCCTGGTGACGTGATTCCTGAAACAATGGATACAACATAAGTAATCGTGTTTGCCTCTGTAATTGTTTTTATGTATGTGCTTTATGCATTCGTGTCATGCTAAGTGACACTTTTCATATACAATGGGCACAAGGACATACAGAGCAGAGCAGAGTGTTCGTGTGCATGAGTGTATGTGTGTGTGTGTGTATGTGTGCGTGCGTGCGTGCGCGCCTGTATATGTGCGTGGGTGTATGTGTGTGTGTGTGTGCGTGCGCGCGCCTGTATGTGTGCGTGTGTGTATGTGTGTACGCGCGTATGGGCATGCGTACGTGCAGGCGTGTGTGTGATTGTGCGTGTGTGTTTAATAGATTGTAACAACATTGCAATAATGTGTATGCGCGCGCGCAGGCATGCGAATGCACGTATGCTTGTGCACACACCACCCAATTAGCGAGCCGGTTTGCGTTCTCGCTTCACCATCAAGTACTACTTGTAGCGCTGTGTCAACACTTGTAGCAAGTGATGTAGGTCCATTAGCCGTCATTCGGTAACCTGCCATATTGATCAATATACCATATAAGGACCCATACAATCCGTAATGCAGCGTTGATGCCTGCGAAAGGCCATTGTGCAGACTAATACTAATGATTTTACGAGACATTTTATAAATCTTGTACATGTTATGGCATATTTCGTGACATTACTACAACTTACTAGAGACAGTGAGTCCAGTGCAAGTTACCCTGTGTGGGAATATGTACATCCTCTAGCATATACACTAGGTAGACGTGACCAACATCTTTTGTTATCTCTTCGAAAATACGCAGGCGAAGTGGGTTTAACGAAATTGTAGTAAAATAAATGTTCTTGTAGATAAACCAATTAAGTTATATATTGATGCGTTCGTGGTGTTGCTAAGTCAAGTGCGACGGTATTACGTCAACTGTTCGTGTAAATAGAGGCTCTGGCGCCGATAAGTGCACTCGAACAGAAAGCACCATTGCTGGTATATAGAGTATAATTACTTTGTTACAGCAGGCTGCAAAATAACTGATCTGTTTGAAAGCCTAGCAAAGCTCGACCCATATAGTTTGTATGTGAATGTGTTTGCGTGCGTGCGTGCGTATCCCGTGAGTGCGTGCGTATATGTGCGTTCATTCCGTAAACTATCCATCATATCATACCAATATGTACTGCCTGAATGAGCCATCAATCTCAGCAGGGTCACGCGAGTCTGCCACAATGCCGTGTGTGAACCTTCATTGATATACACCTTCGATCATGAACGGTTCACGTGGCAGTTGTCGTGTTTAATTACTCATCCATCAGAATGTTACTTAACTCCCAGACAGACCTGTTTAATCGAACACCATCTTGACTTCTCTGGAAAGCATTCAGCCTTTCACTATATGAACTATATGAACTATATGAACTGTGAGTACCTGGTCACATACATAGGTGGATATTTGTGTACGAATAAATAATCTTCACGCATTAATTGTAGATAAATCGATAAGGTGTTCGAGTGAACAGATTTGACAAGGAATAAAGATTAACACGATTTCATAAATCCTACGGACAAGGTACTGCGCTACATAAGAACGTATATTTTTCTGTTTTACACTGTTAAATGCTATGCATGCCACGCAGATGTGTTTAACATTATAACAACACTCGGTGTTTGTATGGCCGGTATCATCAGGTCGCAACGTCTATAGAAATATGTAATGCTTTCTACTGGTTTAAACCTCCACCGTCGCTTGGGACTTCCGTTTTGAGCGATCAAAACTATCTCCCAAAACAACAGCCAATACCTACCTGATTCAACTGACGCAATGTAGTTGCTGCTATATTACCCACAATGCTGTCCGTATCGGGTTTCCACAATAGCACCAATGTGCATCACTAAATGTTCTACACTATAGGTGGCGCCACCCTACATATTATTTTCCTCGCGATGCATGCTGGCCAGAACCCGTACGTAATTCCTACAAAAGCAGAATTGAAAGGACACCATCCCGTGACTGGTCAATACAGTGCGGTCAATCGGCCGCGCTACAAGCTTTGGACGAGGATTGTCCAGTGGAGGGTCTTCACTGTTCGTTGATTAGTGCACTGCCGCTGCTACTGACGTCATGGGAAGAAGAAAGTAAAAGTGCGAGACCCTTGCCGAGTAAACGAAGTTTGTAGATAGCAAATACACTATATAATTCCACTGGCATAGAGCGAGTTTACACTGGTACCAGACGTAGAACCAAAAAAGATATATAGAATTAGTGAACATAAACATCACAACCATAACCTAGAGTGAACTCGTCAAAATATATAGAACTCGTCAACTCATCAATCTATACACCACAACCACAACCTACGTAGTACTCATCAACCAAAACAGAACTGGTCAACCTACGTAGAAGTCGTGAACCTATACAAACAAAAACCTCGTTAGCCTACACAGAACACGTCAACCTGCCATAAAACTCATTAGCCTAAACATAACTCGTCAATAACTCAGTAGAACTCAATAACCTGTACAGAAGTCGTCAACCCACATATAGTTCATCAACCTTTGCCGAGCCCGTGAACTCACCAATCTATACAGAACGCTTCAACATACACCTAACCTATCAATCTACACAGAACTCGCCAACTTACATATAACCCATCAACCTATACAGAACTCGTCAACATACACATAACCCATCAACCTATACAGAACTCGTCAACATACACATAACCCATCAACCTATACAGAACTCGTCAACATACACATAACCCATCAACCTATACAGAACTCGCCAACTTACATATAACCCATCAACATATACAGAACTCGTCAACATACACATAACACATCAACCTATACAGAACTCGTCAACATACACATAACCCATCAACCTATACAGAACTCGCCAACTTACATATAACCCATCAACCTATACAGAACTCGTCAACATACACATAACACATCAACCTATACATAACTCGCCAACTTACATATAACCCATCAACCTATACAGAACTCGTCAACATACACATAACCCATCAACCTATACAGAACTCGTCAACTTACATATAACCCATCAACCTATATAGAACTCGTCAACATACACATAACCCATCAACCTATACAGAACTCGCCAACTTACATATAACCCATCAAACTACAATGCACAAATACACCCTATTGAATTCGTCAACATACATAACACAATACCAATTAACAAACCACTTTCGCAACCTACAAAGCACAACCACAACCTATATAGAACTCATCAACCTACATAACCCAACCGCATCCAACCATATAACCCATCAACCTACAGTAACTGTTGGAGGCGAGATTCCGTTAGTCGTACGGGAGTATCCAGCACTGCCTTGTTCCGTGCGTCAGTCCGTCCGTCCTATGTCACCTGGCCAGGTAATCACAACGCCCCTCGCTCGTATATTATGGGCGTGAGTCATAACTGTCATACCTGACGGCACGCAGTGACGTCACACATCGCTGTAACGTCAGCGGTAATGGGAATTAATTTGGCGACGGCAGAAGGACCGCCACCGTCGTTAACGAGGTCACTCATGACCGGATAATCCCCATTGCTATGCCATAAATCAGCGTAGATGGGGCCGTTTGATGTAAACGACTAGGTTTAATCAGTCGTTTATTACACGTCTGCAAGCATCAATTTAAAGGTGATTTGTGTTTCAGAGTTGATATAATTTAAAATTAATTCTGTTTAAAATCAAACTTATGATTTGTTCGTTTGTGCAATTTTTGTATGTAGGTTTTGTGCATCTCGTCATTAGAACTATCAGAACTATCTTATTTTACAATGGGCCTAGTGTTTGATTAAAGTGCTTCGGATCTTCACGTGAATGCGCGGTGCTCTTTATGATGTGCGGGTTTTTGTGTTGGTGTTGTCCTTCCACGCCCTCTCTCTCTCTCTCTCTCTCTCTCTCTCTCTCTCTCTCTCTCTCTCTCTCTCTCTCTCTCTCTCTCTCTCTCTCTCTCTGTCTCTCTCTCTCTCTCTCTCTACCTCTCTCTCTCTCTCTCTGTCTCTCTCTCTCTGTCTCCCTCTCTCTCTCTCTCTCTCTCTCTCTCTCTCTCTCTCTCTCTCTCTCTCTCTCTCTCTCTCTCTCTCTCTCTCTCTCTCTCTCTCTCTCTCTCTCTCTCTCTCTAATGTTAGCCCAACAGTTGGTTTTGACAAGTTACCAGATATAAAGTTCAATATCAATTCTTTCTGTGATTTAAACAAAACTACACTTTTTATTAAACCGACTGCGAATATTATTTGAGCTGATCACAAACGACATATTCTGATCCGGGCACCAGTTTCTTTAACTGTGTTTACTTTCTATTAAAACTTGTATTTATTGTTAAGTCTGTTTAGATCCACACTTTAAAAACCGAAATTGTGTTCACCTAACTTCTACGAATGTTTTGTGTAGCTTAGCAGACACGTATATAGACAGGTGCATAGACTGCTAAACAAGCATACAATAGACACACACGTCATTTAACCAGCTATTCAACAGACAACAGATCGAGTTTTACTGAACGTTTCACATCATATATTGAGTGAACATCGATAACAATCACATCCAACATGTTTAGAATAAATATAACTACACACGTATGCTATGCATTGTAAAGCATCTAATCATCCGCGAGTTAAAGGTACAAAATCCGATCTTTTTATCGTAACATCATTGATGTTGGAGGATATAGGCGCGTTAGGAGTTTCATATTTTTATTATTATTAATATTCGTATTATTCGTATCATTTTAACACACATACTGGATGTCAAAATGTTAGAAAACAATATTGTTTACACGCTAATACAGACAACGATGTTACAATAAAAAGATCGGACTTTATAGTAGCGTGTAAACTATATATTTTTAACATTTTGTCATCCAGTAGAGCTCAGAGCGCAACATACAACAATCGTAAGGCAAAATCATAAACAGGGACGCACAAGAATTATAATTCCAGCAAGGGATCACCGACGCTTTAGGATGGGAATGCGATTTGAAACAATAAATCTTACATAGTCTCACATGATTTTTAAATGATAAGGAGTTATTTCCATATGTTGGGTTTTACGAAAAACACAATACAATGCTTAATCATGAACATTTAACGGTCAATCTATATTGACCGTTACATGTTCAACCTCATAACCGCTTGCCCTAAAAGTGAGACCAGGGACACGCCCATAATACGGTATATGTTACGTGCAGAAATGCCATAATAAACGATATGTCGGCATGACGTGAAACTAACACAGCATGAAATACATAATACGATATTGACATTCACATTAAAATAATTAACGACCAGCCGCATAAATGTTAAATACATTACTGACTACTTTGTCGTTATTGCTCATTCCAGGTCATATGCGCTATAGACGATAATTATTATTATCATTAATATTACTATTATAAAAAAGTAAATCTCCTCCAACAAAAGTTCAAATATGTTTCGTAGATACAAAAGTTCTCATAAAATATTTAACTGTATAACAAAATTTACTTGTTTTCTCATTTGCTAACACCGACATAAATTATTAAATTGACACCTCAATAACATGGTCGGGTTAATGGCTTCAAATGTGTAATATTGCTGCGAGGATTCTCCATATAGACGTGTTTACATAAAGCGCGCAAATGTATGATAGTGATGATGTTAACATGGAACCAAAACCGACTGTCTCGTTTACCGACGAGTGGAATCCTTTAGTTATAGGACTTCTCTTATCATCGAGTTTGCAAATACGTGTTTCAATAACACATTTAAATGTGTTTGCACTGGCCAGATAACCAATAGCTCATATCGTCAGTTTGCGCGTAAATATGCAACTATTACAAGGGTTAACGGGGCACTAAGCTACGTCGTCAATTTGAGCGTCGGTCGTCGTGAAATGTCATCATGCTCTAGGTCATTCCTATCTCGCTGTCTGTGACCGACGTTTATCATCATAAAACAGTACATTATACAGTTACGCCTGAGCGCACGATCACGTATGATCGGCGCGTGCAGACACAGCGAAAATCACCTAGCAAAAACATGGCAGCCTAATTGCTGCATCTTGTGTCACCGTTTGCACTTGTATATATGTGTACGTACTCGTGTGTGTGTGTGTGTGTGTGTGTGTGTGTGTGTGTGTGTGTGTGTGTGTGTGTGTGTGTGTGTGTGTGTACACGCATGTGCAAATACTCATACACGAGCACATACATGCAAACACTCACGCGCGCACGCACACATGTACCATACAGTGCGTGTGTGTGTGTGTGTGTGTGTGTGTGTGTGTGTGTGTGTGTGTGTGTGTGTGTGTGTGTGTGTGAGAGAGAGAGAGAGAGAGAGAGAGAGAGAGAGAGAGAGAGAGAGAGAGAGAGAGAGAAAGAAAGGTGTGTGCGTGTTTGCTTGCGTGCGCGCATGTGTATCTTCCATATAGGTGTGTACGTGTGTGCATTTTGCAAGTGTATAACGTGTGTGCATTTGTGCATGTGTGCATGCATGTGTGTGATACTTCAGTTATAGCGGAAAAACATTTTTTCTGTTATATAAATGTATCAATTTGAATACTGTCCTGTCACGAAGCGACGCTCATCCGTGGTACAACAATCTTCTAGCAAGTGACCTGACCCCATTTGATAACGTCTACCGTGTCCACCATTTGGCGTCTTCTATTAGACCAGTAATTAACGGGAGAAAGGTTTGTGATCATCACGAAGAAATATGTTTAGGCATTGTAGTCGCCATGTGTAGAAACTCTCTGACCGACCGATCTGTTATCAAACAGGCTGGGTATCATTATGTCGTTATCAACGATAATCGTTGGTCTAAAGTAGGGTGATTACTGATTAGATGCGATGTTGACTGCCGCTCGTATTTGAATACCCCGGACCCATCAATGACCCTCAACTCACGAGTGGCCCAATTATGGTATTGACCTCAGCTACATGTAGTCTGACCACCGACCACTACTGTTCACCTGGCGCTATAAACATAAATAGCTATCCACTTTATGCCCACCGCACAAAATGCGTGCAAACAAACTCGCTAGTTCCTTCTCTCATAGTAAACTTTTTCCCGCTGTGTCAATGCCAACCATGCATCATTCAGTGATTTCATTGTGGTTCGTCTCCTTGGGTTGCCCCTTTTTGTATTCCTATTGGGGTCAAAAGCAAGGTTATCCTCACTGTCAAATCATTGTTCGCGGTGTAGGCACGTCCGAGCCATTTTTATATTCTCTTTTTTTTATGATGCAGATGGTTTCTTGTGGAATATCTTGTTGGATATGGTCTCGGGACAGGATTTAACAAGATTTAACAAGATTGCCATCCAGAGAATTAACTCTAGATGGCAGGTGGACAAGGAAGCCCTTTGGCTTATCGAGAGTCCAACCCTTTTATCTACATATATCCAGCCCTTCTGAGGTATGTGTCGATTTAATTTTTAAACATATTCACACTACTAGCACCCACACAATCATCAGATAATCTGTTCCATTCATTTACAGTCCTTTGTGAAAATGAGAACTTTCTCACGTCTAATCTACACTGCTCCTTTACTAATGTAACTTTATGTCCTCTAGTCTTTCTATCTTTCTTAACTGAAAAAAACATATTTCTATCAATATTTTCATAACCATTCAATATTTTAAACACTTCTATGTGATCTCCTCTCAATCTCCTGGTCTCTAGTGTTGTTAAACCACATTCTTTTAGGCGTTTTTCATAACTAAGATCCCTCAGTTTTGGTATCATTTTAGTCGCTCTCCTCTGTACTCTTTCTAGCATATCTATGTCCTTCTTGCGGTATGGCCTCCACGCTTGTATACAATATTCTAAATGAGGCCTAACTATTATTTTGTACAGCGATATTAATAGTTATTTTTTTTAATATGCTATATTTCGCCTAATCAATCCAAGGATTTGATTTCCTTTTGAAGCTGCAATTCCACACTGCTCTGAAACCTTCATGTCAGCACTAATTGTTAGCCCTAAGTCTTTTTCTTTTACAGTAGTACTTAGTACAGTTCCCCCCATTGTATATTCTATATATTCGTTCCCATGTCCTGTGTGGAGGCATTTACATTTCCCAAAATTGAACAACATTTGCCACTTTTCAGACCATTTGATCAACCTGTCAAGATCATCTTGTAAATGCTGTCTATCACCATCACTTTCAATCCTTCTAAACACTTTTGTATCATCTGCAAATTTCAACACCTTGCTAGCTATATCATCGTCCAAATCGTTTATATATATTAAGAATAATATAGGTCCCAGTACTGATCCCTGTGGAACCCCACTCAAGACTGATTTCCAGTTTGAAGCCTCCCCATCAACAACTACCCGTTGTCTTCTGTCAATCAGCCATTTTTCTATCCAGTTAATTATACCATTTCCTATGCCATGGGCTTTTAGTTTAAGCAGTAATCTCTGATGTGGCACTTTGTCGAAAGGAAGGAGAGGAAGAGCTGGCTGAAACAACATCCCAGCTAACAGCATAATGGTGCGCCATAGGACTGGACACTGCAGACTCAGACACCATAAGCACATACAAATTGGAAACACCGACATATGTCCTTTTGGCACAGCTCCAATGACAGTGCAACACCTCCTACAGGACCGTTCAGCATATACACCTAAAAAGATTGGACGACAACCTGGCCTACAGAAACCCCAGTAAAGACAAAAATATGTGGACTACTGGTAGACCTTAAGCGCACATTGACCTTCATTCGAGCAACCAAAGTTCCCGTGTGAGCGCACGCCGAAGAAGAAGAACGCTTTCATTCTTTTCCCCGAGCAGGTGTTGTGGAAACGGTCGAGTTTATTAGTACCGTAATATGCAACTAAGTTATACCGGAATCCTAAGTTATGTATCATAATAATGCCCACCGCAGGTGTTAGAATAAACATTTGGTGTGTGATGTGTCAGTCGCGTAGACAGGCGTCAACCAGAGGATCATATAACGCACTGCCGTTAGGTAATCCCAATAACGACAACGGCTAGAGTGGTGAGCCGAATAGTCATCTTGTTTGTGAAAGACAAATGTGCCTTGGGTTCGCTATATTTCATACGGTTGCACGAAAAAGTACCAGGAAAAATGCACCGCTAATTAGTAACGGACCAGAGACCAATTGTCCCGTCATGGGAACGGGTTCTTGGGAAAATAGCAACGGGAAAATATCAACGGGTTTTTCGAATAATGGGTTTGTTGATCTAACCTCAAGGGGTGCATTTGAAGGTTTTCGGAAAGCCTAAGCGCCCTGAATAGTCAAATACGTTGCGACACCAATGACCAATTCATATGTAACCAGGTTTTTCAAGAACATGCCGGGTAAATTTTAAAAATGTATTGGGTAAATTGGAACATTTCACATTCCTGGCTAGGGCCGGTAACGGACAATGATTAAAATGATATAATATTCGGATTAATAAACGTCAGTGTACCACTATGAAAAACAGAAAACTGCTGAGACCTGAGAAAGGGTGGCTTCGTAGTGACATTTTTGAAGATGTTGTGAATCATGATAAAAAAAACTCAAAAATGCTTTAAAAAGATTAATTATTAGGTCAAACATATATTATAATGTTTATATAATGTATATTCCTGCCAAAATGTGTTATTTCTTTATTTTACTAAATTCCTAAAAACACGTTATATTACTTTCTTTCCGAACAATTCTCTTGTACTTTTCCTGGCGAAATATGTAACCGTCTCCATTACTTTGTTTCTGTTACTTTTTGTTTATCCGATTATCTTTCTATACCACCCCCTTTGGATCCGCCTCTCCTTTTTTGTTGTATGCTGTTAATATCGCTGTTATTAGTCATACCTCATGCCATTCAGTGGTTTACACATCCAGTCGTTCACTTTTTGTACGTTTTCTTGTGATACAACCATTGTCTGAAGAATTCAAAGGAGTGCTTTACAGTAACAGGAATGTCATGTCTCAGCATCGCAGGGGTGCCATCTTAACGTGGCTGTATCCGCCTACACGGAATAACGGAGGCATTCACAAAACGCCGTCAAATGTCGGGGTCGCCGAGAGACGTTGACTTCAATAGAAACGTGAGATTGATCACGAATGCGCTTCCGTGTTCAGGTTTGTATATTTAGGAAGGTATATCCCCGATGGTTATGGGATATATCTAGATGTCAGGATTTCAAATAATGTTTAAATGTTTGTAATAGGTTACCTGTGCATTTGAATCAAATCAAATCGTGACATTTATATTGCGCCGTTCCAACAATCGTTGCTCACGGCGCTGAATGCTGTATTAATGTATTCCATTAACATTGGTTTGTTTAATATTATTTTATGTATGTATGTATGTATATATATATATATATATATATATAAATGTGTGTTTATTGATGATTACTATATGTATACGTATACTCTTCAGTCTCTACAACTGCCGAGCAATGTAACATTTCTACTATAATATTATTATTATAGGCACTTTCAAGATTTAACAAGTTTATCACCCAGATAATTAATTTCAGATAGCAAGTGGTCAAGGAGTCCTTTGATGTAGCGAGAATCCAACGTTTTTCTTACGTGTGTATCCTGTCCCTATGAGGTATACATATATAAATGGTAAAGCATTGTTCACGCTTCAAACACCCACACAATCAACACGCCACTAACACGTGATGAACGGATGCCATGTTTGTTTATTTATCACGCATGACATGTTGATGGGTGAAAGGTATTTATCACCTCTTCTTAATGTCTAGAGACATTCGACTTGTGTGAACAGGCGTAGACACAATACGTATTCAGAGGGCGTTAATTCAAAACATAGCAACTTGGTTGCCACTGACACTAAATTGTCACACCTCAATAACAACGGGAATGAGATAATCTTTTGGCGATCAACTCTCGCCGTGCCAACGGAAGACTGACATACCGCGTTTGAAATCGACAATTAACTCCCGACCAATTTAAACTCATCTGATATAATAGCTACCTTTCGTAAACAAATTCTCAAGACACGCATTGTTTTAACATTGCAATTCGCATGAATAGTACTTTTCTGCATCTTAACAATGTTGGCTTATTGCATGCCTCACCTGGGGTTCCTGATAAATTAGACACTATAAAAGGGTATTAGGTTACACCCCTGCGAGGTGGCAGTAATAGTAGGATTCATTTCCTATACTTGACACACAAAGGTCGGATAATAAGATAGGTAATACGCGCTGTTTTAACAACTGTTTCCGGTTTAACCACCAGCAGTTATTCGTGGTTGTGGTCGGTGACATTGTTTTTAAATGTTGATAATAACGTATTTGTTATCAACCATTGTGATAACTGTGTACTAAACCACACATACACACTCACGCACACTCACGCACACACTCACGCACGCACACACACACTAACACACACTCACGCACACGCACACACTCACGCACACACTCACGCGCACACGCACACACTCACGCACACACGCACACACGCACACACTCACGCACACACGCATGCACACACACACACTCACACGTGAGTGTTATTTTCTTACGAATAATGTATGCATATCATTTTAGCAAAGCCCAATGTTACACATGTAAATCAATAATAAATAATATTTTTATTATTGATTTATATGTCACATCGCCCGGATTGTCGATGGGAAATTATGTATACCAAGGAAAGGAATGTACACCTGTATGTTGACCTTTAATGTGACGAATGAAGGAGCATCCCTTTGTCGTTAGTTCGAACAACTACACAGATCCGTACACCACGCGCACTCGCGTACACGAAGTAAACGAACGTTGAACTGAGGGCACTTGAGAGTCCATACGTTAAGGGCCACTGAACTCATTAATGTTTAACCACTGCCATCGGTTTGTACATTGATAATGAACAACTGAATGTTACTACAACACACTCACACACACACACACACACACACACACACACACACACACACACACACACACACACACACACACACACACACACACACACACACACACACACACACACACCAGGTCCGTGGCGTTGTAGATTTGTGGGTGAGGGGTGAGTTTTTGGACTACCATTTACACATTACCAAAAATCCAACCTACGAATCGGATAGTCAGTTTCTGTCCTACCGGATATGACGTCGGGGGACGAATGATATTGTTCATTTTAACCGAGCGGAACTATTTTCCCTCAAGCCGAACTCTATTGCTCAGCAGGGGATGTGCGTACGTACGAATGACCACACACGACGTCCTGGTAATCGCACAACGGCCTGATTTTAGTCCAAAGACTGCCAGTCTTAATCCCAGGATAACTCGACGTGTTGACGGGGCGACAACGGAACCCACAGAGTCGTGTCGGACTAACAATGACTTCTAGACAGTGTGCGGAAAGATGAAAGAAGACCGACCAAACCCATGACCGATTTAAAGCAAGCAGCTTACCAGAATACATTAGTAGACCAATTGTACGTCTCTGGATACTAGAATACTTCGAACAGAACAACTAGACGTATTCAAACTGATATATGGATTACAAGGAATATATGCTTTAGAGTTTGGATCGAACTCGAATGTTTATGTAACGACGGGCAAGTAGTTGAACATTAACAAAAACAACGACCTCTGGTGGTGGAAGCATGAAACAATCGCCACACACGCACGCACGTACACACACACACACACTCACATACACACGCACATACACACTGTACGTCGATTGACGAACCATATCGGTCCATTGTTGTGGCATATTAATGGTATAACCGCCCCCTGCATGTTGGATCGCCGATGATGCTTTCTTACGAGCTGTACTATGTCTATGTATCCTTATATATAGTAGCCGACCGTGTGACATATATCTAGCCGTCGAGTATGTGACAATGGCAGAATGACCCGTTATATCGGGTTAGTACTCACCTAGAGTTTGAGTCGCGAGCCGGCCATCTGTGACGAGTTTTATTAAATGCAGCCAGCTATGCCGAGTATGTAGTCAGAGTTCCGCTTCACCACATCGTCAACGCTGCAGCCTAACGTCAAACCCTGGACTTGTCTGGTTGTCCAACGCGTGTCGTCTCCCTAATGACCCCTTCGTTCAGTGGCCGTACACACCACTACTAGTGACAGACACCGAGCGAGAGTGCGATCCCGAGCACACAGACACACAACACCACTCACACCGTCGCCGCGACTAACCTACTTTACCTGCCGTCAACATCGACGTCATCGTCACGTGACGCAGGTGCACCGGCGCGATCGATTGAGTACTCCTGGTAAATGTGACGCGAGCGCTGGTGACCGCGCGACCTCGGCTTTTGTGTGTGTTGCCATTGTAGCCGTTCGCAAGTGCCAGAGTTCAACGTCACGGTTCGCTGCAAAGCAAGCACGCACAGGCGGGCGCGTAGCTAGGGACTTAGTTGATTCAGGAAGGGAGTGGTCTAAGGCCGGGAATTGTTATTGTTGTTGTTATTGTTATTATTATTGTTATTATTGTTATTATTGTTATTATTGTTATTATTGTTATTATTGTTATTATTGTTATTACTTTTATTATTGTTATTATTGTTATTATTGTTAGTATTGTTATTATTGCTATTATTGTTATTATATGAAGACACTTAACCTACCGTCACTCCGTGTTAGACGACGACGTGGCGACATGAATATAATCCATTTAAAATAAAAAATGTATTGGGTTGTTTGCATAAAACTGCACCAGTTAAATAAAATCAATAAGTATACTATTAATAAAAATAAGTATGTAAGCAAACTTTTAATTCATAACTATATAAACCCGAATCAAATATTACAAATATGCGTACATATATTTATACGTCATTAACATAGGAAGCAGGGAAAAGGTGCAATCGTTGGTTATATGCCGATTTACAAACGTTTGTTTTAAACGTTCCTTGAATGTGTTGAGACTTTTAAGATCTTTAAGGTTCTCAAGAAGGTCGTTCCATAGTATGATGCAAGTGTATAAGTTGAACAATCGACAGTGTTCTCAACGGCCCATCATTGAACACAGAAGGACACAACCAGAAGTTATTCAAGAAACGAGCGAATACACAGCTAAGAAAATATTGTTTCATTTCCAGAATTGTCAATGACAGACTCTCGCTACCGGAAAGCGTTGTTGCCAGCCAGCCCCTAAGGTGTTACAAAACGGATCAGACAAGCATTGGGATAAATAACAATAGTGTTACATAACCCACGGAGAAAATTACCTGCAAGACAACAATTTTGTTTGGCCACCGAATGAGAGAGGGGGGTGGGAGAGAGAGAGAAAGAAAGAGGGGGAAGAGAGAGAGAAAGAGAGGATGGGAGAGAGAGACAGACAAACATACATACAGACAGACAGAGCCAGACTAACAAAATAAGACACGTAGAGATAGTACACTGTCTTTCGCCATCGCCTGTAAGTAGCAGAGGTAGCACATTGCTATGTCCTTCGTCAACATAGTGAACTCACTGTCATCGTCTGTCACTAATCTCTGCGCGAACACACCAAGCAGCAGCCGGTGGACATCGGCGCAAAGAAACAAGACGGTGCTGGATGCAACACACATATAGGAAACCACCAACAAACACCACTACACAATTACTCACGGGGAACCCCGATGGAGGAGAACACGAGGACGGCCCAGAAGTACCTGGAGGCGAGACACAGAATAAGAGAAAAAGAAAATGTGATACAACTAGAGAAAATAGGACCCGACTGCAACTAACTAACAGGTGACAGAACACCTGTTTGTGTTTTTGTGCGTGATGCTACTGACCATGAACAGGGGCTAGCACTGAATTAAAAGAGGTAACAAACTGTTTGTTTTGTTAAATCTCATTAAATTTGGTCACACAACTGACTTGAGATATCAGCCTACTCGTTAGCGCCATCTGACGGATAACATGTGCTACAGGACGATATGACAATTGCTACAATATTGCAGTAGTGTTGGGACCTAGCGAATTCCTGGGAAAACAATCTCAAATCATAATTGGAGCATGATGATCAGGTCGGGTCTTGCGAAAAAAACGCTACTATATCAGTGAGGCTTCACTCACCACTATATAAAACATTGAACCCAAGTATTCGTGTTGACACTAATTGTTTATAATGGTTTCATTACAGCTAATATACACACCCGTTATAAACATATCACATTGTAAATATTATGTTGCATAATAATCGTGTTGCTTATTCATTTATTGCACTACATAATTGTAATCATGTTCCGCTGGCACATTTGTGGCAGTTTCCTGCACATGTTCTGCTGTTTCTGCATTATATATTATTACATTTAAATAACATAACTTACGATAGCACCCTCTCCGTTGAAACCATTTTTTGTAATGCTATTCATTGATGTTTTGTGATCCCGAGTGACACCGAATAGCCGGATCAGCGTTTATGTCAAATACTTTTACTTGCATTTCGACTTTTACTTAAGTACATTTTGCGGCACTGGTACTTGGGTTTTTAAAACGGCAAGTACATGTATACATGTATACATGTATTTGCACATGGGCCAAACTAATATAATTATTTCAAGTACATTTCGAGTACACATACTTGTGTATTTTGATTACAAAAGTCTGTTTTGCCAGAATATGCACAACATTGAATGCCCATCCTGGTTGCATTTACAATTAATATTATGCATTTTCAAAACAATTAGTCAATGGCACCTGGCTGAATATTATTATTATTATAGAATATTGCGCCGTGAATATTACCCCCCTATCCCCGAACAACCCATATGAAAGCTTCCCTTTCATTACCATATGGTGTCATGTTTGAGTTTATGAACAAATACCCACTCACCCACACACCCACACACACACACACACACACACACACACACACACACACACACACACACACACACACACACACACACACACACACACACACACACACACACAAACACACACGCACGCACGCACGCACACACACACACACACACACACACACACACACACACACATAAGTATACCTTTAAGAAGAAACAATGTACTTTACGTGGTATAAAAACACTTTATTGAAATCGACATTATACAATGCAAATATAATACCACATTTATATTAAAATCGTTAAAACTAGACATTATGTTTACACAAATATCTAACGTAGCCTACTTGCTGGCTGAGTGGTGCAACTTTTAATGTGTCTTTTTGGTCAATCGTCAGACAAACTATTTACTCATTTGTTAACTATTCACACATTGCATGTTTGGAACTGGACTTGCGATTTGAAGAAGCAGCTTTAAACAAGTATAGTGGATTTGTTATATTTCGCAACAATACGAAAGCTGGAAGGACCGAGCCAGATGTCGTGTTACATTTATTGAGGTGCCAAATCGAGTAAAAGAAAATAAAAGTCATAAAATATACAGTTCCTTTAAATGCAAACAACATTTGTCTCGCGTCAATCTTCTGCGTCATACCAAAAATACGCGGTAAATCCTGCAACTAAACGACACATCACGAAGACGAACGAAGCAACCAGCAACTACGCACACAATCAAGTCTAACCAACTATATCAGCGTCTAATACATTGTTCTCAGCAATATAATACGTCGGCCAGTTATTATTTTTAACGGTAATGTCGAACATCACCGCACAGTTTACGTAACATCCAGTGGCCCCGGATTCATGAAGCGGCTAAGAATGTTCTTTAACGTTAAGATAATTGTCTTAGTAAACGACTTGATTTTTTAATATGAGCAAACATAGGAGTTACGCAAAACAAACACGGAGGTTTTGCTAGGCAACCGGTCTCGTGATGGATAGGTCAGTTATGGCCTTACTGGTTGCTGTCAGATATACATAAATCACGACTTCTTGGCAAAATATCTCTATATTTACGTAGTTGAATGAAAACTAAAATAGCGTTAAGGAAGACAAAGGAAACGAGGTAGGCGACGGTAGAGAAGTGACCAAAGTAGACATGACACTAGACTCCCTCTATTAAACTGACGTACTCTGTTCGACTACCCGGAGCTAGCGGGAGATTTTTAACCGGAAGTGTGCAGAGTTGAACGTGGGAAAGTGAGCATCGTTGAACATTAAAGGGTGTAACAGTTAACCAAGCCCGACTCGGCCGTATTGCGAATAAAGCTTGTTTTGAAACTGGATGTCTTGTTTACTATTTGAACATGCACCTGTAGTCGTGTCTTCAAATTGCGACCGTTGTTACGGGCTTACTAAATACAATTTGGCGGGCAGTACACCTTCAACAATGATAGTATATTATTAAGAACATTATATTAATTAATACTAGGAACAGACTAAGTCCTTTTAATACCAGAGCGGTGTATTCTAAATAGGACGAAGCGGAGAACGCAGGGGTCAAGCTGTCGTAGGCATTAAAGTCAGGGTTAGTCAAATGAAATTCCTTAGTACCCCATGTGTTTTTTAAATTAACTAATGCTAGTTACAGTTACCATTTCTTCGAGTCGATTGTTCATCAGTTGCGTGAATAGTCTCTTATCCAACGTTCATAACACCACCTTCTTGGAGAACGTTCATTGTAACAAGCAATAAAATGCGGTCGGCCACAATGTACATAATTCACAATTCGTCAACGGCATCAGCCTCGGCTTCTGCAGCCTTGTTATCATAACCATCAATTCCTTTGCTCTTGTCGGCTCTGCTGTTATTACCGCCGACTGACATACTCCCGTCTGAGTTAGTCGTCAACTTCATGACAACCGGCTGTTGACTATTCACATCCGACTGTGGCGACACCCGGCGGGTTATGTCGGTGGTAATGTCGCGACTGGCGGACTTGTGTTTCATTGTGACTTCGACGTAGATGTAGCCAGCCATGCCGACGACAAGCATCGACGTAAGGATGTAGAGTTTCACGCTTGTGCACAGGTAGTTGCTGTAGGCGAAGGCAATGATGAAGCCGAGGGACTCCCACATCCGGTAATTGGAGAAGGCCGCCTCCGACTCATCTCGGAAGATCGTCCCGTAGAGAGCTTCAACCGAGAATGGACGAATTACATTTCACTTCAAGGGAAATAAAATGCAATTGTTTGGCCCCATGCATCTAACAGAATTAATACAACCCAACCATTTGCAACCATAATAAACAATATCACGCCTGTGATTTACTAAGAATTTATTTTCAAAGTGGGCAATTCTAGTGTAATCTTAGTTTCCAACGATTTATATATTGAGACACCTCCCCGATACTTGACAAATAAGCGTATAGACCAACGTCGACCAAGACGCTGCGGTGACGCGTCGAATGTCCCTGTTTGCACCACATGCCAGCTCAAATGTTGGTTTCTCGTATTCACATCTAATCAGAGTTACACTTGTAGCAACTGTTATAATGCAGTGCAGTGCAGTGCAGTGCAGTGCAGTGCAGTGCAGTGCAGTGCAGTGCAGTGCAGCATGCGGACATAGCGTTTTTTTAGAAGTTACAACGCCAAAAAGAATTCGGCGACGCAGTCTTGAGTAATGTGTTCAGTTTAGCGACTGGGGAACTGGGAAGAGAAGGCACTGGTAGCGAAAGGCATCCTAGCACAATGGCGCAGTCCGTGCATTAATGATGTGTCTTAAACGGGGTTATTCTAGTAAACCGCTGGCGTAATATTCTTTATTGTAGTTTCTAATGGTTAGTTTTGTTTATTTGTTTAGATGCACAGATCCAAAAAGATGAATTTTGTTTCCTTTTAAGGAAATGAGCTGTTACTGTAAAAGTACTTGTATCGAGATAGTAATTGTACCGATGCTCTCGATTAGATAAGCTTTGGAGATGATTGGTAACTGGAAACAAGATCGGGATCAACCAGCGAGGACGTAGGAATAAAAGCTATACACATAGAACCCGAACAGACCTGTTGAATGGTGATCAAGTGTTTGTTATGATATACATGCAGTATCAGTGAATTCTTTAACCATGTTCACTTATACAGTAAACCTACCATTATTTGATTGATGGCGGACCGGATTGTCAAAGGGACAAACCGGAAATGACCTATATGGCGCCACCTACCGTTGATCTGCGTCTGCCAGATGGCGTCTGTGAAGCCCCACATGGCGGCGATGATGAAGAGAGCGTACTGTGATGTCGACGTCGGCACCCACGTCATTAGCACGATCTGGATGGCGAGGTCCACCACCATGCCTACAACCGACGCTTAGTCTACTTGTAATCGAGCTGGCGTATGTATGCGGGTATGTTAACGTTATCTTCAGAGACGGTTCAAAACTCGAGCGCCAAACTTTCGTGAATTAATCTACGACCCATAGAATAGGACGTAAGAGCTATATATTAATATAATTATTTGATAATTCGACACTATCATGACTAGGGCCTATCGATGGACGTGAACTTCACATTCTCTCCGGTCTTTGTAATTTTGAACGAACAACGGTATGTACCTATCTATATGCGAGCGCGTTATGGTGTATATGTAATTATGTGTGTTTTCTAACAACATAATAATAAACATTAATATCACGACTGTCAACTACCTAGGCAGGTGACGGGCATTTTTGCTATTAACAATAACAACAATAATAATAATAATAATAAGGTAACTTCCATTGTGCCCAAATCCTTGAAACCAACCTCAGAGGTGCATCATGACAACAAGGTTGACCAATCTAAAAATCGATCAGCAGTATTCAAATTGTCAACAAACGGATGAATATATAAAGGTGGTTTGGTGGATAAGCAAAGTTACAAAAGTAAGTTTTTTTTAAATGAAGGCGGAATTGTGTAATATGTTCAACTGATTTAATAATAAGAGGCAGCATATTCCTCTCGTTCCAGTGTTAGTGTTAACAAAAGGATCAAAAAGTAAGTAAGAACTAGAAGATCGAAATACGGAAGTGCCTGGTGTGTAATGGGACACATCTTAGCAAGTATACGATATCGGACAGGAAGCCAATGCGAAGACGTCAGAATTGGCACAGAGTGAGAAAAACGCGGACACCGAGTCATAAGCTTCTTAGGGGTGAACGACTATGGGACGAAACCACAAATTATTTCCCCAGCGGCCGTTTTATAGTTTTTTGATTTCCTACAAAGTTTATGTAACAATTTCCTTCAAAACGTCACTGTATATTTAATTTCTATGACACACATGGTTTGTAAAATTCCTGAAATTATCTTACACCATTTCCCTACATACCAATTTCTCACTCCTTCATTTATGCTAGACCTAGACGGGTATTTGACATGCTGATATCTTAAAGACCAATGACACCTATATATATGCGCAGGCAGTGACCGTCTGACAGCTGCCAACATTTGACAGACCTGATGCCACGATGCACACACACAAAACATTATTTGTACTCACTCAACTATATATAAGGGAGGGATGGAGGTAGGGAGGCAGGGAGGGAGGGAGGGAGGGAGGGAGGGAGGGAGGGAGGGAGGGAGGGAGGGAGGGAGGGAGGGAGGGAGGGAGGGAGGGAGGGAGGGAGGGAGGGAGGGAGGGAGGGAGGGAGGGAGGGAGGGGGGAGGGAGGCAGGGAGGTAGGGAGGGAGGAAGGGACGGACGGACGGAGAGGGAGGGAGGAGGGGGAGGGAGGGAGGCAGGGAGGGAGGGAGGTAGTGATGGAAGGAGGAGGAGGTAGGAGGGGAGGTAGGGAAGGGGGAGGTAGGGAGGTAGGGAGGGAGGAAGGGACGGACGGAGGGAGGAAGGGTGGGAAGGAGGGAGAGGGAGCGAGAGAGATATAGTGGGATTGAGAGACAATGCGAGAGAGTGAGATAGTGAGATAATGAGAGAGGGAGCGAGGGAGAGAGGGAGAGAGGGAGAGAGGGAGAGAGGGAGAGAGGGAGAGAGGGAGAGAGGGAGAGAGGGAAAGAGGGAGAGAGGGGGAGAGGGGGAGAGGGGGAGAGGGAAGGAGGGAGGGAGAGAGGAATAGAGGGAGGGAGGGGGAGGGAGAGAGGGAGAGAAGGAGGGAGGAAGAGAGGAAGAGAGGGAGAGAGGGAGAGAGGGAGAGAGGGAGAGAGGGAAAGAGGGAGAGAGGGAGAGAGGGAGAGGGGGAGAGAGGGAGAGAAGGAGAGAGGAAGAGAGGGAGAGAGAGCGTGAGAAATAGCAGAAGGTGATAGAAGGAGAAAAGGAATTCATAAACTAAGACAGAGGGACACTGTCAAGAGAGGACTCGAAAGGGCAATAATTAACAGCCGGGAGAGGGAACAAACTACAGAAGATCAGAAAGATGGAAAAGTATTACAAAGACTGTTAAAAAGTTCATGTGTTATAATATCCACAACACCAAGAAGACGAGTTAGGCGAGACGATTGTGTTCTGTGTCGTACCCGCGACGAAGACAGGAAGTCGGCCTGTGTAGCCGACAACGTGACCGCTGGCAAAGGACACCAGTGCGTCAACTACTCCGAACGGCAACGTGACGAGGCCGACCTTCCATATACCGGCACTGCACGCTATGAACGACTGCAACGACAATATGAACACAAGTGAATAAAAAACAAAGTAAAATTAAGAAGAATTAACAGAACTAAACCAAAACTAACAATATTTAACATGATAATATTAAAGTAACAAGATTGAACAACACTGTAGTGTTATATTGCCTAAGACATGTATATAAGTGTACTGATGTCATCCATCTGTTTGGCCTACCTTATTGTTAAGTCTAAATTAGTGTTTGGCCTACCGTGCTGTTTGATCTATCTTACTTACTTTCCAGCTGTGTTGGGTGTACTGGTGGTGCTGTGCTGTAACTGTGGGCACACGCACGCACGTACACACACATTTCCTACCTTACTGTCTCACCTACCGACCTGTGCTTGGCCTACCTTGCTGAACTCGGCGTTGAAGGAGGCCTGTTCGAAACCGCTGTACATTGTGAGGGGAATGAGGATGAGCTGGTTCTTGTGTCGGAGGTGGAAGGCCGTCGCCGCCACGAGCTGTCGGATCTCCTTGCCTACCTTGCCCCGCTTCTCCGTCAGGTCGGCCGGCAGGTTGTCCACGAACACGCACACGAGCACCACGGCCAGCAAGGCAATGACCATGTACACGCCGACCATGATCCACACCTGACGACAGACGGACCATGTGTGAACACGTACAATGGTCCATACTTATAGTATGAGGGCAGACGCACTATGTGTGTAACACACCATTGTACACTCGGCAGAGGGTCCATTATGTATAAACGGCCCATGGTCCACACTTATATTGTGAAAACAGATGGACCATACGTGTACAAAGCCCATGTGTGTACACACACCTGAGACGACAGGCGGGCATTAGGCGTACACGGACCATGGTCCATATTAATAGTGTGACGAGAGAGAGAAACCGAGAGAGAGAGAGAGAGAGAGAGAGAGAGAGAGAGAGAGAGAGAGAGAAGAGAGAGAGAGAGAGAGACAGAGAGAGAGAAGAGAGCGAGAGAGAGAGAGAGAGAGAGACAGACAGACAGACAGACTGACAGACAGACAGTCAGAGAAAGACATACATACAGACAGACAGAGAGAAAGACATACAGACAGACAATTTTGATGACAACAACATGACCCTGAGTTGCAGCATTGAGAGGGACACAGGTCTCGTCTTGTCGACGCGATGTGAGACAGAAAACACAGGAAATATCTTGTCATGTCACCTGGTCAAGTAATAGATACAGGTCACTGGCGTCGAAACGAAATTAATATTGATCGGGCTGACCCGGAGCTTCAGCCCTCCGCTGTCGGACATGTCTTTATAAGACGAGATGAAGGTTTTTTGCGGTAACGTATTTGTGCACCAAAACGGCGTGGTGGATGGGTGTTGTTGAACAGTTTCTCTGAATAATTGCGAAATTTTATTACGCAATTTTGCAAATTCAGCTCTGAAATTGCAATTCGAATGACGCTCATCAAACAATCTTCAAAACCCACAAAATATTGTGGACTAAGACCCACCGTCTCAAGATAAGCCTCCACCCGTAAGAATAAGCAAAAATACAGTACCGTGGTGGCTGGAGGTTTCTCGAGGTTCGTGTTTGAGCAGTTATTACATGGACAATCATGGGCACCGCACGTCTGTAGGATGAAGTCATCTGATAGATTCGTCTTTGCCGTGCCTGTCTTGAGCACAGTCGCAGAGATGATTGATCCCGTGATGCCAGCTGCCCCAACATGCGCCAAACAGAACTTAGCATCAGGGGTATATTCTACCACCTTATGTAAGAAACATCTTGTTTGTATGAACATTTCTTCAATTTATTTTTATTTTTTAATGAATAATTTTTCATTTTTCATAAAAGTTGCTCAACATCATAACTAAACGTCAAAGAAAACAATGGAACGGTTTCTTTCATCCTCCTAACAATACGTGTCTCTACCAGCATACCTTCATAATACCGCTAGTAGATAATGTTTTGAATAAAGTATATTTTGTATGAATATTTTGCTTAAAAAAGTACAGCGCGCACGTAACATTCAAATTGCGAATCTATTTCTAGTCTGTTATACCCAATATATTGGGAAGCAAAACATAAAACATGTGAATTCTTGTATTAGGAACATACACATGTCAATATTATATCAGATATAAAAATTAATGACATTTGCTCGTGTATTTCACAGCGTATTCCTCACCTATTATGAACGTGAAAACAAGGTGTCATACCATATCACCGTCCGTAATTGTGGGGCGAGATAATAACACGATATGAGACATGCACATCCACTTTTTCAAATGTAATTGTCGCTAACAAAAATTCTAAAAACAGAATTAGAGAATCAGCAAAGAATATTCATGGCACCAGATAATTATGTTGTCCTTATAATAGAAGTAAAACTGACTGACATTTGATAATGTTTAACAACATTTCTACCCGCAGTATTAAATCCAAATAACAAGTGGACAAGAAAGCCATTGGCTTATTGAGAGTCAAACTTTTTTAAATTATTATCTATGTGTATCCCTCTTTTTTTTAGGGACATGTCAATTTCCTTTTTAAACATATTCGCATGGTATTCATCAAGTTCTAACATTATCGGCCCACACGTATTATATTTAGCTGTACAGGGAATAAACTCTGTAAACGTATTTTAAATACAGCATAGCAATGGTGAATGATTTACGGCAGTCGTGTGTGTGAGCGTGCGTTCGTGCGTGCGTGCGTGAGTATGCGTGCCCGCGCATGTGTGCGTGCACGTGTGCACGAACGTGCGTTTGTATACATGCAAGCAATATATATATATATATATATCCATCCCTCTCTCTCTCCCTCCCCTCTCTCTGTCGTGCGTTCGTGCGTGCGTGCGTGAGTATGCGTGCCCGCGCATGTGTGCGTGCACGTGTGCACGAACGTGCGTTTGTATACATGCAAGCAATATATATATATATATATATCCATCCCTCTCTCTCTCCCTCCCCTCTCTCTGTCTGTCTGTCTGTCTGTCTGTCTGTCTGTCTGTCTGTCTGTCTGTATGTCTGTCTGTTTGTTTGTCTGTCTTTCTCTTACACCACAGCACCACCAGTATACTCACACAGTTGGAAGGTGAAGAAGAAGATACCAAAGAACCTCGATAGAACGGTATCCTCGGCGACACCAGCGAGCAGGGAATAGCGGCGGGCGATCTTTGTGAAGTAGGAGCACTGGGCCGTCCAAAGGGGCGCCGCAGCCAGACCAACGATAATGGAGGCCGGTACCATGGTGGCCCACACCGCATAGCCATTGGCCGCCATCCACGTTATATAACCGAAGAAACTGATGGGAATCGTCCACTTGTGCCCGATCGCGTTCGTGATGAGCTTCGAACAGGACAATGAAGTGTTTAGTCGACCCAACCGTATACAACACAATACCATGGGTTTTACTATATCTCTATACAGTTGAACCGCGCCTTACGGTCACCTCGGTAATACAGCCACCTCGCAATTAAGGTCACACTAGGACAGTCCCAAATTATTTCTGTAATAGTAAAGTAAAGGAAATTAGTTTCGCTACTACGGTCACCTTGCAATTCAGGTCACTTTTGCCTAGACTTACCTAAATTGTGGGGTTTACTTTAATAGTGGGGTTGAAGTTAATAGTGAGGTTGACCTTAATAGTGAGGTTGACCTTAATAGTGAGGTTGACCTTAATAGTGAGCTTGACCTTAATAGTGAGCTTGACCTTAATAGTGAGGTTGACCTTAATAGTGAGGTTGACCTTAATAGTGAGCTTGATCTTAACAGTGACGTTGACCTTAATAGTGAGGGTGAGCTTAATAGTGAGGTTGACCTTAATAGTGAGGTTGACCTTAATAGTGAGGTTGACCTTAATAGTGAGGTTGACCTTAATAGTGAGCTTGATCTTAATAGTGAGGTTGACCTTAATAGTGAGGTTGGCCTTAATAGTGAGCTTGACCTTAATAATGAGGTTGGCCTTAATAGTGAGGTTGACCTTAATAGTGAGGTTGATCTTAATAGTGAGCTTGATCTTAATGGTGAGCTTGATCTTAATAGTGAGCTTGATCTTAATAGTGAGGTTCCACTGTGCATAACGAATACCAACACAGTCAGCAATTCCAACAGTGTTTTTCGCATTTAAATTGTTTCATATTACATTGTACACTCGTATAATCTAACGCAATCGCATCAATCATTTAAATATCAACAACATCTGTTAATACTGTTTTCTTTGTAAATACTGATATAAATGTCTAAGGGGACTGGTAGTATTTTTGTATTTTAAAATATGTATGTTTTTATCTTATTAAGGTATTTGTTATGCCAATCTACAACGTCCAAGAACAATATTTTGGCGCTATATAAATATTGTATATTTATTGTTATAATTACTACTACTACTACAACAACTACTACTACAACAACTACTACTACTACTACTACTACTACTGCTACTACTACTACAACTACTACTACTACTACTACTACAACTGTTACTACTCCAACTACTACTACTACTACTACAACTACTACTACTAGTAGTACTACTACTACTACTACTACTACTACTACAACAACTACTACTACTACTACTACTACTACTACTACTACTACTACTGCTACTACTACTACAACTACTACTACTACTACTACTACTACTACTACTACTACTACTACTACTACTACTACTACTACTACTACTACTACTACTACTACTACTACTACTACTACTACCTTAAATCCGATATGTTTACATGTCAGGGTATAAAATAATGTACACGTCTGAAGGAGGATTTCAATGTGTTTCCTTTTAATCGGGTTTGCCTAACATTAGGATTTCTTGTTGCGAGAGGCCATAGTGACACCCAAACAAGGTAATGCAGTAACATTCATGGTACCATAGTCAGAGCTATATACCATAGCAACAGTCAAAGTAAGAGAGTAACAGCCATCGTAATAACGTAGCTGTCAAACTAATAGATTAATGACAGAAGTATCCGAGACACAGCCAAAGTAATATAATGACAACAAAAGTAGCGGATTAACATCCAAATTAAGAGAGTAGCAACCAAAGTAAAAGAGTAATAGCCAAATTAAGAGAGTAGCAACCAAAGTAAAAGAGTAATAGCCAAATTAAGAAAGTAGCAACCAAAGTAAAAGAGTAATAGCCACAGTACGAGAGTAGCAACCAAAGTAAAAGAGTAATAGCCAAATTAAGAAAGTAGCAACCAAAGTAAAAGAGTAATAGCCAAATTAAGAAAGTAGCAACCAAAGTAAAAGAGTAATAGCCAAATTAAGAGAGTAGCAACCAAAGTAAAAGAGTAATAGCCAAATTAAGAAAGTAGCAACCAAAGTAAAAGAGTAATAGCCAAATTAAGAGAGTAGCAACCAAAGTAAAAGAGTAATAGCCAAATTAAGAGAGTAGCAACCAAAGTAAAAGAGTAATAGCCAAATTAAGAGAGTAGCAACCAAAGTAAAAGAGTAATAGCCAAATTAAGAAAGTAGCAACCAAAGTAAAAGAGTAATAGCCACAGTAAGAGAGTAGCAACCAAAGTAAAAGAGTAATAGCCAAATTAAGAAAGTAGCAACCAAAGTAAAAGAGTAATAGCCAAATTAAGAGAGCAGCAACCAAAGTAAAAGAGTAATAGCCAAATTAAGAGAGTAGCAACCAAAGTAAAAGAGTAATAGCCAAATTAAGAGAGTAGCAACCAAAGTAAAAGAGTAATAGCCAAATTAAGAAAGTAGCAACCAAAGTAAAAGCAACCAAAAAGTAAAAGAGTAATAGCCAAATTAAGAGAGTAGCAACCAAAGTAAAAGAGTAATAGCCAAATTAAGAAAGTAGCAACCAAAGTAAAAGAGTAATAGCCACAGTACGAGAGTAGCAACCAAAGTAAAAGAGTAATAGCCAAATTAAGAAAGTAGCAACCAAAGTAAAAGAGTAATAGCCAAATTAAGAGAGTAGCAACCAAAGTAAAAGAGTAATAGCCAAATTACGAGAGTAGCAACCAAAGTAAAAGAGTAATAGCCAAATTAAGAGAGTAGCAACCAAAGTAAAAGAGTAATAGCCAACAACCAAAGTAAAAGAGTAATAGCCAAATTAAGAGAGTAGCAACCAAAGTAAAAGAGTAATAGCCAAATTAAGAGAGTAGCAACCAAAGTAACAGAGTAATAGCCAAATTAAGAGAGTAGCAACCAAAGTAAAAGAGTAATAGCCAAATTAAGAGAGTAGCAACCAGGGTTATTAACATCGTAGCAGATGCCACAGGACCAGAGTAGCAGCCAAAGAAAGAGAACAGTTGCCAAAGTGATAAACTAGCAGTTGAAGTAAGAAAGTAACAGCCAAAGTACGAGAGTAGCTGCTGGAGTAAGAAAGTAACAGCTGATTTAAGAGCGTAGCAGTTAAACAAAGAGAGGAACGGCCAAAGTAACACAGTAACAGCCAATACTACACACTAACAGCCAAGGCAATGGAATTGCAGCCAAAATACAAGAGTAACAGCCAACGTACGAACGTATCTGCCAAAGTAAGAGCGTATAAGCCAAAGTAACATAATAACAGCCAAAGTAACATAATAACAGCCAAAGTAAGATAGCAGCAACCAAAGTAACATAATAGCAGCCAAAGTAAGGGAGTTTCTACCTTTGGGAGGAAGAGGCATGAGAGGACGAGGGATATGTAGAGGACGCTCGAGTTGATGACGCCCATGCCGTCGACCCGGTGTAGACTCGACTGGAGCCGACTGAGACCTTGGAAGGCGTTGAAGGTCATGAGGAAAGCGATGCTGATGAGGACGATATTCTTGAGGATGCGTCGCTTCTCTGCGCGCACGTTCACCACCTTGTCGACGGCGACGTCCGCGTCACTCACCGCGTGGGTCACGTCCGTCACGCCGTTGGTCGTCATGGCGACGAACTGGTCACCGCGGCGTGTGTGGCAGGGTATATGACGTCACCGTCACGCCGGTTCTGCGACAGTGACGTCAGATGTGACAAGATTTAACAGGAGTTAGTAAAATCAAAATTCTACACAAGCAAGCACACACGCACGCACGCACGAACGAACGCGCACACGCATGCACACACGCAGACGCGCGTGCGCACGCAGACACACACACTTACTCAGTCACACACACACACACACACACACACAAAACATTTTTTGTTTTGTAATACTCAAATACCATATTCCTAAATATGTTGGTCTGGCTACCAAAATCACTATTGTATTCACGAATATGTATATGAGCGATATACATACTTACTTTCCTGCCGACCTTCCGACATTTACAACTGATTGTGACGTGAAGTGATTGAAAGTTGATCCATTAAGCTGCGGCAACGCACATCTTCCAGCTTTGGTCGCGGTTTGCCAACGTCACAACGAAAATTACGCGTTCGTTTGTATAATCTCTTTGAATAATTTATGTTGAGACCGTTGTTAGAACGTAAAATAGTTATGGAATTCAGGTAGAATACGGTAATTTATTTTGCGCAGTAATCTGCACGGCGAATAAAAACAGCAGCGTTGGTCAATCTCAAAATTTACAAGCGGTATTCAAATTGTCAGCATATGGGTAGATACACCAAGGAGCTACGGTGGTTCGCACGGTTATAACGATAAGTTTTTAAATGACGGCGGAATTGTGCAATATTTTCAACTGGTATAACACTTGGAGGGAACATATTCCAAAGAGTCGGCACAGCACCAGAGAAAGCCCTAGTTCCACTGTAGGTATTAACTCTAGAAACAAAATATAAATCAAAACTAGATGATCGAAGCTGGATAGGCTTTCTTATAGCAGTAAGAAATGAATATAGATATGGCGGTTGCTTATATAGATGTGTCTGATAAATTATAACAATCGCATACGTGTGCGGGTGCGTTAAGGTGTTTATGTAGTGACGCTGTGTGTTTTCTAACATTTAATAAATATTGCTATCACGACTGTCACGCATGGACTACTAAGTCATCCCGTCAGGATATGGGCATTTTGTGCGCGTCTAAATCATGCAGCATCACAGCCGACTTCACTAGGGCTGTCACTTGCCCTTGATACGTCATGGCACTGATTCTGGTTGGATAGTGTCCTACCTAAATCATTATTTGAAAAGGATATGCCACGGCGTTGTATCAGAAGAGACAATTGCGTCATGACACTGCTGTTATGTGGACAATTGTCTGCTCTAGACGTGTCCTGGTACTGCACCTGACATTATTACGATACAAGGTTTGTGTCGTAGCAGTTACCCAGTACCGGATCTTGTGTTGGTGTCATCGTGAAATTATCATTTTGTTTAAGCCATGATTGCATAGTTATTTAAATGATGACTGTCCTAGTAGCACG
>CM034544.1:19556645-19624145 GCA_020002185.1 Paraescarpia echinospica
GTAACAAGTTAGACGACAGCCGTGAGGTGGTAGTGTTTAAACACACAACGACGTATGCAGTCGCATAGTAACACCGCAGTCGGCACTTCGTGTCGAATAATATACACGTACAAACAGTCGCACGCTGAGAGGAGGTTTCGGTCGAAAAAGTGATAATGGTAGTATAATGAAAGAAGAAGAAGAATACACTCGCGTACACTCATGTACACACCCGTGTACACATACATACACGCACACACATACGCATACACGCCCTCACACATGCATACACACTATAATGCATACATGCATACATACATACATGCATGCATGCATACATGCATACATGCATACATGCATACATGCATACATGCATACATGCATACATGCATACATGCATACATGCATACATACATACATGCATACATGCACACATGCGCATGTCACGGAGTGATATATATATATCCCTCCCTCCCTCCCTCCCTCCCTCCCTCCCTCCCTCCCTCCCTCCCTGCCTCCCTCCCTGCCTCCCTCCCTCCCTCCCTCCATCCATCCCTCCCTCCCTCCCTCCCTCCCTCCCATTCCCCCTCCTCGTAATGCTATACGGTATCTTGAACCTATGTTCTAAACACCACTGTGGTGTTTTCGATTGCGAGTGGTCAACTTACTACATCAGCTGATACAGCTGGCTTCTATGGAGATATTTACAAGATCCTACTGCTGTATCGTTGCGCCCTTACATGAGCGTGTGTGTGCGCGCGCGGGGGCGTGTGTGAGAGAGAGTGATATATATATATATATATATATATATATATAGTCCTATGCAGTGGAATATAAAGTCATTAATAAAATAAGAAGAAGACGACTGAGATTTGTCGGACACTGCTACAAACTTCTTCTTCCCCTTGCTCCCTTGCGGGGTGGGGTCCAAGTCACTTGGTAGCTTCATCTACTTTTCTATTCAGCTCTTTCGTTGATGGCTTCTCGATAGCGACTACCATAGTCTTAGAGGAGTCTCCTGACCCTACTTTTCGTTATTTATCATACATTATACCATGTTTACCTGAGGATATATATTTGTATTATGTTTTTTGACATGGATGTATTATATGTATTATTTGAAATGTCTGGGTCAAATAAAACAAATTCTTATTATTATTATTATTATTCTTTCCATCTCTCTCTCTCTCTCTCTCTCTCTCTCTCTCTCTCTCTCTCTCTCTCTCTCTCTCTCTCTCTCTCTCTCTCTCTCTCTCTCTCTCTCTCTCTCTCTCTCTCTCTCTCTCTCTCTCTCTCAGGTCTCGTTTCATGTTGTCGTTCCATCTCAACCTTGGTCTTCCTCTCCTTCGTCTGCCGCCCTTTTCTACTTTCCACGCTCTTTTCGCCAGTCTGTCTTCACCCATTCTATGTACATGTCCCTCCCATCTCATTCTGTTACCGGCTACTTTCCTCTATAGGTGTTCTTTCATTCCAATCTCTTTTCTCAATTCATTCATCTTCCTTCTATCCTCTCGCGTTACTCTACATATTCTTCTGAACCAGTTGTTTTCTGCTACCTGTAGTTTCTCCTCCTGTCTCTCTGCCAGTTCCAGTGTTCCAAATCCATATATATATATATACAGGCTGGTACATCGCAGGCTTCCGAAACTTTTCCTTTCAGTTGTTTCTTCAGTTTTCTGTCCCATATACCTTTCTTGTACCCCCATTACTGACAGTTGCCGTCTCTTCATTAGCTCCACCACCTCCACTCGTTTCCCAGTCATTGTTCCCATTTTGAGGGTGGCAAACCGGACTTCGCATGAGAGTCGATGCCGGCTGTTCGAACCTCCAGGTCTTCGCTGATTTCCCGCTGGTGCCTGGGTCCCAGCGCGTCGGTTCCCCCGCACACGGTAGCCAATCTCATACTTACTAAGTGACATAGCATATAATTGAGGTTATTTATTCGAGCCACATGCCGCTGCCCATGCCGACCTATGTGATGGGTTTATCTTCCAGGTTTTCTTCCCGTAGGTCAATGTCTTCCATGACTTGTGGACTTGATCTGCTACAGACATAAGGATGAAATGGCATCTAAGACCATCTTGTGGCTACCGACACATGGAAGAACCAAGGCAGGAAGACCAGCAGCAATTTACATCGACTGCTTAAAGGAAGATGTGGGTCTAGAGACGGGTGACCTAAAGACGGCAATGACTGACAGAGAGATCTGGAAACGGATGATTGAAGCCACTTACGTTCGACCTCAGTGACCGACATGAGTGAATACGTGAATAAGATATCATATATATATATATATATATATATATATATATATATCATACATATGTATCATACATACTCAGATACGTTTTGACAAACATTAATTGCCACCGGTCCGGTGTGTTTTAAACAAAACGTCAACAAACCTATGTAGAGAGTTGAGAAGCAAAACACTACCATGGTTGTTCAAGTGGGGCGTGTTTTGAAAGGCCAACACTGACAGACAAACTAGCGTGTGCACACTATAGGTAGGTTAACGACGTGCCGAGGGCGTAGCCGTGGATTGTTCGACCCACGATCCTCAATAAAACGAGGAAGTATGAAACGTGATACCTGACACACGTCACGCGTACACATCGAGTCAGTCAAGCGTGTCGGTTTACACATTATTTAATATTTATATTCAATGATGAATAACGCATACATGCGGCTTCAATTAATATATGCTGCGTTCGGGTTTGGTAAAAAAATAAGATGTTGGGCATGGTGAGGTATTTCTTAATTCATTTGATTTGATTTATGATTATGGTTTTATTTTTAATTTCCATTTCCCTTTGGTCTAACACTATTATTACTATAAACTGTTATTTTACAATCGTGTCCAGTGTAAGAATATGCTCAAGAGTGCTTACGTTTCACCAAATTGCTAATACTTGCATACAGCATTACATATACATATTAATAATTACAATTTAACGTTGTGACTAAAACAATATTTAACCCAATACGTTGTGAAGAATTTCACGTATGACGAGAAGCGAATTGTAAATAGACCACTAGCGTACGTCGATGGACGGCTGTGTTGACATTAATGACATATACTTACACACCCACACTAGGATTACATGTCCTGTAAGGTGTACGATCCACATACTTAGTCACAGCGAACAAAACAAACCACGTTAATGGTTCATTCAAATACTACGTGGTAGATTCGTTGCCATTGCCCAGTTAGTATACCCGCTATGATCTAAACAACACTGTTATTGTATATTATTTGAAATAGTGGCATATCCATTTCGAGAGACGGCTTATCCAGTGAGACATACTTTCGAAAACACAACGGGGAGAGTGACATACTTATATACAGAGGCCTACATTGTATTTTCTGCTCGGCTGCTACCAATAGTTAAGCCCCAGGCGAAGCTACTGGATCCTGCGCCGAGTGTCTGGAAGTTTACCTTTCTCTTCTCTCTGTCTCGTCGAGTCCTGTTGCGTGAAGACCGACTGCAGACACTTATCTATCAAGAGATCGTACAACAGTACAAAGTCGACGTTTACCTTCGCCGCCGACGGCAAATAAGCAACTCTCACCGCGAATAGGAATCCCGCGCGCGCGTTGCTTAACCCATGTGGCGAGTCCAAACGACGATACGCGACACTTACTTCCGTCTAGGGAGATAGTCTGTGCTGCTGTTTTGCGACGTTCGCCGCGCCACCTGGCAGCTTCACCAAGCAGGACTACAATGCATGACGTACGCCTTACGACATCATCGATATTCGCCGATCACATGGTCTAAACAACGCTCATAGGTCAACACGAATGAAATGCCATATACAAGTAAGTATTTTATTTATTAGTTTGCAAACTTTAAAAGACGTGTATACGTTTTAATATGACCTAACCGAATAGATAAATACCATTGATGACTTAACCGTACAGGAATTATATTTGTAGATTTGATGTAATCAGATAAAGCTTCGTGGAAATCCACGCAAGCGAGAAATTTTTGAATGCCAAGCGTTACACCACATTTTGTTTATAATACAAAATTAAAGATATTCTAATTAAACGGTAACCGGATAGGTCCTATAATAATGTCCACAATTTGAATTTTCAAAGGTATTAAAAAATTGTTTTTCAAGAATATAACCGAATGTATGATATTTATAATGTATGGAATTGTACTATAACATTTACGAACATATACGTGTTTTATGCAGACTATTAGAATGTGTAAGACATCATAGACATCAGATTCGAGCGGCAATTTCCGGTGGTGAATTGGTTTGAATTTGGTGTAGCAAACTTGCGAAAATATAAGGATATTTGATCAAGATAAGTGATATTATTGAGTGTATAGCATACATAACGTAATTATAGATATATAGTAAGCAATATTTTTTGTTAAAAGTTAGCTAGAGGGAGTAATCTAGGGTAAATTAAAAATAGGCCATTTGCGAGCGATAAATTGGGGACGTTAATGTAATCGGAACGTTGTTTATAAAGTGGGTCACTGGCGAAGTTAACGTAACGTGAACGACAATAGAATAGCGTTATTTGATATAATCGATGTAGTTAGATGAGTAATTAAAACCTGAAATAACAACCTTTTAAAGTGTATATTAGTACACAGGAAACAGTCTTTGTAAAGACTACCTTGTATCTAAGCCTAACTTGAATACATTGTCATCGACATCGTAACTAGGTAAGGCACGGTGTGTCATTGTGTGTTAACAAATATAACTAACTATAACCTAAACAATCTGGTGTAAATTGTACACAGAAAAGTCTTTTCAAAGACTATAAAACTATTTTAAACATCAATAAATTCTGATATGGCACCTTGCAAGCGGCAACTCAGGGCAAAACGACACTTAGTTTGCAACGACTGCCAGAGCTGGGTGGATTTTGCTGGCTGTCTAAAATCATGGGCAGATACCAAAGATGACGGATTCACCTTTCGGTGTATGGGGTGTTTGAGGGGGGAATGTCTGATGAAGGAGGTGTGTAAGTTGACGGATATAGTGAAGGAGATGGAGGTGAGATTCAACATAGAAATAGATGGAGCAGAGAGGGATGACGCGGAGAGAGTTGACAATTCTACAACTCAGAAGGAGCAGAGTTGTGACACGGAGACTGAAGAAAGGAGACTGAGAGGAGGGAAGGTGACCGGTGTGAAGGAACAAGAAATTGAGAAGACAGAGGGACGGAGGAAAAGTGTTCGGCAGAGGAAAAGAAAACGGGTCAGTGGGGTAGATCAACAGGTAGTCAGACTGTAGAGAACGAGGAGAGACGCGACAGCGATACAGGTGGTGAAGAGGTAAATACCACAGAGGCAGTTGGTAAGACTGTGAAACAGAAGACTGATGGAAGAAGACAGAGTGTTCAGCAAAAAACAGAAAACATGACAGGCGTGAAGGTGACAGGGGAGAAAGTGACCGTAGTGAAGGAGGTAGCCGGGGAAAAGGGACGGGAGAGGAGAGAAGAAAATGTGAAGGGAGGAAAGATGAAGGGACGAAAGGAAGTGAGAGTAAATATGCTAGAAGAGAAGATGACAGGGGGAAAGGGGACAAGAGAAAACGCGACAAGAAAGAAGGGAATGGAAGAGAATGTGACAGGATAGAAGACGGCAAGAGGAAAAGACAACAACCAGACATATGCAAACCGGAGGAACTACTCCGAGGCAGTGATTGAGGGGGCAAGGAGAAAAGAGAGAGTGTTTATGGGCGATTCAATTCTGAGAAAAACAGACAAGACTATATGCGAGGGGAAGGACGTTGTTGTTTGTCTACCGGGGGCTAGGATAGAGCATGTAACCGAAAGGGTAGAGAAGGTATTGGGGCATGGCAAGGGAGGGTCTATACTAGTATACGTAGGGACAAATAATGCAGACAAGGAGGGAACAACTGGGATAGTAGAGAAGTACAGACATTTAGTGAGGAAGCTAAAGAAGACAAGAGTGGAACAGGTTGTTCTCTCAGGAATTTTGCCAATAATGGGAGGAAGGGGGGCAACATACAGAAACTGTAAGAGGATGGCGATCAACGCACTAGTTGAGCAGATGTGTGAAGAGGGCGTGGGATTCATATATTTATGGGGGTACTTTGTTGGGAGAGAAGATATGTACATGAGAGATGGCCTCCATCTAAGTGGAAAGGGGGCAACAGTATTCTCAGAGAATATGCCGCGATCTGTTGACAGTGGGACAGGTTGCATCTATTTAAACTAGATTCGCAGGGGGGACTCGCAGAGAAGCCTGAAACTGGAGGCATAGATAAAGACAGCACAAATAATTCAGCAAAGAACAGTCTGGAAAACTGTTCTGAAGCTGGATATAAATGTGTTTGTTTAAATGCAAGGAGTATAGTAAACAAAAGAAATGAACTTAACATTATGGTAGAAGATATTGACCCTCACATAATATGTATAACCGAATCATGGGCAACCAGCGATATTTCAGATGCTGAATTGGGTCTGACAGGATATGTAATGTTTAGGAAAGATGGAATAGGAAGAAGGGGAGGTGAAGTTATTTTACATATTAAAGAATTTATTCAGGTTTATAAAATAAAATTAGACAGAGAAGCAGATTACGAAGAAGCTGTTTGGTGTAACATAGTTACAGGAAACTCAACGTTAACGGTTGGATTAGTTTATCGAAGTCCAAACATAAGCATAGAAGAGAATGACAAAATACAAAACGCTATAAGGGAAGTGAGCAAACGGGACTGTGTTATTATGGGGGATTTTAACCATGGTCATATCAAATGGAAATCTCTACAGAGTATGGGTAGTGAGGACCACAAGTTTTTAGTTTTAGTACAAGATAGTTTCCTTTCTCAACATGTGCTAGAACCAACCAGGGGAGAGAATGTGTTAGACATAGTTTTGTCCTCACATAATGAATTAGTTGACAATGTCAAGATATATGAGCCACTGGGGAATAGTGATCACAACCAAATACAGTTTACCATCAAAGTAAAATCAGAAAGGAATCGTGAAAAGCAGTACAGGAGAAATTTCCACAAAAGAAAATATAAGGATATAAGGAAATATTTAGCAAAGATAGACTGGAATAACACACTGAAGAATAAGACAGCAACAGAATGCTGGAATATCTTAAAGAGTGAAATTGAATGCATCATCGTCAAATTTGTTCCCTTAAAAAAACACGGGAAACGGTCCAAAAAGAAACACTTATCGAAAGAAGCCATTAGAAAAAATGATGTGGAAGTCATATAGACGTACTGGAAATGACGAAGACTACAACATTTATAAAGAAGCACTAAACCAAGCTACAGCTGAAATTAGAAATTCAAAGAGAAGCTATGAACATAAATTAGCTTGTAATATAAAACATGACAGCAAGAGTTTTTATGCGTATGTTCGAAGCAAACAGAAAGTTCAGGATAAGGTCGGTCCTCTAGAAGATAGTGCTGGAAATATAATATCAGAGGGATTCTTAATGGCAGAAGACCTGAATGAGTATTTTAGTTCAGTGTTTACCAGAGAAGACATTAGTTCACTGCCAGTACCAGAGGCTAAGTTCAAGGGGGCAGAATCAGACTATTTAAAACAGTTAATTGTAACCCCAGAAATGGTAGCTAATAAAATTAGGGCTATGAAGGATAATAAATCATCTGGAGTGGATGGTATTCCACCCAAACTACTATTGGAAATTGTAGAACAAATTAGCATACCGCTTGCAACAGTTTTCAACTTGTCATTAGAAGAGGGAGTGGTTCCTTTAGAATGGAAAGAAGCAAACGTTATACCGTTATTTAAAAATGTTCGAGAAACAAGTCAAATAATTATAGACCAGTGAGTTTAACATCGGTGATTTGTAAAATATTAGAAAGACTAATTAAAGATCACATGGTGGATTTTCTTTTTAAACATAACTTGATAAACCCATCTCAACATGGGTTTCTAAAAGCGAGGTCATGCTTAACAAATATGTTATGTTTTTTGGAAGATATCACTAAGTAGGTAGACGAGGGATCATCAGTAGATATCATCTATTTAGATTTTCAAAAAGCTTTCGACAATGTGCCACATCAAAGATTACTGCTTAAACTAAAGGCCCATGGCATAGGAAATGGTATAATTAACTGGATAGAAAAATGGCAGATTGACAGAAGACAACGGGTAGTTGTTGATGCGGAGGCTTCAAATTGGAAATCAGTTTTGAGTGGGGTTCCACAGGGATCAGTACTGGGACCTATATTATTCTTAATATATATAAACGATTTGGACGATGATATAGCTAGCAAGGTGTTGACATTTGCAGATGATACGAAAATGTTTAGAAGGATTAAAAGTGATGGAGATAAAGAGCATTTACAAGATGATCTTGATCAAATGGTCTGACAAGTGGCAAATGTTGTTCAATTTTGGGAAATGTAAATGCCTTCGCATAGGACATGGGAACGAATATGTAGAATATACAATAGGGCTGACAATTAGTGCTGACATGAAGGTTTCAGAGCAGTGTGGAATTGCAGCTTCAAAAGGAAATCAAATCCTTGGATTGATTAGGCGAAATATAGCATATAAAGAAAAAGAACTAATAAAACCGCTGTACAAAACAATAGTTAGGCCTCATTTAGAATATTGTATACAAGCGTGGAGGCCATACCGCAATAAGAATATAGATATGCTAGAAAGAGTACAGAGGAGAGCGACCAAAATGATACCAAAACTGAGGGATCTTTGTTATGAAAAACGCCTAAAAGAATGTGGTTTAATAACTCTAGAGACCAGGAGATTGAGAGGAGATCAGATAGACGTGTTTAAAATATTGAATGGTTATGAAAATATTGATAGAAATATGTTTTTTTGTCAGTTAAAAAAGATAGAAAGACTAGAGGACATGAAGCTACATTAGTAAAGGAGCAGTGTAGATTAGACGTAAGAAAGTTCTCATTTTCACAAAGGACTGTGAATGAATGGAACAGATTATCTGATGATTGTGTTGGTGCTAGTAGTGTGAATATGTTTAAAAATAAAATCGACACATACCTCAGAAGGGCTGGATATATGTAGATAAAAGGGTCGGACTCTCGATAAGCCAAAGGACTTCCTTGTCCACCTGCCATCTACAGTTAATTCTCTGGATGGCAATTTTGTTAAATCTTGTTAAATAGCTAAAGAGTAGCGATTATAACTACTTTTAGATTAACAGAAAGCGGATCAGCAAATAATACATAATCTTTATAGGCATCTATTCGCCGCTAGAAGATTCGATCAACTGCAGGAATTTTCCCAGAAGAAGCTGGGGATGATTAAATTGCGTTTCAATAACTTTGAATATGTTGAGAAAGATGGTAATGTTACCAATGGAATGAGCTCATGGAACCACGGTTCAAATCTTGTGCTGTCGTTTCGAACCTCGGGTAATTTTGTCCGCTCTATGTTGCATGTACATACATACATACATACATACATGCATACATTCACACACATACACACATGCACGCATGCACGCATACACGCATGCACGCATGCACACATGCACACGTGCAAACGTGAATACGTGCACACGTGCACACGTGCAGACATGCGTACATGCATACATACGTACATACGGGCATAGGTACATACGTACATACATACATACATACACACATATACACATGCATGTATGTTCGCTTAAAGACGCACACACACCCACACACACACACTCACACACACACACACACACACACACACACACACACACACACACACACACACACACACACACACACACACACACACACACACACACACACACACACACACACACACACACACACACACACACACACACACACACACACACACACACACACACACACACACACTAGTTAGTTTATAGCTAGTTACTTAGGCCTGTTTATTAAGTGCAGTGACTGCACACGATCGGTGAGCTCGGGTGAACGAAAATGTATTGCGTGGTTGTGCAGCCAGCGGTACCGTCTCCGTGGGAACGTGGCCATTGTTGGTGTGAACCTTACACCTGTCGTCGGCGAGTGTGGCTGAGACGAGACAAGACAGTGTAACACGGCGCCGTCTGGGGGTAGGCCACTATTTATTTTGCTACTGGTGGCATTGTTAAAGGGATTCTTTATAAGCTAATATACGTTCGAGGTGCACAGTATCAAAACGTATTAATTTCCCATAAGTACGTTCTCTGCTACTTATGTCTTGCATGTATATGCATAATTTGGGTGTTATCTGCGCAAAAAGCCGATAAACAGTTGTGTTAACGCGATTAATTTTGTGCTTGTTGCCACGTGGATGATTAATTCTGCAGCCCGAGTAAAATGAATATTCATGCACACGCAGTGAACCACACACACACACACAGACAGTTGACGTCACACACACAGCTAACATGTCTGATATCGAGGTGAGTTGATTCACGCGATGGCATTGTAAATAAGCAATTTGTAGACATATGTATATTGACAGCTATTTTTGTACGTGTATGAAGCGTATGTTTTGTTTATTTATCCTGCTTCCCAATGCAGTCAGCCGAGTAACGTTTCGATTAAATAGAATTATAACGTCCGCCGACGTGGACGGCTGCAGTCGGTGTCAGCTGCCGCTGGGACTGTCACTGAGTCTGTTGCGCCTCTACTACAGTAAATAACAGCCTTAGGCAAGGGTCGCGCCTTTTTAGGTAGTAAAACTGCATTGTCCGGTATTTGAAATGCAATGAACGAAATTGCACACTAAAATATCAGTATATGCAACCATAGCAAGAGTATTAACCTGGTCGTGGATGTATGTTTTGGGGCTAAATCTGGGATTTGGGTATGTGTGTCTACAGGTCTTGCCTTTCCAAATTCCAGTCAGCCGTTTTTGAAAAGTCCCCGTTTCCCCACTTATTTGAACCGAAACATAAACATGTGAGATTCGTACGTTCACAGACTGTTTTTAATGCTACAGCTACGATTGCCAGTAAACCTGGCTGGCATGTCATCATTCAATGTAAACGTTTTAGGTGTGTAGTACACAATACCATGTTGCCACGGAATTTTGCAATGCACGAATTTTGGACACCAGCAGATCTGCTTTCTAGTATACATAAGTTTTTATCCATGAATATGTTAAAATAAAATATAATAATAGATCAGATCAAATTGCGGTGCTTCATGTGAATAGCACATTTGATAATAGTAGTACTTGCTAAAAACAAATTAAACATTTATTTTTGACATGTTACTTTACCGTTACTGTACACGTTTCACGAGAATGGCCCATATGTATAATTATATACAACATTAATTATTAGAGCAAGAATAAAGAAAAATATACAGTGCACTCTGGATAAGGTCGATCTTCCAGGGACCCGTGACAATACTGATAAGTGAAATTTCTGATAACTACAAAGTTATCAGAAGGTCCCCTTATTGGGACCTTTGTCCTGGACCGAGGAAAAGATTGACTTAACTTAGCGAAAATTCACTTATGTGAGTTCGAGTTATCTGGAATGCACTGTATATAACCAATACATACAGGTAATTATGTAGAAGCAAATTAAAAGTTGGCCAAAGTATAATGGATTGGGATTTTAGTCTGACTGAATCAACATAACAAGGTTCTCTTGTATTTCTTTTCCATTTAGCCAGATGTACACTTGGTGATAAGTCCCATAATCCAATATATAAACTGAATTAATCTGCACAGTGTTGAGGTAGTTAACTCATATTCCTAAATTCAACTTTGTTTATTTGCAGGAACTTTGGAAATAGCTTAGCTGATGGAGAGAGGAAATTGAAGAGCTCTATCTAACAGTGCCATTAATCGGACAATGGGTCACCTGACATAAGATGAAGTCTGACTTTGTTCTGGCCCCATTCTGTTCTGTGCGACATTTACTGGGAAGTTGTACCTCACTGCGAGTTTTAAATGGATGTGTGCATCTGATAGCTTTGTGTATCAAAATGCATAGCAGTGCTATTAATAGGACAATATGTTAACTGACACAGAAGTGAAGAAGATGTCTGACTTTGTTCTGTCACATTAGTTCCGTGTGGCTTCTGCTGGGAATATGTACATCACTACGTTTCAAATGGATTTGTGCAATCGATCGATTTGTGCATCCAAATGCACATCATCCTGTCATTATGTTGCAAAGTAGGAGTACTTAATACAATTTATGCTTTCTTATGCTCATCATGTTTGGATTGTGTTCTACAACGTATTCTTCCAAATTTTGTGAAACAAGTTTATGTTAAGTTACTTATACTGGGAGCAGTGTATAAAAAGGTGTCGACAAAGTTGCTTTTATAATAATTTTGAAAATTCATAAAATATAAATGTTCCACAACATTCAAAATGTCTTAGGATCTTCTTGAGCTAAATACACCAATGATGACTGAAAACAGTGTTTTAAAATATGCGTTACTTTTAAAGTGTTGTAATTTTATAACTTTATTTCCATCATACAATGGCCATTTTATTTGTTATCGAAACGGGAGTTCGACAGAAACAAATTCAATATATTTTACTCTAAATGATGGGCAGAACAAATAATTATTGCACTCCCAGTAAAAAATTAAACATGTTTTTACACCATTGCAAAATATTTTTAATATTTTGTTCACAACTGTTATGCTCTTTATAGATCTACATTTTTCAAACTAAAAGTAAACCTTATGTAAATAGGAAAGTACATAAGTAACCACCTATCCTATGTTAATACCGTAAGTTAATTTAGTGATGTATAATGTATTTATTTTGCTTACGGAAATATCAGCTGGATTTATGTTGCAAATAAAATGGTTTCATTATTTATTGAATGTTTCTTGGCTTCAGTAAGTTTCTGTTATCAAAACGTTTAATTAAAACTTCACTTCAAAATGTATAGCCATATGTACCTGGTGAAAAAGGAACATGATAGTAGCATAGTTTTTATATTCCAACAAAAACAATGCCAATCATTCAATGTGACATCGTCGTCGGCGTCCTCATCGGCATCGGCGGCTTCGTGCATGAAGAGGGTTTTTTTTCTTTTAAATCAATCCGTCTGTCATGAACTGTCGCTATGTTCATTCTCCGTTTATTCCATATAATTTCCCTCTTTTCTCTACTAAATCTGTGACATAAACAGCAGCTGGTCCACGTTTCATTTTGATAATTTTATCGGTCACGACTCATTCACAAGGCGGTGGCTAATACATACACACATGTTGATGACATATTTCTTGCATCTATTAACTCGGCATAGCTAATCGAAGTCTGACGGACAGTCCCGAATATTCATGAGCATGCCTTATACGAATCGTGAAGGTGGGCCCAATGTAGAAACTCCGCGTATGCGGAGTTATTTTTTTCGATATATTGCCAGAGTCATTAGTGATTAATAAAACATAATTATAATGAAATAAAACATAATTATAATGAAATAAAAGCATAGAATTACATGAAATAATCATATTAACAGGATTATGTAATAATTGCATACATTACAAACAGATTCAAATTCTCAAAGAATCCCTTTAACGTTCCTAACGCTATCTATAGTAAAAAGTAAGAGGTAAGTTCTTATATACCGCTGTGTCCAGTCCATAGTCTACCGTTTTCCAATACAGAGTTTAGTTCATTATTTAAATATTATGAGTCAATTAAAAAAAAAATTCGAAACTCAACTCACCAAGTTATAATTGGAACATATCAAAATGTCGACTATCTTAATTAAAGTGGACTCGGTGCTAACCTGGTTCCTACAATTACTAAACCAACACGTGTCACCCATACATCTGCAACCCTTTCTGATAATATTTATGTAAGACATACCAATTCAATTGTCCATTCTGGCATCCTTTATAACGACATATCGGATCACTTGCCTATATTTTGTTTACCTTGTAAACGGAAATCACCCAAACCATTACACGAGCCGTTTATCTTCAAACATAGGTCAGTTTCCGAAGCATCCATCCATCATATAACTTCCGGTCGTAAATAAATTGATTGGACTCACTTACATCGGTTAGATATAACTAATGCATTTAAAGAGTTTATGACACAACTCCACAATGTTGTTGATTACTTTGCCCGAGATAAACTTATTAAGATCAAACCAAAAGATATAATCAGGAATGAATGGATGACCAAAGGTCTAATGATATCTTCTCCAACATCCAGTAAACTGAATCGAAATTATATTGGTAAGTCAAGGACACATTCCACTTACGTTCGTTATACTACGTACACAAATCTTTATAATAAACTAAAGCATACAGCTAAAACAACTTACTATTCTAACATATTACACGAATTAAAAAATTATTATAAAAAGACATGGCAGATACTTCGAACAATAATCGGGAAACAAAATGATAAATCAAGTATCCCTACACATTTCAAGATCAACACTGACTAAATTAATGACCCTGATCAAATTTATAATATATTTTGTAATTTCTTTACAAACATTATCCCTAAGCCCCAAACCAATGTCACAATTTTTTCAAAAGCCATGGTAAAATATGAATAGTATGTTTATGAATCCCACTGATGCAAGTGATGTCAGCCAAAACACAAGAAAAGTTGTGGGTCTGACAATTTTAGTAACTATTTTATAAAACAAATTGTGGAGGTGTGTCTCTTTCAATAGCTATTCTGATAAACCAGTCTTTCAGTGAGAGAAGTATACCAGACGATTACGTTTACCACTATCAGTGGTTGGCAGCGACCAGTGATTCAAGTTATATTGTTTCTGTTATAACATTGTATATCTACTGGTAACAGCCTTGGCTCTATTCCCAACCGGGAATTGTATAGATTGTATACTCAGAACTCAGAATCAATTTATTTGACCTATGAATACGATATATATATACAATGAATAACGTAACGAATTACGAGTGAAAAGGTAATTACTGAGAAACAGGTGCCAACAAGAACGATTTGATCCATCGGCCATTGTGGTCTTGTGCATCTCTTCACAGATTACACGATTGTGATTACTTCGTTTTCGTCCTTCACTTAGACGGGAACGCCTGTCGCCGTCACAAATGATGATGTCGTCCTCAAAGCCTCGATGCCACCATGTAGTTTCTCATTTAGGGGGATGTCGTCTGGCCACGCTTGCCGCCTGTGGCCATCCTGTAGTGGGCAGTGTTGAAGTATGTGCACACAGGTCATCGGGACGGTCTCACAGCAGCACATCTTGGACTGGCCAATCTTCTTTTTGTTGTAAAATGTGCATTCATTATGTTGTGTCCTGTTCGGAATGACCTGGTCAGCTCTACTGAGATGGTGGTAGCTGACTTGTGATTACTGACTATGATTACACCATTTCTGTGAACATAATAATAATAATAATATATGTGTGTGTGTGTGTGTGTGTGTGTGTGTGTGTGTGTGTGTGTGTGTGTGTGTGTGTGTGTGTGTGTGTGTGTGTGTGTGTGTGTGTAGGGGAGATCGGAGCAAAAACGGCCACTGGGGCAAAGTGGACAATAACATTTTAAGCTCAGCCTACTTGCATCATCTAACGTTGATGTGATAAAAATATTAGGTGATATCACTACCGCTTCGGTACACGAACCCTTCGCGTGCCAAATCAGTCGTTATTTTTATGTTCTGGCGGTAAGTCACTTTTAGTGTATTTTCTTGCGATTTTTCGTTGTTTGGAACGCACTTCCTAGTCGTGTATGTCAGAAATATTGAAAACGCATGCTTGTAAGCGTGTGGTGTGCTACACGTATGTGTAGGTAAAACTAAGTTATGAACAATGTTCGCGGAGTAGCGTATGGGAGTGGCTCATATATGTTACGACAACGAGTAGTGAGTACTTAACAAATACGTTACTTGGAGTAGTGAGTACTTAACAAATACTCAAAAATGGACATCAGAAGTAAATACGGGAGTGGGGACGGGAAACCCCCCCGCGATAAATCACCTTTCTAATCCCAGTCACGTTTTGCGGAATTTGCAGTATTTGTTAAATTTAGTTTCTTTTATAGCTAATGTATTGTTCATTATTAGTTATTATTTTAGTACATTTGTTGTCTAATCATATACAATTTAACTACAGCATTACATTAAAGTGGACTTTTGGTAAATGTTAAGATTTACGGTCGAAATTAGATTGTGGATGTTATCGGTTAGGTAATCACATTACGCCCACACTTTGCCCTTCCATTAATTTATTTTGCTCTGCACGTGATTGTGTTACGCTGCATTCAGTTAACACCCTACGTGTGTCGGTTATTGCAGTGTAAAATGGTGAGAACTTATAAACGAACAAGTACGCTGGAAGCCTGGAGCGATGTATCTATGGCAAAAATCATCGGTGCGATTAGATCAGGTAGCAACGTGAAAACAGCAGCGGCTACCTTCAACGTACCAAGAACAATCCTCAGACGCAGGGTGAAATGGGCGACGTCGAGAACGGTAAAAGATACATCAAGGGCCTTTGATGCTACAAACCCGTGTTTTCTGAGGAAGAGGAACAACAACTGTGCGACCATATTCTTGAATTTGAATCCAGAATGTTTGGATATGGAAAGTGAACTGGCTGGTGATGGATGGGCAGCAACATTCAGGAAAAGTCACCCCCAGATAACCCTTCGGGCTCCAGAGAATATTTAGTTAATGCAATTATACGTTGTTTGTCCTGCAGTTGGTAGGCCTATGTTGGGTGGGCTGAGCGGAAGCTTCATTGGAAGACGGGGGAGGGTGCTGTTAACGATTTTTCACGGCGATGTTCATCATTTTTGTAGCTCACCTAAAACCTATACCCCAGTGAATGAGTACCCAGCTATATACAGTGACGGATATTTGTGTACGAACTGTCCTCGCGCATTAATTGCAGCGTGGCTGGATGCTTCCCAGAAAAGTCGAGATGGTGTTCGATTGGCAGGGAGTAAAGTGTAAAGCGCTTTTAGCAGTCCTGAGGACTGGATACTGCGCTGTAGAAGAATTTACCTTTTTATTTTACTCTTATATCAGCAAAAACAGCAGCTGGGAATACTAATAATTTATAATGAACATAATACATAAATAAATACACCGCGCCTTGCTCAAGCATCGGGGGCGTGTCTCAAATTGTCAGCCATGATGCACAGTTTGTAAATATTTTTAAATTTATGTAGTAATTATTTATTCGCCACATAAATGAAAATATGGTAATTATATATAACGATGCATTTGTATATTTCTAATTTTTATCTATCCAGACAAATCATAATTTGTTTTCACATATATAATTACAATACATTACTGTACAATATATATATATGTATATATATATATATATAATTAATAAATTATATATCCATTACATTATATTTGTGAGGATAAATGAAATTTAGAAATATATAAATGCATCGTTATATATAATTATCATATTTTCATTTTGTGGCGAATAAATAATTACTGCAGAAATTATAACATAGTTACAAACTGTGCACCGTAATATAAAATTATTTGGTTAATATTACTTCGTGAAAACATAAACAAAAAAGTGTCGCGAAAAGCAATGGTTCGGTGTTAGGCTTGAACCGGCGTCGCCGGATTGTAAAACAAATAACACGAAACCAACGCGTCTATCGCTTAAGCTACCGAGGTCAACGCAACTTCGTTGACTGATTTAAGTCGTTTTGATAAACTGTGCAACTCCTCCTTCATATGTCGATAATATAGTGATATTATTACAATATATACGCGGAAACATGGGCACTCACCATCCAGGCAAAGAACAAGCTAGCAGCCGCACAAACAAAGATGGAAAGAAGTACGTTAAACATCACATATCGGGAGAGAAAAACAAACCTCTGGGTAAGACAGAAGACACAGGTCATAGACGTGATAGAACAAATCAGAAGACAGAAGTGGACCTGGGCAGGGCACATCAGCAAACTACGAGATAATCGATGGACATCGCGTATGACAACCTGGAGACCTTACGAAGGGAAACGATCTAAAGGAAGACCAGCGAGACGGTGGAGAGACGAACTACACGAGTACTGGAAGGGCACCATCTGGCAGAGGATAGCGCAAGACAAGCAGATTTGGAAACGACATGCTGAGGCCTTCGCCCAACCACGGGACACTACGGCTGCACACAGATAAAGATGATGATGATGATGACGATGATGATGATGATGATACACGTTACTTTACGTAGCTGGATACAATGTATGTTTGCTATGTATGTTTATTGGTGTAGATTATCTCCCGTGGGTTGTAATCGAATCGTCTGCGAAACCTCGCCGGCTTGTAAGCCCATTCGCATCCATTGTTTTGAATAAAATTGGATTCATGTGGAACCGTAAGATAACTGCTTGTTCCTCTATGATGACTAGTGTTTGTATTACATCGGAATATCGCACAATAACTAATTCTGACGCACGTTTTGACCCAAAGTGTCGGCCTGATGCGAGTATATGTCACGTGTGACGTCACACATAGGCATACCGAAACGTTCGCCAAAATATGCATATTCGAAGAATGCCAGTAGCACAGCGTATAATGTGGAATTATTAATTTATTGAATTCTAAATTTGTTTTTTCTTGGTGGAAAGAAACATGTACAGCAGGGTGTAACATGATATGAATTCAAGCGTTAGAGGTTTTTATTCCCTTTAAAGGGACGTAATCTGTTCGTCTAAATGGAATTGGTGGGAGTAGTAATTGGAAGTCTGCTGTGTTGCCCGTGGGAAAGTGAGCATCGTTAAACATCAAAGGTATAGCCGTTAACTCAGCCCGATTCGACCGTATTGCCAATACTTGTTTGTTTTGAAACTGGATGTGTGTTTACCATTTGAACATGCACCCGTGGTCGTGCCTTTAAATTGCGACCGTTGTTACGGGTTTACTAAACACAATTTGGCGGGCAGTATACCTTCAACAAAGTTATTATAATCTTAAAAACATGACATTAATTAATACATGAACAACTTTGAACAGTCACCACCAACCACACGCACGCGGCCAGACACTCTACCCGCTGAGTTCACGCAGCCGTGCGAGCGTCGGCTACGCGAGGCAGAATCATGTCAGGAGAAATTCGCACGGATCTAGATGACGAAATTGCTCCTGTTTAAATGGTGCTACATCCGCAGTGGGCGGCAGTAGGACGAGGAGGACGTGTGTCCACTTCACACGGCCCTGTGCCCCGACTCGACACCTCCAAGGTATGCATGTCGTATCGTATGACGTCGCTCAGTTAAAGGGAAACAAAAGACAATTATGTGGAAATATATGCAGAGTTAGTACAATCTAACCAATTGCAACTACAATCAACAATATCACGCCTGTGATTTACACAAAATTTATTTTCAAAGTGGGATATTCTAGTGGAAACGATCTAGTGGACACGAAACCACATGATCGCCTAGCTCATTAAATTTCCATTTTCCGCGGGAATCGCTATACAGACGGGTTTTAATCGAATGTATGCTACAAATGTATTTGCTCTGTATTTTTTAAATGTTTTCAAATGTTACATACAATGTTAATCTTTGTATATACATGGAAAACGAATTTTAGCTGATGTCTTGTTTTTATTTCCTTTAAAGTAGTTTCAGTGTCATGTATTAATTATATATCTCAGTAAACCTTTTAAGTCGACATTGGTTTAAGTATTTATACAAAATGTGTTTTCTCTTCATGGTCACGACATGTTTCTTGTGTCTACCTGTATTGTTTCAAGACAAACGTTACTCTAGTGAAGATGACATTTACCATACCTATAATCAATCTAGAATATTCGTTCAAAATAGTGCACAGATCAGTTTTGCCGAAACCCCTGCTTTAAATAGTTCCAGTCTTGGTCTATGTACGCATAAATACTTAGTGAAAAAATCAGGTTGTAATCCATCTTTTAAATTATCTATTATTCTCCTTCTGGCAGGTGATGTGTCAATTAATCCTGGTCCAAAAACGTTTCATAATATACGCTGTGCGACTACCAATCTTGGATCTGTTCGTCACAAATCTGCTGCCCTTTCTGATTTAATACCATCAAAACATATTGATATTTTAGTAATGACTGAGACACGGTTGACAAAAATTGATACTGTCTCCTGTCTTGCTGACATCACTCCTCCTGGCTTTTCTCTACACCATCACCCACGCCAGTCAGGTAGGGGTGGTGGTGTCGCATTTATAGTTTCTGATTTGTTCAAGGTAGAAATCCTTCATTCACCTGTATACCACGGCTTCGAGGCATTATGTATTCTTATAAAAGGTTCATCTATGACTGCTAATTTTACTTGCATATATCGTCCTCATAGAAATACAAGTACATTTTTTGATGAATTTCAAGATTTTCTTGAAACAACATTACAATTACATGAAGAATTTTATATTCCAGGTGATTTCAATATCCATGTTGTTTTACCTATCCTTAATACTAGGTTATTCATGGATGCACTTCAAACATTTGACTTACAACAGCATGTCACATTCCCTACTCATATCCATGGGCATTGGCTCGACTTGTTTATCACTAGGTCAAACTGTAATAACACCAATGCGGTATCTGTTACTGATGGATTATCAGATCATCATACTGTAATTATTTATCTGTGTCTCAGAGTCGAGTAAAGACCAGCATAACAATGTGTTACTTTCCGACCGATTCATGACATTAATATAGACATTCTTCGTGAGGACATTGCAAATTCAGGTCTCTTAATTCATCCAAAAACTACAATGTGTGAGCTAGTAGACCATACTACGTTACCCTAAGTAATCTTCTTGATAAACATGCCCACTAACAAAAAAAAGAGTAAAAGTTCGTCCACCGTCGCCATGGATATCACTAGACATAGTACAAGCAAAACGTCGCCGTTGATATCTTGAAAGAATTTGTCGACGTACCCGTTCATCCCTTGATCGGATCCGCTATATTAAGCAGTTACATCTGTGCAACCACATGGTATCAAAAGCAAAATCAGACTGTAATACGAATTTAGTATCAAGAAATTCTGAAAAACCTTGCCAAATGAGGAAATCCATCAATAGTGTCCTTCATCGTGAGAAACCAAAAGTATTGCCTGATACCTCTTCATTGGATACATTATGCAGCATGTTTTCAAAATATTTCACGGATAAGATTGCTTACATTCGATCACGTTTTGTTATTAATGACGTTGATTACAACTGAACGCCGATTGTTGATTATACACTGCAATGTTTTTTACACCTGCAACTACAAGTGAAGTTCGCGCTATCATACAAAAGTGTCCTAACAAATCGTGTGGTCTTGACCCTTTTCCAACATTTCTACTGAAGAGTTGCATTGATCAACTGGTTTATCCAATTACAAATATTACAAATATGTCATTGAAGGATGGTATTGTTCCACACGAATTCAAGCAAGCTCTTGTCAATCCTCTTATCAAAAAACAAATTCTGTGCAAAAATGACCGTACAAATTACCGTCCTATCTCAAATCTTAATTTTCTGTCGAAAGTATTGGAGAAGGTTGCTGCAAATCGACTTCATGAACACATTTATTAACGGCATTTATCAAATGATCTACAATCTGCTTATAAGAAATTTAATTCAAATGAGACGGCTCTTCTTAAAATACACAGTGACATTGTATGCAATATGGATAATAGCAAATTTACTGCTCTCACCTTACTAGATCTATCAGCTGCTTTTGATATAATAGATCACGACATTCTTTTACATCGCCTTAATATACATTTTGGTATATCTGGCACGGCTCTTCAGCGGCTTAGTTCATATTTTTCAGACTGATACCAAAGCATTAACATATCTGGCTCACTGTCTTGTCCAGAACATCTTCAACTTGGTGTCCCACAAGGTTCTGTCCTTGGCCCTGTTCTGTTTAGCTTATCCCTTAGTCGAGTCCGAACTAATCATAATATAAATCATCACTTTTATGCTTAAGACAAACAGGTGTATATATCACTTTCACCAACTGACACACAGACATCTCTATCAATTTTAAATGACTGTCTCACTGACATCTTGCTGTGGATGGAAGCAAGTAAATTGAAACTAAATCCAGATAAAACTGATCTAATTATTATTGGCACAAACCAACAACGAAACAAGGACGTTAACTACTTTCCAGTTAAATTGTTTGGTACTGATACATCACCATCAGATACTGTTCGTAATCTAGGTGTTATCTTTGACAGTGATTTTAGCTTTAAGCAGAACATTTATCAAGTATGTAAATCCTGTTTCTACCATATATGTGATTTCCGCCGAATTCGGCGTCATTTGTTTTTATCTACTGCTAAAACAATATCAGTATCTTTAATTAGCAGTCGCCTTGACTACTGCAACTCACTCCTAAACGATATTGCTAAAAAGGACTTAACTAAACTCCAACGTGTAGAAAATTGTTTAGCACGTGTAGTACTAAAAGCACCTTGTTTCTCACCATCTCTGCCCCTACTTAGACAGTTGCATTGGCTTCCAGTTACATATCGAATACAAGTCAAATTAGCCACTATCACATATCGTACCCTTTCTACACAACACCCGTCCTATTTGTTTAATCTCCTTCGTTTTTCTGATATCCCCAGGAATTTCTGATCATCTCTTTCACAACGACTTTTTGTTCCGAAAACCAAGCTTAATATCGGCAAACGTGTTTTTTTCTGTAGCTGCACCCAAAATCTGGAATCAACTCCCTATCGCTTTAAAATCATCTGAGTCTATAAATTCCTTCCGTAAAAAAGTAAAGACTTATTTATTTGAAATTGCATTCCCACCCTAACTTTCGGACTCGCTCCGACTGCATTGTATCTCTACTCCAGCGTTTCTCAAACGGTAGGTCGCTATCCCCCGGTGGGTCGCGAGCGAGTTGCCAGGGGATCGCCAGAGGTCTGCCAATGTCAATTTATAGAAGGGGGTTGTGGGCTGTCACACTTCGTAGGCCTTCGTATGTCGAATAAAGTGTAGAAGCAATATACATATATCACAATAAAACACATGAGTATATTCAAGTTCGTCTTCACAATCAGAGAAAATATCTCAGAAATTCGCCAGCTATCCCCAGTGCATTGCGCCCTTGCTGGACAATAGTCCCCCGGATACAGAAACCCCGCCCCAAAACGATCGTTTGACAGTTATAAAATCACGCGTTGTTTCAGCCATTTGGGGCGCCATCACCGATGGTTGCCACATCAGGATTTCATGTCTTAACACGCGGCATTGCTCCAAACATCACTGGTGTACACTGCATCTTGCACCGAGAAGTTCTTGCAGAGACACCTTTACCTGGTGATCTCATGGCGGTTTTGGACACGACTGTGAAGACAATGAACTAAGGCGAACGCGTCTGTTTAGTCTACTGTGCCAGAATACGGGGGCTGAATACGAATGCTTCTCATTCACGCTGGCTTTCCAGAGAGAAATCTTGACCGCATTTTCGCTCTCCGAACTAAGGTAGCTCAATTCCTGTGGGAGAAGAAGATGGAGTTGCTTCCGAACTTCGTGGGTGCGTCGTGGCTGCTGAAGTTAGCGTATTTGGTGGACATATTTGGCAAACTCAACATATTGAATATGTTGCTGCAGGGAAGACAGATGACAATCATCGATGAAAAAGAGAAAATTCATGCTTTCAAAGACACCAATTTTATCTTTGGGTCACAAAAGTGGAGATGTCCCGTTTCGCCGCCTTCCCCACATGCACTGACACAATTTGTTGAAGAGTGCGAGATGGATCTCAGCTAGATGAAAAACACGATTTGTGCACACTTGCTCAAATTCCAAATGGAACTGGCGCGATACTGTCAATGGTCCCAGAGTTTCAAAGACTCGTTTATCTGATTCAAAACCCATTTCTGTGTCAAACTGGCGCTGTGGAGGACGACAACACTCAAGACGAGTTCCAATAGAGTGATGGAGATGCCAGAATGCTACACGAATCCGTCGTGAATCTGATAGAGTTTTGGATGTAGATGAAATCGGAAATTTGCAAAGTAGCTAACTAGTAGTAACTAGGAAATAAAAATGGCGTCGATTCCTACGTACGTTTCCACTGTGTACATAGTAGGGGGTCGCGGTGACTAAAGACCCGGACGCGGGGGTCGTTAGGTAAATCCAGTTGAGAAACGCTGCTCTACACCTACGGACAACGACGGCGCTTTACAGATATTTTTGAAAAGTTTTTGACACCGCATCGTCGTTATTTCACCTTATTGTAACCTGAAAGGGGGCACATTTCCAAGGGTCTGTGAGGGCACGGTGACGTGGACCCATTCAAAAAGGTCTACGGGTACGCCATATTCCAATGGTCTAGGGGGCATGTTCCCCCCACCTCCCCGGGTCCGCCTTTGCTATCTACTAGGGGAAGAGGATGATGATGACCACTAAGGGGAGAGGATGATTATATATATATACATACATATAATTGAAACCCTTCATGTTTGTGTGTGTATGGGAGGTGGGTGTGTGTATGTGTGTGTGTTTGTGCGTGTGTACGTGCGCGCGTGCACGCGAGAGTAGTACGTTTGTGAGTGGTCTTTGTTGTAACATTACTAAAAATACACAATTCTATACCTGCCAACTTTTTTGTTGAAATCAGGGAGATTCAGCAGCGATTCAGCATGCCTCCCGTGTCGTGCTGTCTCGTCGCGCTGACACTGGAAGACGGGGGCAGTGCTGTTGGAGATTTTTCGCCGGAAATTCAGCAGTTCAGCACGTTTCAGCATGTCTCCTGTTGTGTCTCGCTGTCTCGAAGACGGGCGGGTGCAGATTTGCCTGTATTCCGGAGACCGGGAGATACGGCCCAACATATGGGAGACTGCAATTCCGCCGACATTTAAAACATCCTTCATGGCGGGTCTAGGCTAGCGGTCAGCAACCTGCGGCCCGCGAAGCTATTTCATGCGGCCCGCGACATTGCATACAATGCGGCCCGCGGAATGACAATAAGTATACTTGCATGGTGCACCTTCTGTGGGAGGAAGATCAAAAGAACAAATTGTTTGGAAAATGTCGACACGGTACAGGTGTCATTTCGAATTTCTTCAGGCCCGCTGCATCATCTCTCCCGCAAGAAAGCCTGTGTAGCAAATCAGTGAAAAAGTCGTGAAGACTGTCAACAACGTTCCCGTTTATGGTCTAAACATCAAGCAGTTCCAGCGCCTCCTGGCAGAAATGAATGGGCAATATCAAGATATCTTAATCTACTGCGAAGATCGCCAGCTGAATCCAGGTTTCATGTACGAGTTGCATACTCGAGCTGAAACGCGGAATTCGCTTGTTCGTGGAGTAGACATTTTCAGGCGTAAGATTACTGGTCCCCAGGTGTATCTGCGAGTTTTCATTTCTTGTCGACATCGTGACGCATCTCAGTCTGCTGAATTTTCAACTCAAGAGGCGAAAATATCAAACCAAACAACTCTTCTAATTCGTTGTTTCCGGTTCGTTTCCGCTTTCGAAATTAAGTCGCGATTGTGAGATACGCGAAGTTCTATTGCTTTTCTCAACACTCCTGAAAACGAACCAGAAAGGCCGGACACGTACGAAGCATTCGTTGAGCTGCTGAAACGGGAGTTTGTAGAGCGTTTTCCAAATTTCAGAGCTCATACTTGCTCTTAACAATCAGCGACGCGCTGGAAGCTGTGTAGGTGAAGTTGACAAAAATGTAAAATGGCACTCAAAGTGGCATACAATGAGGTGTATCTCGCAACCAAACTCATTTGCCGACTGAACAGTTTCTTAAACTTATCACACACTCAAAGTTCACTTGGACGCGGAGCACTAGTCAAACTGTATGTTGCACGACGGCAACGCGGACCTTGAATAATATGTATATTAATAGAAATGTTTTCAAAATTAGCCATCAATATTTTATAAACACAATAACAAGAACACTTTATTTATACACTACCAAAATGTGTAACCTAAATTCGGCTTCAACACGTATGAGTTAGAGTTATGTTATGATGCGTATATAACGCATCATAACATAACGTACTGGTCAGTTTCCACGAAGATTGAAGTGGTAATAACCAATATTAAAACATCAATATGTGGCCCGCTGATCTAACCCACGTAATTTAATTGGGCCTCCAATCAAAAAGGTTGCTAACCCCCGGTATAGGCAGGCCTATCAATGCATGATTGACAACCTTTTTAATTACTGCTGATCGACTTATTTTGAGATTGGTCAACCCTGTTAAGCTGATGTGCTTGTGGGCTTGTTTTTTAAAGACATAGGCGTAACAAGACGAACTAACTTTATTAGTATTCTATCAGGCCTATTACAACATATTAGGCCTATATATATATACACAACAGATTAGAAGACGCGTTGAGATGCCGGCGAACTTCAACACAACGACGACTCTTCCCGCGTGATGCAATCCGGGAGCGTAGCGTAACGCGGGAGCAGAACTTGCGTCGTACAAACGGAAACTTCGTAGTCAAGGTTACGAAACGCAACGTTAATTCTGCAGCTGGTCAGGTAGGCAATGGAACCAAAATGCTGTTGCAAACACAATTCGCTTTTCGAATTTAATTTAAACTGTACGTTGTTCCAACGTCACATCAGCCACCTGCAGCTATGAAGAAGCTAGTCATTTTCGCCGTAGTTTTCACCAGTGCGCTAGTGGGTAAGTAGGCCAACTAATAATGCCTAATATACTGGATGTCCCGAATTTCGCCGTAGACGATAGGAAAACATAATTTTAATAACAAATCTGGACAAACTTTTCAATAACATACTCATATTCCAAATTTCTACCGTATATCTAATCACATTTGTGCAAAACAAATTGTTTGAAAAGTTGTTTTAAGTGAAATACCTACAATTTTAAAACGGCGAAATTGCGTTGCCGCGATGACACGCTAGCCCATATGCGGTAATAATAATGTTAGGTCTTCTTCTTCTTCTATGTGCCATGTCTGTCACAGGCGTTGGCGATCATGGCCCTCCATACCGCACGGTCGTGTGTAGTTTGTAGCAGTTCTGTTGTGCTCCTTCCACACCATGTTGAGAGACTATCTATTATTTTTATTCTCTGGCGTCCTCTGGATCTTTTTCCTTCTATCTTTCCTGTTGTTACTATTTGTTCTAACTTTTTCTTTCTCATGACATGGCCTATAAATCGTGCTTGTTGTGTTCTAACTTTGTTGATGATCTTTCTTTTTGATTTGGCTGTCCTAAGGATGACTTCATTGCTTTGCCGTCCATGGCACTCGCAGCATTCTTCTTAAGAACCACTTTTCAGTGGCTTCTATGTTTTTTTGTGATCTTTTGGTTATTGTCCAGGATTCACATCCATATAGCAATATGGGCTCTATGTAGCATTGCAGTATACGTTTTCTCACTTCAATTGATATATTTTTATTTGTTAAAATGTTTTTCATGTGGTGAAAAGCTCTTTTGGCTTGAGCAATTCTTCTCTTTATCTCATCGTTGCATCGACCGTCGGATGTTATTAGTGATCCCAGATAATTAAACGTTCGGACTTGCTTCAAAACAGTGCCATATGCTACCATGTTGCATGTTGGAGTGTCATTTTTCTTTGAGATGACCATGATTTCTGTTTTCTTTTTGTTCAGGGACAGACCTTTTTTCTCACTTTCCATTATTACTGTATCTAGCATCTGTTGTAGATCTATTTCGTTCTCAGCAATCAGTACCGTGTCGTCTGCATATTGTAAATAATTCATGTTGTATCCCCTAATCTCACCTTATAGTGAAAAGAGATCGGGTGATTGGACACACCCTTGTCTTACACCACGTTTTATTTCTTGAAATTTACTGATGTCATTTTCTATTCATATTGCTGCTGTTTGTTCCCAGTACAGATTTCTCACAACTCTCAGATCTTTCCCGTCAATGTTCAATCTCTCCAGCATTTATATGATTTCTTCACGACGAACTCTGTCAAATGCCTTTGTGTAATCAATAAAACATACATACAGATCTTTCTGCACTTCCAGTGCTCTCTCAATCAGTGTTCGTAGGATGTATATTGCATTACTTGTACCTTTATCTTCAACAAATCCACATTGTTCTTCAGCAATTTCCGGCTTTATTTTGTTTCTCATTCAATGTTAGGTACGCGTTGGTTTTTTTCTGTAACTCAGCAACCAATTGTTCCATATTGTATTATTAATCACATATATTTTTACCAACCAGATTATTCCTAGCGGAGTTTTTTAAAAATAACTTTTTGTTTGGCAACGTCTTCATCACGGAGCGCTCCCTTCACCGCGCCTCGATTTCGCTGTTTCAATGGTAAATACAGGCTGCTACCGCAAGATGTTAGTACGTACGACGACTTTTAACATACGGGGAAATTGACGTAGGCCTACTTAACTATAATGGTTGCCGTTTGATTTTGATTAAAAAACTCAACAAAATCTTGCCTAAAATTTAAACAGATTTTTGTAAAAAATATGTGTTGCATAAATGGGACGTATACCGTAAGGAATATTTCTAAGATAAACACTTGCCACGCGCGCAGTTTATGACGCCAGAGTTCTTCTGTGAACAGGATTTTCGTCGACAATTTACGTCGGTTAGTTTCGCTTCAAGCTAAAATCCGCCGCGACGAATGCTACATTTTCCTGTGTTTACATACGTATGCAATCGTTACTGGAAGCAACGAAAACATAATGTATTTTGCTTAATTAAATTATGAATAATTAGAATAGTAATATTATATATATATATATATATACAGCTGTATATATAATATGATGAACTGAGCATTTCTACGATTTAATTTATTTAAGATAGAATAACTTAGTTTTCGTGTATTTAAATTACTGGTGTCAGTGGCTGAATGATGGTAGTACAAATTGTGCGTCCTAATGTTTGATGATGTCTTAAAACCGCACATTCTCCCGTAATATAGCTATATTCTAAGTATGTAACAGAAAAGTGTTCAATGTTGTGGAAAAATGGAAGAATAAACGGGCGAAACTCAAATGTTGTAAAACTACTAACACGATTTCTAGCGTGACATGAATTATCCGGTCGTGACTATACTTATCAGACATTATTGTCTGTGTTTTGCCTTACATGGAGATAGGAGATTGTCATTTTAAAATTGTAAGTTCCTCACTGTAAACAACCTTCCTAACAATTTGTTTGTACAAATTTAATTCAATATGTATCAAAAGAAATTTTCTATATGGATATCTTATGGTACTTAGAATTTGTCCAGGTTTTTTGTTAACATTATTTTTCTATTATGTACACCAGAATAGAGAAGTACCACTGTATAAAGTTTTATGTAGTTTTTATTTCACGGGAAAGGTTGCACAATAGTCTCACCTAAGGTCAAAATTAAAATGTATTTATGTGAAAATATTTTTTTAGATATATGTCGACACTATGAAATGAAATGGGCAAATTTTAGAGTTAGACACAGACTAGTACATTTGTTATTCTACTCGTATATACGGGTATCTTATACACACACACACATACACACACACACACACACACACACACACACACACACACACACACACACACACACACACACACACACATATATATATATATATATATATATATATATAAGATACCCGTAACACTTTAACTAATGTAAGCACACGTTTTACTAATTATACATCATACAAATGCCTTCAAATGCTTCCATGTGTATAATGTCACTATTAGTTCCTTTGGTTTTGTCTGTTGGCATGCTTATACTTCGCAGACACTTAGCTAGGTGAATTTATTTGAAGGAATTATGTTTTTCCATATTTCTAGGTCAGAGAGCTTTTATTAGCATTCTATCAAAACTTCTTTGGATATTGATGCTTTGTTGAGTTAAAATATCGGCAATGGTTTGACGGTTTCTGTCATGAATTTCACTATTTTCCTTCTTTACATTTTGGAACAGGTTTCATATGTTTATGACCAGTGGGCGTTTCAGAGTTGACTACATTAAGAATTGTTTATGGAGGGTGACTAATGGAATATGTAATTTCACACACAAAAACAGGGCAATTCCATCATGACTGACGATTGACGTTACCTGTTGAGCAGGATTATGCAAAACAATTTAAATTTTCTTCCTTGTATGATATAATTTCAAGTGATTCAACTTTTGACTGTAGCAGGCTTAGACCAAGTGTTACTTGAAAACATACATTATTGGTCTACAGCTTTCGCCAATAATTACTGGCAGTTGCTTAAATAAACGGGACAGACGTTGAACAAAAAGGACATTGAAATATTGTGTTGAATTTGGTTACAACATTCTCCTCAAATTTAACATTGAACATGAAATGACTTATTTTTGCATTAGGGACATGACATTGACAAATAGACATGTGATGAAGTATTCTCAAATTAATTGAGAACTATGAGAATAAAAATCAAAAAGCTTACAAGGGTGCATGACTGATGTTATTGTGACTGACGTTACAAGCTGTCCAACCGGGTGTAATGACCGTTTTAATACTGTATAAAATTAATTCGATGATGATCCTATGGGCTAACATGTATTTAAACTAGCTCACACCTGCCCATGGCGCAACACACGAAGGATATTAGTTATCACCATTAAGTATTGTAGGCAGTTTGATTTTAAACCAATTCGCCGAGAAATCAACTAGTAACTGTAGTTTCCATATTTCTCCAATAGGTGACGTTGGAAATATGTCACATTGTAAGCAGATAATACAAAATGATATCGTTAACTAAATGTTGCCAATTGGAAGATCAAAGGCCACAGAACTGGACCAAGGAGGGGAATTAAGATAAAAAGAAGAATTTGGACCTCGGCATTTGGGAGGAGATATACTTACATTGCCTGAAGCATATTAATAAATTTACAAAATAATAACTGAACTATTTGTAATCGCATATTTAACACAAACACTGTTTTTTTTAATCTTTGTAAAATTAGGTATTCGTTTTAAGATATAGTATAGTAGGCAGAGCGTAGTCTCGAGGGACGCGACCCGTTGGTCATCTTCTATAACTTCGGCAGCGTCCACTATGGCAGAATCCGCTACGGATGTGCAGAATGAGTTTGGGGTGACAGTCCCTGCCACAGTCCCTGCCACAGCCAGAGCAGACGAAGAAGTATGACAGTGGTAGTGCAGTTTGTTGTTTGAGCAGCGTCTTCTTCTCGGCAGCGTGATTGGTTTCTCCTTCTGCCCAACCAATGTCTCTGTGTACTCACTGACGCCAAGCATCGCGATCTTTGGCCACTGCTTCCCATTCTTCGTAGCTGATGTCACTGGCGTCCATGTCGCGATTGCAGACGTCCTTGAACCTGATGGCTGGGCATCCCATTGGCCCCGCGCCAGTGGCGAGTTGTTCATAAAGATATATTTCGGTAAGCGGACGTTCCCCATGCGCCGTACTTGGCGCAGCCAGCGGAGACGTCTCTGGCTCAGCAGTGAGCATACGCTAGGGATCTTAACATAGTCCAATATGTCGCCGTAGGGGACACGGTCCTGCCGGTGATGCCGATTATGCGGTCAGCACACCGGGTCATCTTGGTGTTCTCAGTGAGCATCTTGTTTTCCTACACTCTTTTGGTAAGCTTTTTGGCCGTAGTGCCTGTGGCTTTTCTTACGCGCCTGCTTATAGAGTGTCTAGCGAAAGGTTGTTGGAGATGTTTGACCCGAGGTAGGTGAAGTCTTCTACTACCTCCAGGGTGTAGTCATTGATCTTGATGAAGGGGACTTGGCTGGCATCCTGCGCAATGATGTATGTCTTCTTCAGGCTGACTCTGAGTTCAAACTCCATGCAGGCGATTGACCAGCCTCTGGAGGGCCTCTCCTGAGTGGGACGTGAGTGCTGCACCATCCTCTGTCACCTTTGTTTTGGTACGCAGACGTGCCAGGTTGATTGACGCCATTGCACACTACTTAGAATAATCTACTTCTAATCGAGCAAGCGCATGACGTATGTATTAGCCTTAGGGTATCTTTACGTTTTCCTCTTAGACGGCTCGGACATCGAACGCCAAACGTTCATGGATTATTCCACGACCACTAGAATAGGACGTAATACCTAAGTGTTTAAAAAAAACATATATCACGTTATTTGTGTTTTTACTTTTTTAAGGACAAATACCATTTGGTTTGATTGCGTACATCATAAGACGTCATGTATTTTACCGACCTGACTTTTGCGTTTATTTTAACAAAACGTATTCTTTTTTCGTTGCTTATACTAACTTAATGTAAACCCAAGGAAGTGCCACCATACATCTGATCATGTTGTCTTCCGAGGCGGTAATGCGGCAACTTTTAGCGTGGTTCAATGAAAATGACCGATGTAATTAAAATTACAAAATATCGGCTGTAGCGCCATCCGAAGGATGGACATTTTACTAATGGTGATAACAAAACAAAAAAGTCTAGGGAGACAGCCTATGTTTGCATAAGTACTGACAGAGCATTATAAATGTACTTAGTTCCTATATTACAGCATTGGAGCGACTTAAAACATCGTATAAAATTGCATAATTCCTAAAATATTGAAATGCGAATGATCAAACTTGGAGTGATTGAAGCTGAATATGTATGGTCCAACATAAAAAATAAGCTAACTTGGAGGTTACATGTATATTTACTAGGTCACATCAAAGCAACGTAATATATATTTTATATTTTTATGTTTTGTCCGTTGTCTAAAAACATAGGCAATTCTAAGAGCTTTAAAATAACACTAACATCACATCTGTAGGTCGCCTAGGAAAGGAGATATAGCACCTGGAAGGTCGTCAGCTATCAGGGTCAAGTCAAACTTTGATTATCTCTATCTCTGGAAAGGAAGGTCCGATTGACCTATAATTTGGTTTGTAAAATATACGCATGAACATAAACCAAACATACCAAGTTTTGTCAGCATCGAAGACGGACAAATTAAATGTAAAAATGTAAATTCTTGACTGATTATATATGGAATGTCCCAATTAGATTTTTACGCTAGCGGTCTAAACGTTTAAATTTCATATTGTAGTAGTTCAGACTTGATGTCACGACCCTCTGTAATATGAGCATTAACTACTTTTGTAATTTCAGGCTAAACCACTATCAAAAAGTCTTCATTTATAAAGTACACACGTCGACACTATACTATACGATATATAAAGAATGTGCGTAGCTCTTCTTTTTTAATCAAAGACGAATCTTTATCATTGCTGTCTGTTTTATTTAGCCACTAAACATTGTTTTAACCCAGCGGTATTTAATCTGCGTGTAAATACCCCCTTGGGGGTAATTCGTTCATTTTCCGGGGGTAAGACAACCTTTTTAAAGCATCGATTTTTCAGTAATTAATATTAATTACGAATACGCTCTTGTAGCATGATACTTTGGATATACATGCTGTGCAAAGACGTAGGCCTACGGGAAGTTAAGAATATATCATACTGAAAGTAAGAAGTAATTTACAAACGGAGAGGATCTTGTAATATAGCCGCTCCCCGCATGTTATATACATACGTAGCCTATGTATTACGGACGGATCCCGTTGACTTCGGATTTCTCCGGTGCTGGTCGGATCAGATAATAAACGACGGCCATGTTTCGTTCAGTCTGATAAATGGTGTTTCATTTAAAAGCAGCAATCATACAATGGCGACGAGAATTAAGCGAACCTGCTAAGCCTACAAGTAAGCAACCGCCTACCGTACCGAATCACCGTGGCTGTTCCGATCAATGTGGCCCAACTACCGACCTTCGATGCACAAAACGAGCCTTCAACAACGGCTGAACGCTGGAAAAAGTGGATACGAAACTTTGACAGGATGGCCAGTGCGTCAGGATGCACCGATGACAAGCAAAAACGTGATTTGCTGTTACACACCGCGGGCGAAGGCGTACAGGACATTTGTGATACATTCCCCGAAACAGAAACAGGTACGTCGTCGTCGTTTCAAAAGACAAACGAACTACTGACGGACTATTTCACGCCTAAATCAAGCGCCCCGCACACCAAACACATGTTTCATCGCGCTGAACAGCATGAAGGCGAAACCGTCGGGCAGTTCGTAACACGGTTACGACAGCTGGCATCGTCATGCGATTACGGGAACAATGTCGATGAGTTCATCAGAGATCAAGTAATCGATCGGTGTCGCTCTGATTCATTGCGTACCAAACTCCTGGCCGCAGGAGAGGATCTCACGCTAAACAGAGCGATCGAGATAGCGCAAACGAGAGAATCGTCAGAACGCCAGGCTAAAGACATGGCTCGTGGCACAGCAAACAACACAGTGTATGCTGCATTCAACAGGTCAGCACGCATACCATTAGAAACGCACACTCGTAAACCGGTCAATAGACATTCTAACACTCAGCAACGTCACGATCGGTGTACTCGCTGTGGCTTACAGGGCCATACAAGTGACGAATGCAAGTGCACACGTGATAAAGAGTGTCACAAATGTGGAGTGCGTGGACATTTCGCTGTCATGTGCCGAAGCAAACCAAGGCAGCAGTCACAGCGCAGCTCACAGACGTGGCAAAAGAAACGTGCACAACCAGTCAATCCAATAGGGTACATGGCAGAATCAGCTGCCCATAGCGACAACAGCGAAAATGAGCATTTACTTTGACGCCTCATTCTGGCATGATCACAGCAATCATTGCAGATGTACCGGTTGACATGATCATTGACTCTGGTGCATCATACAACATAAACAACTCTACTGTAGCCGCACAGCTGCGAGTGCGAGGCAAGCAGTTTGAAGCATGCAAACGGACCATACATCAGTATGGATCGCCGCCAATCGTGGCGCGTAAGCTCGTCACGTGTGACGTGCAAATTGGTGATAAGTCGACAATCGCAGAATTTCTTCTCGTTCATGGAGATTCGCCTTCACTTATGGGCAGGGCTACTGCTGAGCAGCTTGGGGCCCTGAGAGTTGGAGTCAACTTTGTGCCCGACCGACAAACAGCAGACAAGGTCATTGCAAAATATCCGGGCATTGCCACGGGTATAGGCAGTCTGAAAAATGTCATTGTCAAGCTGCACATTGACACGTCTGTCACACCGGTAGCTCACAAACACAGCCGAGTGCCATTTCATCTGCGAGTCAAGGTCACCAAAGAGCTTGAAAAGCGTGAATGTGCAGACGTCATTGAAAAGGTCACAGGACCTACTGAGTGGGTGTCGCGAATCGTCACGCTACCAAATCCAAAAAAGTCCAGACGAAATACGTATCTGCGTCGACATGAGAGAGGCCAACAAAGCCATCTTACGCACGCGTCATGTGACGCCTACAATCGATGAACTGACAGTGGGAGAAAATGGAGACTTTCTGCTAGGAGATTCTCGCATTGTCATCCCGACAGCAGTTCGCAGTCGTGTCATACAGTTGGCACATGAGGTTCATCAGGGCATCTGCAAGACCAAAGCTCTGATCAGAAGCAAAGTGTGGTTTCCAGGCATAGACAAGGAAACGGAAGCAGTCGTCATGGGTTGCATTCCGTGTGTTGCAAACTCCAACCGCCGCCAGATGGAGCCACTAAACATGACTACTCTACCGCGAGGCCCGTGGATCAATCTGAGCGGCCCAATACCGACAGGCGAATATTTACTCTGTGTCACAGATGAATATTCAAGATATTCAGTCGTTCACGTGACCAGAAGCACCAGTGCAGAGACAGTTATGCCGATCATGGAGTCCATTTTTGCCATGTTCGGATATCCAGAAACGATAAAGTCGGACAATGGCCCACCATTCCAGAGTAATGCGTGGTCACAGTTTTTTCAGTCGTGTGACGTCCGTCACCACAAAATCACACCGCCATGGCCGATGGCGAATGCACAAGTGGAGAACTTCAACAAGCCGATGATGAAGGCAGTACGTTCAGCCATCATTCAACATCGCAACGGGCGTCGCGAACTGCAGCAGTTTCTTCGAAACTATCGATCTACACCGCATAGTTCTACGCTGTTCACACCTCACCGACTACTGTTTGGTCGAGAACCGAGAACTAAGCTACCTAAGCTGCCAACGCTTCAGAGCGTGCACCCAGAAGATAAAGTCGTTCGCAGACAAGACGCTCGTGCAAAAGCGAGAATGAAAGAGTACTCAGACGAGCGTGCACACGCTTCACATGTGAACCTACAAATGGGAGAGGTCGTGCTTGTACAGCAGCCTAGAGTGAACAAACTCTCTACTCCGTTCGCACCGACACCGCTCATCGTCAGTGCAATGAAAGGACGTGCGTGGTGATGGGTCCACGGTGACGCGAAATGTGTCTAAGTTCCGTTGCGTGCGAGACTTGTCGCCCGATGAAATCGCACGACATCATCCCGAGGACACAGCTGCGGACGACGACCCGCCAACATATGATGAGTCGTCTGTGACCCGTCACGATGACGAAGAGGTGCTTAAGCCACCTGCTCTGCAAGCTGTCCGTCCACAACGAGCTCAAAAAAAGCGACAGCGCTTAATCGAGCAAATCTAGAAATTGGGTGTAGGCGGATCGCTGCCCGTTCTAGATATAGTTAGTTACACGATATAAGGGTGTAGGCGGATCGCTGCCCTTCATATCCGTTATCTAGTTAAGTGTTCAGTTAAATAACATGGCATGTTTGTGCGTTCATCTGTTTTCACAACGAACACTTTTCACAACGAACACTTATTAGGAATCCATGTCACAAACTTTATTGCAGTTCAATGTTCCTTTAATTAACAAATGTGACTAAGTAATCAATGTAGAGAGGGATGTAATATAGCCGCTCCCTGCATGTTATATACATACGTAGCCTATGTATTACGGACGGATCCCGTTGACTTCGGATTTCTCCGGTGCTGGTCGGATCAGATAATAAACGACGGCCATGTTTCGTTCAGTCTGATAAATGGTGTGTTTCATTTAAAAGCAGCAATCATACAGATCTCATCAAACCAAGTCGTGTTGAAACATTGAGACTTGTCATTAATGATGAAAAAGCGAGATAGATGAACCAGATATCTCCATAAGACCGTGAAAACTGAATATATGTGCAAGGTCACTTTTGGATCTGGCCATTTTAGTTGCATAAGTGCTAGCAAATCCCTCGATGTTTCGCACTTCAATTGAATGAATCAACATATGCTGTCTACTGTTCACAATTGCCTGTACCTGAAGAACGACTCTGTCTTTTGTCTAAACTGTTTCCATGTAGTGCCACTAAAGGTTGGATCCGATTTAAGTATCCACTTCTTCCTTATGGAGGATCGCTGGTTATCGTGGAGACAGCATGTCATTGTGTCTTCGAGGAAAGATCATCGTGTTCTTGGAAAGGGGAGAAGCGATGTAGACCATAATTGCAGGTGACGATGTCAAACAAAGAGGCCATACATTTAGTATAAATAAGGTTGTGCTGTATTGCTCATGTTTTGGTGAGATCAATCAGCAGAACGGCTCACAAGAAAGGAATATGGTAAATGTTACCACAGCTCAAGGCTAGGTAGCCAAGTCATTTCGCAAATCCACTTTTACATTCACGAAGTGCGTGCTAACGGGGTCTCCAATGATCTCCAAATTGTCAACGCCACTTGAAGAAAATGACGATTAGGCCTAGTGTCCGTTTGCTGGTGATATCATGCCGCGCATTCTTTCCACAGAAGAGGCCATCCTTAAATTATTCCCAGATCTTCTCTGGTTCACTGTGAGAAGAATGCATGGATAGTGATACTTTTTCGGTGGATGACGAAGTCGTCAAAGAAGAAAGACCAGTTTCTGGGCCTGCGAGGAGATAGCATGCAGACATAAGACTCATTATTCTGACCTGGTAACTTGGTAGTGAATACCCAATTCACTCTGACAACTGACAAATAATTTCTACAAGGATCTACATGAACAAATACACAAAATATATTGGATCTTGCTGATGACCTGCAATGGTCACAATCACATAATCTTGAAAATTGTCCTCTATGTTAGACTGAAACAGACTAATCCAGGTTACAATTGGAAGTTAACTAGCAAATTGACCCGGACCCAACTAAACCAAACAAACTGGTCTGGTCGAGTCGTCAGTGTATCCCGGCCTATAATTATGTTGTTGTGCGGTTGATTTACGTGATTGTGATGTCACGCCGACTTAGAGAATGCCCCTTTCGCCGCTGTCTAAAAGTGGGTGGAGCTAAACCTATGCAAGTTCGAAAGTGGCGCCGTAATAGGAAAGTCGGTGTACCGAGTATACGAATCTGACATGGGTCGGAAGTGTATACAGTTTTGAAAACAACAGGATTGTATGTCCGTTTATGGGTTGTTTTAGGAACCGTTTTGGAGGAACCAGTTGTATGCCAGAACAGCAGAAAGTATAGGCATTCAAACGAAAATGACGCTTCCGACATCCAAAGCAGGACCGGAAGATACGACGTACTGCAGATCTCGCTTTCGGGATCCAGAACTGTTCTTGCATTCTAGAAAGAACCTGCTCTTTACCAGCGTGGGCTGATGCAACGTGAAAGTAGTTATCAATAAGGTCGCTGTGTGATGACTCTTGGGGATGATCATCAGTTATTTCGAATCAAAGGAAAGCGGTGCCTCTGAAGTTCTTCCCCCAACCCGCAGAACGCCTTAGACCAAGATCGGGTTCAGTTTATTTGGGGTGCTCGACTTCTTGACCCTACCCAACTTCTCAATGTCGTCGACTTCACCTGCACACGACGACCTCGGGATGTACTTCACAATAGCCTGAGTCACCCTTGTGCAATCTTCTGGACAGACCTCCCTTTCAAAACGGTGATGCTGCTGATCGGTGACTTTCGCCCCACCAAAAGCACTTTCTCTCAACATTGTAATACAATGCTGGCCAGCAATCCGTATAACAAAATTACGTACTCATGGAAATATGAGTGCAGTTTTAATCATCTCTTTTTGTTGTAGGTACTTTTTCTTTCAAGTGCGATACCACCGCATGCTTTAACCTCGAATGTCCAGATAATAAATCTGCTTCAAAGAGTGCAGACTGCCGGGCAGTCAAACTCACGTCAAAAACATGCGGGGAGGATGAGGAATCATGCATGACAACCGCAATAATCGAAGATGTAAGTCCTGCAGGCAGAGGTCTTAGTTAAAGCCTAGTACACGCGTCGACAGTAACGGTATACCACAACGGAATGCGGTATATATATATAAAACCACTGTAATTAGAATAAGACAGGGTCAATCACACGTATACGACGGTAATCCGCCGAACGATAAAACTGTTCGTCTGTATACCGTCTAGAATTTAAATAAAAACAAAACCCCGCTGTAAATGTGACAAATCAGCGCTGTTGTTTTGGTGTGATGTCAAATTACACATCCACCAACATGTACAGTTGTCAATGAAAAGTGTAAATTCCAAATCTATTGGTTTTTTTTTTTTACATTGGCCTAGTTTGAATTGCCTGGAAGTACTTTGTTTTAATTATTTCGTTGTTAATATTTTCTTTAATGAGGAGTTCAGCATTCAAATGATGTAGACGAATAAAATGTTATTAAAAATAACCAAATACATTATGACCAATAAATAGTTACGTGGAAGCAAGGTAATACTCGACCGACTGAATTAGCGTTTCTCTAGACTGCAAAGTTTTATGGCGTCCACAAACTGTTCAGGTGATTAGGAATGCGTTTATATACCATCGAGGCTTACCGCGCTATGTGTACTAGCAAACTACCGCGTGGAATACTGCTTTCGTTGAGGTTTACCGTTACCGTCGACATGTGTAGACCTACCATCCCGTTTAGACCGTAAAGTGGATTGGACACTGTTTGCTTTTAATACATTAGGATGTGCTGATTCAGAAACTACATGATAAAACATTCTCGACATTGAGCATAATGTAACACAACAATTTTAAATGCCCTATCTGAGGCTGAAATTACCATTTTCATGTATGTAGTAAAGTATCATTGTGACACCATTTCATCACTTTTGCTTTTATATTGATTAGTGTTCTACGAGTAATACTAATTGTATTAGTACGCATCTGAAGTAGTACTTTTGAAATAACTGTTATGGAACGGTCACAATATATCAAAATGTCATTACAATTATCGGAAAACCATAATCAAACTAATAGTGCTCTGAGTTTAAGTAAAGTAATATTATTGCGCTATTCAAACAATAATTTTCTAACCCTCTCCGTCACCCTTTTTACGACCCTTTTTGGTCGCGCTTTTCTGTTCATATTCTTCACATTTTGTTTCGACACCTAGCTAGTTGGTGACGTCGCCAAAGTAGATGCCACTGACCGTGTCCTATCCTTTAGTATGGCGTGCGGCGGTGCGGCCTGTTATTTTAAGTTGTACATGAAATTTCAGTCGTGGAATTTATCATTATTTGACATGATCGTAAATATGATAATGGTACCTGCACACATGTCGCTGGATGCACACCGTAATGTGCATTATTGTTTTAATTATTGATGTTTGAACATCACAAAATATTCAATTCCATTGCAATTTCATGTGAAGCCGGTGTACATGAAATTGCAATATAGGAATTTAATTTGTGTGTGATATGACCTTAAATATAATAATCTTGTCTACAAATAAGCCGCTGGATGTAGACACGATTTATTATTTAGTTATTGCCGTTTGAACATCGCCGATGCTTAATCCTGCAGTATGTGCGCGGCCGGCTGTTTGATTGCCGTGTAGCTGACAACTAAATATCCATATAATTAATTCGCTCTCTTGAAACGGCATTAACTCAACAAATAAAGAAAATTTATGTGTCAAATTTGTATGTAATATTATTATCTTTACGGTACTAGTAATTGGCAGACTTTTAGACTTGCTTGATTCAGATCACAATGTAGGTGTTCCTGGCTCATATGCTGAATGTGGTGTGGGAGTGTATGCACCCTTCCTCCCGCCGAGGTGAAATCTCCAACACAACCCCCGTCGACCGCGAACAATCTCCAACATCACCCCGTCGACCGCGAACAATTTCCAACACTACCCCCGTCGACCGCGACCAAGCACCAACACTACCCCCGTCGACCGCAAACAACCTCTAACACCACCCCGTCGACCGCGAACAATTTCCAACACTACCACCGTCGACCGCGACCAAGCTCCAACACTACCCCCGTCGACCGCAAACAACCTCTAACACCACCCCCTTCGACCGCGACCAAGCTCCAACACAACTCCCGTTGACCGCTAACAATCTCCACCACTACCCCCGTCGACCGCGAACAATCTTCAGCACAACCATTGTCGACCACGAACAATCTCCAACACTACCACCGTCGACCGCAAACAACCTCTGTAGCACCACCCCCGTCGACCGCGACTAAGCTCCAACACTACCACCGTCGACTGCGAACAATCTCCGACAACTCCCGTCGACCGCGAACAATCTCAGACATTACCCCAGTCGATCGCGACCGAGCTCCAACACTAGGCCTACCTCCGACGACCGCGAACAACCTCCAACATTAGCCCCGTCGACCGCAAATAATGTCCAACACAATCCCCCTCGATCGCGAAAAATGTCTACCAGTATCATAAAAACACTCCCCTCATGTTGACATGTGAGGGATGTTTATTGGCAATCGCCGGTTTAATATACCTGTTTGCCCTATGCGAATAACGCATGTACGACCTACTTCGGTTTGTTGCCAAACTTAGCAACCCTGAATATTTTAATTTATTGATCCTAATATTCATTATACGACGACATATTCCGCAATGTCGTAACGTGCCGTCAATTTTCATAATTACAGAAAAGATATAATCGTAGGCAGTTATGCATATGTGCAATACTCGCTTATACCTGCAAACAGACCTTGTAAAAGTCCACCGAACCCTATGACATGACACATGTAAGTCTCTATAACCAAGTCGTTGAAAGAACACATATCGTCACGGTAGCTTCGCGTTAAGCAAAACGCTGCTTTTATTTATTGGTCAAACTTACGCGTCATGAACAAGATGTCAGCCAAACGGATATCAGATGTTTCATTAGAATCTTCCACTTTGATACCATATTCTGAGTGCACCATCGACATGAACATTTTCAATGTAGCTGCAAATATTTAGTTTGTGTTAAATATTTAACTGCATACCAACATAAAATATTCCTTTCTGTTTTCCTACTACATAATAAAACAATACGGTTCTCTGTCTGTATGTTTGTTTCTTTGTCTGCGGACCTATATCTCCGTTAGTTTTGCATGTTTTGAGTTGACATGTTCTATTTGATCTAGCGGACCCACTGTGGTGGTTTGTTGATTTAATTTTTATTTTATTTCGTCCGATGTAAGGATTTTGGGAGCTACCATTCCAAAACGGCTGTATCGGCAACATAGCGAATGAGTAGCCCCCTCTTTAGTATTTGACATATTTACTACATATAGGACAGTGTGTCATTCAGTGTCCTAATTGTCACCCAGCAGCTACACATAACTTCATGTTATTGTACTCAGATAAAATGCGGGAGTGGCAGTCCCTGCCGCAGAGGTCACATCTGTAAGTCGTCTCTGGGTGGCTAGAGGGTTGGCGCTCCCTTCCACGAGCTCTCCTGTCTTCAGCTAGCCTCCGCAGCTGTTCTTATCCTGCCCTGAGCTGGTTCCATAGAAGACTTCTCCACCTGGTGCGATCAGCGGCCAACTCTTCCCAGGACTGAAGGTTGATAATTATTGCCTTCATGTCACGCTTACAGACATCCTTGTAGCGCAGCTGGGGGCCGTCCAACAGTCATCCTGTCGGAAGACAGTTCGCTGTAGAGAATGTCTTTGGGGACGCGGCCATCTTGCATCCTTCGTACATAACCAAGCCAGCGTAACTTGCGTTGTAGAAAATACGTATGACTGCCTTTTTCTCCTGGCAACGCTTGGTACCTCAGCTAAATAAAGATAATCTTTGTAAATTACACGTATAAATAAATAAAAACACAATGACGTCGGGGCGAATGCTTAAGGATATGTAACTGCGTAACTTTAAGTTGACTTCGTGAATCTGGCCCCAGATGCTAGTAAATGTTTTTGGCAGATTTTTAGTGTATGAATTTCCCACTGGGATGCGTTCCATAGTATCAAAACGGACACTTGAAAACTCTCGAGTTTAGGGCAGAAACCATTGTTTATTTTCCCACTGGTGGCCATGTTAACGTTTTGTCAGAGTATAAGAAAACTATACATGACAAAATTTCAAATATCTCTACAGCCATTGCTATAATGTAATTGAAGTTCTTATCAAACTTCGTCAAAATTACTTACCTCCAGCTCTTTTCAGACGCATCCAGAGTGCGCATCACTATTTATTAAAAAAATAGCTACGTTTTGCTGCACGCACGTGTGTTTATAAAAAAAATGGCAAACAATCACTACGCTAATTAAAATCTTCAAAATACGCGTTATTTCACTGCCAATACATTCTACCAGTGAACCTGCTCCTGTGCCCGGTTTACTGCACGCAGTTCAAACAAAAAGTTTGTTCAAATATCACCATTTTCTAGATATTATGGTTTTCGTTAACACAACAAGAAGGTTAACTTTATCAACTACGCGCAGTTCCGGATATGTCGTAACAAAGCATACGCAGTGAAGCTGTATTCGTTCCTGTAGGGTCTGCCCACTGATATTTGTGAATAGAGAACATAACGTACGCTGATTGACACACATTTTATTGAGGTCGTTCATTCGTCAGTCCAGCCGCCTGTGTGACCTTGTGCAATGAACCGTAGCGATGTCCCTTTAGGCTTACGTGGGAGGTAGTTCCTTCCTCTCTCTGCAATTAACCAGAGTCGTGATTTGTAATAGGAAGTCTGCTATGTTGAACGTGGGAAAATGGACAAAAACTTCAACATCAAAGTGTACTGCTGTTAACTTAGCCCAACTCGGCATTATTGCAAGTAAACCTTGTTTTGAAACTAGGTGTTTTGTTTACCAGTTGAATATGCTCCGGGTCGTATCTTCCAAATTGCGAACGTTGTTACGGGATTACAAAGCACAATTTGGCGGACAATATACCTTCAAGATAGTTATTATTGTATTAAGAACATTATATTAAATAACAAATGTGAAAAACTGGGAATATACTGCCTCCTTTTTAGAAAGCAATTGATGACAACGCCCACTCACTGATTTATGAATTCATTTCAGAAAAAGCCGAGTAGAATATGTTCAATATCGTCAACCTGCATAAAGCCGGGCATCTGCAATCCCGGTTCTACCAAGATGATAGGTCAGATAATCAACGCGACGTGTTGCTCCAAGGATATGTGCAACCGGGAAGCAGCCCTCGCGGGGGTAAAGCTTTTCATGCGTGGATCTTCCGCCGCTAACGTCAGCAGTTGGACTGTCATGGCCGCCCTGCTATTCTGGGCACTTTCGCTCATGATTAGCTCCAAGTAAACGACCCGTGCAACGAGGGAGAACATTTATGAGATACTTCATGACATTGCGCTTGCTTCTTCAGTTTCTGCGATCGAGGTCTCATGATTGCCTTTTACTGTTGTGCCTTGTCACAGCTCTTTACTTTGAGGTATCAACGTTTGATTTATTAGATATCACGAAACCGATACGATCGCTATTGGTATTACATTACTGAAAGTGTTGCCTTAACACGGAGGAAACGTTTAGTTTACCACGTGTTGAGGTATCTGATTTATAACAAAACGCCACATATCCATAACAAAGTGTTATTATATATATATATATATATATATATAAGCATATCCAGCTCATTGGCTGTGTTTGGATATATCGCATTTTGACACAACATTATTGAATATCACATTTCGTATAAACAATTTCCGAAAAGAACATTCCAATGTTTGTGAACGTTCTTATCATCCCAACTTCTTACACTCCTTTTTATTTTTATTTTGAGGATGAAACACAAAAATGAGATGTTATTAAACCCAACAAAATGGATATATCGCGTTTTGCCTTGAATCCCATCTCACACACGCACACACGTACACACACACACACACACACACACACACACACACACACACACACACACACACACACACACACACATACACACATACGCACGCACACACATACACACACACACACACACACACACACACACACACACACATTGTATACACACACACGTGGATGGCAGGCATGACAGCAGAGACAATGTTGGTTTGACAATGTCAAGGAGTGAACGGCCATCTCCGTGCCAGCGCTCACCATAGCCATTGACACACAAGAATGGCGAAATATCCTCCATCGCTTATGTCCTCCAGACGACCAAGTCGGTCAAGGGACTAAGTAAGTAAGTAAAGTATGTATATATATATATAATATTATTATATTATATATATATATATATAATATTATATCATAAATTATATATAAAGGGTCTAGGGCTATCCTCTGGTTATGACATACGCATAGATTTCCTGAAGTATTCATACCAAACGCTTAAAACATGACGTATATTTGAACAGTTCTTTTGCGTATTTTTAGCGATTGTTGCAAGTTATATAGAACATTCCCAAACAATCGCAGAAACTCGTGTAATTGCCCCAATATCGGTCCCTTCCCGATCGCGATTCGACGGTACAACAATTGAACCGAGCGCTCTACCTAAAAACAATCTTAAATTACTTCACAGCCACCGCCATCGTGTCAATGATGTGCCGATCAAATTTCATCAAAATTAATTACCTCCAGCTCTTTTAAAACGCATTCATGCACAGTGCCCATCACTATTTACCAAAATAGCCACGTTTATTTCTGCACGCTCGTGTGTTACGTGATCAAAAATGGCAAAAAATAACTCCACTAACTAAGCTCTTCTAAATGCACACCATTTCACTGCCAAAACATTCTCCCATTAAACCTGCCATATGCCTGGTCTACTGCAGTCAGTTCACATAAAGTATTTATCAAATTTCACTTATTACCATCTAGATGTATATGTTTTTCTTTAACAGAACTGAAAGTTTAATTGTGGTCTCAACATCAGAGGCGAGTCGTGTAAAGGCTGGAATACACTGGCACTTTTCCCACGACCAGATCAAACCACACCAGACTAGACTCACCCCGACTGCAATGTATACGCTAAACCGACTGCGCTGTACTCGAAGGTGGCGTGACGTCATAATCCCTAAACTTGAACACTTTCGAATACGTCAGACTGACACCGACTAGCCCAGACGTAATCGAAAGTTTTCAAGTTTACGTGATTATGACGTCACAGCGGCTTCGATTACAGCGCAGTCGATGTAACGCATACATTGCAGTCGTGTGAGTGTGGTCTGGGCTAGTCTGGTTTGGTCTGGTTGGGTCGGACGAAACGTGACAAAGTATCCAAGCTTCTTTATGTCGTCTTGGGGCGAGCCTTGATCGGTTAAGGAACTGGATGCGTACGTCACAACTGGAGGGGGGATGGCCGTGAAGATTCCCTGTTGAAGGAATACACTGCAGGGCTGTCACACAAACACGAAGGGCTGGGTGGGGGGAGGGCGACCGTGACCTCTCCGCGCCCTCCATATACACTCAGTAGCTGTCCATCAATCAATCAGTGCACTCATTTAGAAAGCATCTCCTCCCCATGCCTGATTAAAGTAATTAACCTATGCACACGAAGCTATGGGCGCACAGACTATAATCTGTCTAAACTTCTCACAATAATCAGTAGACTTAAGCCAGCGCTACGCCACCCGTTACTTGCGACGTTCCACCCAAGCTCGACAATACTCTAGCCACATACTTTGTTTATGACACAAAATTCTGAGCTGAACGTAAGAAGAAGAAGAAGAATCATCTCCAGCGTAACGTTAAACTTGCTGTTATGTCGCGCCGACACCTATCTATGATCTGCTGTCGACCCCACTTGTCTTTTATTGCAGTGATATTTTGATACACTAGATCCCGTAGATGTTCCAGGAAGCTACCGTCGTTGGAGTTATTGTTGGCAACTGTCTGAAGCGAAGGAGCTGGCTTCCTAATGCCTTATTCAGTGGACAGGAGAAGCCTCTTCGCGTCCTACAGGCAACTGAACATGTGCCTCTCGCCAGCAAGTTCATTTGCGTGGAAGTGCACTGCCTTGTTGTCCGCAATCAGTTTCGCCTGCGTCTTGTTAAAAACATGAGTCATTATACTTTTATACCATCAATTAGGGTGTTGAACAAAGCAAAAATTATGTTTGAATAACACAGTTAATTAGTCAGATATATGCAAATGGTTGTATAGTAAATGGCTACGCTGAAAATGTAATACTTTTGTCGAAAAATTGACATCTTAAGACATTTACTATGCTATATGCTGGAGCAAAGCAATTCAACGCCGTTACCACGCCTGTGTACAGAACTGTAGCATAAAGTGCTTCAAATAGCATTATAACCATGTTGATCCTTTCTGATGTGTGCACTAATGCTTATATCAGCCTAATTAAACTCTTTTTTTTTTTTTTTACTTTACAGATTTTACGAAGAATAAAAAAAATGCTTCGCGCCATGGTAAGGGTATTGATAGTGACGGTGTTGATAAATTACTGGTTTTCTGGATATTACGCAAATTTCGGCACTTTATTAATGCCCATTGTAACTATATATCTAGATGTTTCAGTTTGACCTGTCTCACTATATTTTCGTTTTTGTTTAGAATAAATTGCGTCTTGTATACTAAATGTTGGTAACGGTGTTGAGATTACATAAACGTACGGTGAAATGTGTACATATCTTACCTGGTTCGTGTGCAAATTACGCAAGTTACACAGCAACCGCGGTGATCGTCATGGTCCGGTGACCATAGTCATGGTCCGGTGACCATCGTCATGGTCCGGTGACCACAAACAGTGGTGCCACATAACAAATGAAGAAACATTATTGTGTGAGCTGAGTGTATATAACTGTCAAATGTAGCTTATAAATTAAATTAACAGAAACATATTAATTTAGTCTGGATACATTTTTAATTAATTGTCTTACATGTTTTTCAACGAAGAATGTCAACTCAGACAGCCTATTTTGACCTACCGGGATTAATGGATGAACCTTTAATAAAAACTGTTTTGACAAAATATAAATTTTTGAACATATTTACACTCTGCAATACATTATTGTGTTGTAGCTTCATAAATAAAAAGATTAAGGGTATTCCTATACCCCGGACAGCAATTGTTGATCTAACAGCATACTGACTCACATCCTCCCGATGTTTATTGTTCTGCGTCTTTGACGATGCAGATGCTGGATTTATTTTCTAAACTAGTGCCACGAGAGGTTACGACGTATCTACTGGCCAAATGAAATCGCCAACACGGAACGTGAAATGACAGTTACGCAGTCCATCTCTCTCGAGCTTAAACGTCGCAGATGGGGATGGATTGGACACGTCTGCAGAATCCCGCTGACGTCTATTTCAAGAGTGGCCGTTCGTTGTACTCCTGGTGGCAAAGGGAGCTCGAAGGAGGCTCGGGGAGATCAATGGAGCGGGAGATGAAGGCACCCGGGTGTAGCTAGGGACAAGTAATGATGCTTGCAATGGACAGGCAACATTGACGTTCTTTGGTATCGGCCTGGTGAGTGACCCCACACGAAGACGATCAAGTAAATAAGTAAATCTTTAACGCAATCCCTCGCTTCTTCTGCTCAATCAATTGCTCCTGGGTGTCAATATCGCTGAAGTGGTATTGCCCATTGCCGTTTCCCACTACACCGGACTTTCCCCCGGCGTTCGTTTGCGCATGCCAGTGCCACATGTTCTCGATACTGAGCCTCTGATACATATATATATATATATATATATGTCCTCGTTCGAAGTCAGGTGTCATCGTGTGGGACAATCGACTGGAACCCTGCTTATGGCGAGGGGGTGGTGGCATTTCGCAAATACTTGTCGCACCATGAACATGTGGTTGAGTTAACGTTGATCGAGGCCTCGATTCAGTATCAACAAAACAAATACTGTCAATAATTAACTGATCCACTTCGTTGCAGTTTGCCTCCGTCAAAGTTAAAAATGTGCGACTGACAGCCGTCAAGCCGTGTCTTTACCAAAAATGTTGATAAAGGTATATATATATCTATATATAATATATATTTATATATATATACCGTTATCAAACACGTGGTTGGTTCGGTTTATATATATATATATATATATATACTGTACTGTATATATATATATTATACATATATATATATACAGGTGCATATACATATATGTATAATATATATATATATACACAGTACAGTATATATATATATATGTATATATATATATAAATAAACCGAACCAACCACGTGTTCGGCATCCAATGTTTGATTGCTTGACGGATATGTTGCTAAGCAACCGGTCAGGTGATGGATCCGTCTATTTTGATAACGGTTATATACGTGATTTGTATTATTATTGCTGCATGACATCTCATAATTTTTTTATTTCTGCATAGTTCTCACTTTAATAACATTGTCTTATATGTCTTTATCATAAAGAAACCCTTTTGCGGCCAGAATTGTTTAACAAAATATCCGATGAAATGCACGAACGCACACACGTGATGGATAGGCAATTGTAGCAGGTTAACATTAAATAACGTGCAACAGTTAGTACCGTTGGTCTGATTATGTTTTATTATCGTTATTTACATCGTCTACACCATGCATGTGTATCGTTTCGTAACGTCTTACACGTGCCACGACGGCAAGTCTATAGTGTCCGGCTGACCCTACGGAGTCGCCTTCGCCCCGGTTGCTTGGTTGTACGAACTCAATGTCTTCACGCAGTCGTTGATTGAAGGCAGTCGGCTCAACTTGTTGGCAAGCCTCGCCGCCTCGGAGCGAGTCTTCCCCGGGGCAGAGTTAACAATCGCCGCGTCATATGCGCGGACAGTTGCCATAGAAACACGTCTCTCGTTCGTCACCGACGTCGGTGACGTCACGTTGGTGTTAAAGGACAACTCGCGCCGCGGCGAGCGACGATCTCGTGCGGCCAACTCCTGCGGACGTGAGGGCAGTGTGGACAAACAGACAACATTTGATATGTACGAGGTCACAATTGGGATGTACGGGGTCAAAGTTCGTGTGTACGGGGTCAAACTTTAGATGTACGTGTCGCAGTTGAGATGTACAAAGTCACAGGTCAGATGTACTGGGTCACCATTCAGCTGTACGGGGTCACAGTTCAGATGTACTAGGTCGTAGTTCAGATGTACGGGGTCACACGTCAGATGTACGACGTTACAGATGTTCGATTCTTGTTCTTGCAACAAGTGTCGATGACGTGATTAAGGAATTGCAGGTGGGTGTGCGCGTGCGTGCGAGAGTGCGTTAGTGTGTTTGTTTATGTGTGTAGTACGAGTGTAGTATAATTATGTCAGTGTGTGCGTGAGTACGTGGCGTGCGTGTATGTCATTACTAATATTATGGATGTATGTATATACGTATGTACACATGCGTGCATACATACATACACTGGTATATGTGTATATATATATATATATATACATATATATATATATATATGTACAAGAGTATGAATGTTTATAGTCATGTACGTATGCATGTATGTATGTAAATTTGTATTTATATATGTATGCATGTGTGTGTGTATGTGTGTGTGTGTGTGTGCGTGCGTGCGTGCGTGCGTGCTCGCGTCTATGAGTGTTTGTGTGCGTGTGTGTGTGTGTGTGCGTGCGTGCGTGTACGTACGCACATATTCACGTATGTGTGGTGATACCTGTCTGCCACGTACGGCCCAGCGACTCGTTGGCTTCAACTTCCTCTCCTCCATTACTTCTCCTTCCACATCACGTGGTTTCCCACCTGCCACTCCGACCTGCTCTCGCCGGAAGCTGCCCGGCGGAAACGGGAGTAGGGCCCGTTTTTCAATCACGCTTGCGTCGCCGCTTCCGGTCGCGGTTTCGCTCCGTCGCCATAGCAACGGCTGCCATTTTGTGACTTCCTCACCGGAAGTCTTTCCCTTGACGGGAATTGGGGACGCCTGTGTAAATATGTCGTTCTCATCTGAGTCTGAGGAGATGGTAAGGCCGTCTGCGAGGCCTAGCTTCTCTGTGTCGAAATCCTTACCTTTGGAGACCTTTGTGTCGTTCTGGGCGATGGTTATGTAGCCCTAATAGAAACAAACGCGATACACATATCGATATACATATAATACTGTATCCAACATATGTCGCAGCGCAGTGAAACTATCGGCCGTTCAACCAACATTATCACCAGCTCATATTTTGCTCTTTAATTTCAATTCTGCTCCTTTTATACAACGTACCAACAGACAAATACTAACACCAAGGCATGCCACCGGGACGCTTTCGCCGGTGTACCACGGAAAGTGTAAACAACGGATTCTGTTATTATCTATATATGAGCTCATTGTCCTGTTTACAAAACGCCACAAACGGGAAGCACTACACATAAATTACTCATAAGTAATCATCATATTTCCACGGCGAACTTATAATGTACTACAACAATCCTACCACTACAGGTGCATTCATAAGATATAAACCAATCAACTCAGCATACACACCACAACACAATTTAATGTTCTTACCAGAGGTTTGTTCTGCCTACACGATACCACGAGAGCACTGCAAGACAGACGCGAAGAACTTGCAACGACATAAATTTTAACCATCAACAACATGTCACGGGAACCGAAATACCAAGCACTACTGGTATGATTCATTTATGCAGAGGAAAAATTGTTAATCCGGACATATGCATTGACTAACAAGTTTTAACTCTGCGTGTGTGCGTGTGTGCGTGTGTGCGTGCGTGCGTGCGTGCGTCTGCCTGCCTGCCTGCCTGCCTGCCTGCCTGCCTGCCTGCCTGCCTGCCTGCCTGCCTGCCTGCCTGCCTGCCTGCCTGCCTGCCTGCCTGCCTGCCTGCCTGCCTGCCTGCCTGCCTGCCTGCCTGCCTGCCTGCCTGCCTGCCTGCCTGCCTGCCTGCCTGCCTGCCTGCCTGCCTGCCTGCCTGCCTGCCTGCCTCCCTGCCTGCCTGCCTGCCTCCCTGCCTGCCTGCCTGCCTGCCTGCCTGCCTGCCTGCCTGCCTGCCTGCCTGCCTGCCTGCCTGCCTGCCTGCCTGCCTGCCTGCCTGCCTGCCTGCCTGCCTGCCTGCCTGCCTGCCTGCCTGCCTTCCTGCCTGCCTGCCTTCCTGCCTGCCTGCCTGCCTGCCTGCCTGCCTGCCTGCCTGCCTGCCTGCCTGCCTGCCTGCCTGCCTGCCTGCCTGCCTGCCTGCCTGCCTGCCTGCCTGCCTGCCTGCCTGCCTGCCTGCCTGCCTGCCTGCCTGCCTGCCTGCCTGCCTGCCTGCCTGCCTGCCTGCCTGCCTGCCTGCCTGCCTGCCTGCCTGCCTGCCTGCCTGCCTGCCTGCCTGCCTGCCTGCCTGCCTGCCTGCCTGCCTGCATGCGTTTCATACGTTGATATGCACGCTTTGCGCAACAATCATCGTGAAGGTACCAACTATTATTTTAGCAGCAGCAAGAAATATGTTTTAGACAAAGCATTATTTTGCAATTGGCATTAGCAAGAACTCACATCGTCTTTACTACAGTTGATGGCAACGTGGAATTGTTACTTGACATGAGCACTTTGATGACTGATGTGTGAAATATTTATATCGTATAACAGACCTGAACTATTGGTAGCTTTAACGTAATTATAGGTAACACGTTGCTAGCAATGTTCGTTTTACTATCTCAAGTATTACTACCTACAGTTTTATTATGTGCAGTTAACTGTTACATAGGTATATTTTGTAACAACTTTGATGCGTTACGTAACTGAAAAAAACAATACGGTGACACCTGATAAATAATGTAAAATGTTATACCTAGCGAACAAGGTAGATTGATACGTACCTGTACAGTGTCACGTAACTGAGAATAACGTACCGTATCACATACCTGGCTAGCAACATTTTTGTGCCACGTACCTGACAAATGAGACACAATGCCAGGTACTTGACAAAAACTGACATTGTCTCGCATCTGACAAATAATGTACATTGATATGTACACGACAAATAACGTACGGTGTCACGTACCTGATGGTGAAGATCATCGACAAGAAAATGAGGGCGAACAGCGCAACGATAACGATGTGCGTACGTACGTACTCCCGCACACGATCTATCGGCCTCATGGTGTTGTTTTGCGTACCTGGATCACGTGGCGTATCGTGTGAGCTGGTAAACGTCTTTCGGAGATGTTTTTGTGGTCGAAAGGGGGGACTATTGAGGTTAGGGCAGCTTTACTTGTGATTTAGTTTTTTAATTGCATTCAGAATTTAATTTTGTTTGAAATGTTTAAACTATTTTTAAACAAGTGGTTGTAGTATTATGTACAACATAAACATAATGTTTACTTATTTTATTAAACATGCTACCATATATATGTATGTGTGTGTGTGTGTGTGTGTGTGTGTGTGTGTGTGTGTGTGTGTGTGTGTGTGTGTGTGTGTGTGTGTGTGTGTGTGTGTGTGTGTGTGTGTGTCTGTGTGTGTCTGTGTGTGTGTCATATATATATATATATAGTGACACACACAATATATATATATATATACATATATATGTGTGTGTCACTATGGGATTTGACCTGTTATTCGAACGTTTATGCCTTTGCGAAATGTAAGGCACGCGGACATGTTTCGTATATGTTGTCGTTTTATCTTAAAATTGCATATTATGTGGAAAAAAGAGTATGTGGTGTTGAGGAATGTGATATGTAGTGTATATGGCGTTCTGATTCACTGGAAACTTGCATTTTTAAAAATGGACAATCTGAGAAGGCAACTTTAAGTTTAGCGATTATGTCACACACTGAGCAGCACGCTGGAAGTACGCGTCATTCTCGGTTGCGACTTTATCCCGTCCGAACTAGGAACACCCAGAATGTGTTGTCACTGTATATAGTAATAGGTCACTGACGTCGGAACATGTTAAATATTGGCTCTCCACAAAAAAACTCGATTTGCATTCCCCCCCCCCCACACACACTTAGGCTCATTACAACATAAAAACACCTTCAGGCTCTCCAAAACATCGGTTTGCACCCCCGCTAGAGCCTGACAAAAAAAAATACACCTCAAAATCCGACAACCTTCCCAAACTATTGTGGGACTAATCATATATATCCAGCCCCCACCTAAATTATTGGACCCCAAGCCACCCGGTTCCGACGCCAATGTCATAATACCTCAATAATACCAGGCTTTTTGTATTTTATGTCTCGCCACATACAATTCAAGGCGATTTACAGAATTGCACTAAAAAGTCCAGTATAGGTAAACTATATTTGTAATTATAATTAAAAGCGTTATATTTTGTTTCGCTTACAAATAATTATGAGTAAATTGGCATATCGTATTAGAGAGTTGAATAAGTTACATTAAATAATAAATAATACTAACTACGATAATAATAATAATAATAATAATAAATAATAATAACTAAGATAATAATAATAAATAATAATAATAATGTAAATAAATAATAGTAAACAAAACTAATTTAAAACACTCAAGGAAATGTAGAAATCAATAGGTTACGCAAAGTTGATGATAGACTAGTCAGCCTAAAAAGGCAAAGTAAACGCAAATAAATAAATACATAAACTAAAGGGATAACTACCAGTGTTGTCGCGACATCCATCCTCCGACATAGCGCCTTCTCTCAGGGCGGTCTTGTGTGGGGGGCAGGGAAGACAGCGGATAGCCCCGTAGGCGCTCTGGAACGTCTTGGCGGGACACGGCCTACATCGCTGTTTGTCGACTGGCAGGAAGAATCCAGGCTTGCACGGCACTGAAACACGTCGAAGATATGAACATCAAAAACGACATCAAAAACAAGCCAGTGACATAAATTATCACCACAGCAGTGGCGCCGTCTGGATGTTGATCACCACTCAATTGTCTCAGGTAGGAGAAAGACCCTCCAGAAAAGCAGTGCATATAGAAAATGCGTGAGTAAATAAATCTAAATAAAATAAACATCGTAGTGTTTCTGAAATACATCGCCAGTTGGAAGATCAGAGACCAATGGTCCAAGGAAGCGAATGCACATGGATAGAGGTGAGTGGGCCAGGTGGAGATGCACGTACAATGCTACAAAGTTAGCGTACTGATGTGGAGATGCACGTACAAAGCTATAATGTTAGCGTACTGATATACAGACGTGGCGGAGCACGATCCTCGTTAAAATAACTAGCAAAGATTAACAACCGTCGGATGGCACTACGTAGGCCTACACACGGTAGGCCGTTACCCGGATTTCAAAAAAGCGGTCATTTCCTATCATGGAGTCTTAGATGAATCAGCGAACGTTTGATGCCGGAGATGCAAATCGTCTAGAAGTCCAAGCTTATCTTACGCACACGCGCACGCACAAACGCACAAACGCACATACGCACATACGCACATACACAAACACGCTTGCTCGAGTATTGTCAGTAATATATAATTAACAGAGAACAAGAACATTTTAATAAGGAAGCAGTGTCAGTCGCGTAGCACCATCTGTTGCTTTGGCATATTATAATTACGCTGGGTTTTTTTAAGAATGTGATTGATTATCGTTATTTCTCTAATGCACTTTAGTGTTACAACATTTCACCTGGCCAATTTATTCTGATAGCAAAACATGCTTCAGGATGCTTTTTGAACGGCGCCTGTTGCCTCCAAGATGGGAATTCTCAACCAAAGCACATCGTAGAGTCTAATATTACAAACTCTCAACAAGCTATGAACTTATCTACTTATAATCGAGCTAGCGTATGTATGCGTGTAGCGTGTAGGTTAACATATTTTTCTTAGACGACTTGAACATCAAGCTCCAAGCTTTCGGGAATTAATCTACGACCCCTTGAATAAGACGTAACACCTAATTCTTTTCAAAATATGTCAAAATTGCCACCTTTAATATGGTAAATCGGTTGTTCGGAACATAAAACGTATTGAGAATATATAAAACGTAACCTAACAATCACAGGAACCACGGCAAATACTTCGGGAAAACGGCCCCTGCGTCATGGGCTTGGCGACGTGGAGTAGACTTTGACACAATACTGCTTATATCTACACTCATACCAACGGCATGGCGACATGGAGTAGACATTGACACAATACTGCTTATGTCTACACTCATACCAACGGCATGGCGACATGGAGTAGACATTGACACAATACTGCTTATGTATACACTCATACCAACGGCATGGCGACATGGAGTAGACATTGACACAATACTGCTTATGTATACACTCATACCAACGGCATGGCGACATGGAGTAGACATTGACACAATACTGCTTATGTCTACACTCATACCAACGGCATGGCAACATGGAGTAGACATTGACACAATACTGCTTATGTCTACACTCATACCAACGGCATGGCAACATGGAGTAGACATTAGGTTCTTAGGTATTGCTTCTCCACACAGCCCCTTCTGGGGGCTAACCTAGGAGATGTGCAGTGCGCATTGCAAAGGCTGCGTGAAACTGAATTTGACAAATAATGTTTAAAAAAATAAAAAATAAAATTATGTAAAACAAGTGCAATAATTTGTGCAGGTTAAAAACACAGTATCTGTCTATAGTCTGGTAAGGTGGGCTGGAGCAACAAGGTGGATGGTGCTCAGAGCTTGTTGGAATGGGCGTAGTGTGGGTAGGCTTACTGTTTCTGGTGGGAGTAGATTCCAAGCTCTTATAACTCTAGGATAGAATGAGTATGCATATGTATTTATGCGTGCATGTATTTGTATGTATTTGTTTTGATCGCTGTTTCGTGTACAGGAGCCTGGGACTATAAGATGTTGTGGTAGGGTAATGTTCAGGAGGTTGTGTTTTATTTTGTAGAAGAAGGTAAGTTGGTGTTGTAATCGTCTTCTTTCTAGAGTCTGCCAACCAAGTTTATTTATGAGGCTGGTTACGCTTGTTGTGCGGCGGTGGTCATTTAAAATAAATCTAGCTGCGCTTCTTTGGATTTTTTCAAGGGTATCAATGTTATTTTGTGTATGGAGAATCCAGGCTACAGCTCCGTACTCTAGTTTTGGCCTTACTAACATATTGTAGGCTGTTTATTTAACTTTAGATGTTGCAGGGTGGAGAGAGCGTTTAAAGAGGCCAAGTGTTCTAGCAGATTGAGATGCAGTGGTGTTAACATGCTTTGTCCATGACAGTTTGGAATCTATTGTGATGCCAAGATAGGGGTGTGAATCGTCTTGGGAAACAATACTGCTTATGTCTACACTCATACCAACGGCATGGCAACATGGAGTAGACATTGACACAATACTGCTTATGTCTACACTCATACCAACGGCATGGCGATGTGGAGTAGACATTGACACAATACTGCTTATGTCTACACTCATACCAACGGCATGGCGACGTGGAGTAGACATTGACACAATACTGCTTATGTCTACACTCATACCAACGGCATGGCGACGTGGAGTAGACATTGACACAATACTGCTTATGTCTACACTCATACCAACGGCATGGCGACAAGGAGTAGACATTGGCACACTACTGCTTGTGTCTACACTCATACCAACGGCATGGCGACATGAATAGATTATTTGAGAATTCTACACTATAGTATTATAACGACTAGAGCCTATCGATGGACGCGAACTTCACATTATCTCGGACCTTCGTCAATTTGAATAAACAACAAGTATAGCTATTGCTATCACGACTGTCGTCTACCAAGGCATCTCGTCGGGTGACGGGTATTTTTGCTAGTACGTACAACACAAGTGTCTGTGACGTCGTATCTCGTATCCCGGTTCGCACGTGTAATACACCCGTTGCCTGCCGTGTCGCATTAGCAGTGGACTCGTGTTGTAAATAGGAATTCGCCGCTGCTCAAATTCGATCACACGACTCACAGTGGCGTTATTCTGGAAAGGTCAACAAACATGTTGACGATTCAAGTACCTTATAGTTAAAGGGACGTAGTCTGTTCGTCTACCCGGAATTAGCGGGTGTGGTAATTTTTTACTGGAAGTCGGCTGTGATGACCGTGGGAAAATGCGCATCGTTGAACATCAAAGCGTATAGCAGTTTACTCAGCCCGACTCGGCCGTATTGCCAATAAATCTTATTTTGAAACTGGGTGTTTTGTTTACTATTTGAACATGCACCCGCGGTCGTGCCTTAAAATTGCGACTGTTGTTACAGGCTTATTAAAAACAATTTGGCGGGCAGTCTACCGTCAACATAGTAACTATGGCCATAAGGACATCATGCTAATGAATACATGAAAACTAGGAACAAACAGCGTCATTTTAAGATGAACGCTGGAACTCGAGCCTTTCCGGTCGCCGCACCAACATTGAGGCACTTATTCCGTATCAGTGTTAAACCATCAGTAAGAAATGTAGTTTCATTTTGCCGTCATCTAAAAAGCTATCTTTCAATACTGCATATTCCCATTAACGTATTAGCAATTCCATCCATCTGTTGATGACTTTTGCTTTGTAAATGAAAATGAGAACGTTTAATCCTTTTGGATTTGTTGCGCCACTGAGCTCGGATTTTCCGAGGATATTTGGCGATAAAGAAGTAATTCCATTATTATTTGTGTGGTTGTTATTATTTTCATAATTATTATTATTTAATTAGTATTATTACTACTATTGTTATTTGTTATATATTTTTTATTTTGAATATGTTTTATATTTTTTTATTATTTATTATTATTTGTATTACTTTTATTATTAATATTATCCCGATGTGGTATTTAAAATGTGGTATCTAAAACGGAATTTTATACCCACACATGTTGCAGCCAGTGTCACTATTGGCTAAAAACACACCATGCTATAATTCATACAAACGTGCTCATCAAGAAAGTATGGCTAGGATTTGTAAACGTGTTGTGGAGATATTCACCGCTACGTGGCGCCACCATTTGTAGTACACCAAGGATCCAGTTTCAACGACGATGATACGCTACCCTGAGTAAATAATAACATTTACTCTCTGGCTAATTAATTAATTAAGACTTCCTATACGAAACATTCGAGCCAACTTTAGACTGTGATTACATTAGCACGAATCACACCATAACAAAACTGAATTGCAAAAAGTAACATTAAGGTTGCGGGTTCTAATGACACAACAGTAACGTATTTCATACACCTCTCTACAGCTGTTTGAATAGTGTTTGCATTATACACAATATTATATGATCACATTACAGGCGACGGAACGGGAAGCTTGGGGCTGAGCTCCCTCCCCCAACAAAATATAGAGTGGGGGGCTTAGACGCCTGATATTTTCTGAATTTTTTATATGTTTTTCGTGTGCATTATCGGAGTAGCAAATTGCGAGCCAAGCTCAAACATCTTCAACCTCTGTCTTGGGGGATCATATCCCAGGCTGAAGCCATCATTTCTAAACAGCGACAAATCACCAGCAGCATTTGTTGTGATGGATTATGTTTCTTATAATACTACTACTACTACTACTACTACTACTACTACTGCTGCTGCTGCTGCTACTACTACTACTATTACTACTACTACTAATAATAATAATAACAACAATAATAATAATAATAATAATAACAATAACAACTACAACTTTAACAATAACAACAACATCAATAATAAAAATAACAACAACAACAACAACAACAATAATAATAATAACAACAAGAACAACAACAACAGCACTAATAATAATAACAATAACAACAACAACTTTAACAATAACAACAACAAAAATAATAAAAATAATAACAACAAGAACAATAATAATAACAACAACAACAAGAACAACAACAGCAACACTAATAATAATAACAATAATAATTATAATTATAACAACTACAACAACAATAACACTAATAATAATGTAATAATAAGGGAGTGAGTTCAACAAGTTATTGCAACAACCGAGAAGGCGCGAGTTTCCGCGTAAAAAAGTAAAATAGGTTTGAGCCAACCAATTGAAGTTGTTTGGGTTTTCTTGCTGGTGTCACTGTAAATATGCTGTTTGTTCGGATGAAAGGGCTTGTTACGTAATTGTCAAGATCTTGAAAATAATGCGATGTCGCACAGGGAGCCAACGCAGTGATTTTAGAAGAGCAAGAAAAACGAGGAGATCGTATAACTACTACACGTGCCAAACAATTATGGGCAATTTGACGTGAGCTCATTATCCTAGCGAAACGGTCCCCACACTCTCTTCTCGGCGAGTTCACGCGAGAGTTGGTTAAGCGAGACTGTGATGACACGTACCTGTTGTAGTTTAGCGACTAGTGCCTCTGTCAGACACTTCTCTCCACACTCCGTGTTGTCTGGACTCACGTCGACGCTGGCGACACCTTGCGAGATGTTCACAACCAGCTCGTTCTGAAGCCAGCGTACATAAACAGCAAGTCTGAACAAGGTCTTGAAGTTTTGAGTAAGATCTTATCATATTGTGTTACACGGAGCAGAAATATCAGACGGCAAGAGGACAAAGAAGAAGGTCTATTTGCAGTGAAGTCCCTAACTTCTACAATAGAGTCGTCACTGCAAAATATGACTAGTACATTTAGAAAACTAATTTGCATCGTTGAAGCATTCAAGTTACGAATACAAACGTTTCAAACCCAAAGAAGTTACCCAAAAAGCGTTTGCGAAGACCCCCGTAATAGCATAGTGTCAACTAAAGTGGGCTGAAGATGTGGAGCGAATGGGAGAAGAATGGAAAGCAGATGCACGGAGAGTGGAGGGAATAGGAAACACATATGACCTAGAGTAAGACTGTTTTGGGAGGATTGTGTAGAGAGCGATTTGGAGGTATGGTGAGAGGAATGGAAGATGAGAGCGGAATATAGAGGTGGAAGGTTGATGGAGACAGCAGTGCAAGATCAATGAGAGAGACGAACAAGAAAAGGAACCCAAAATCGAGCAAGCCTCATTCTTGATTTACAGGGAAAGTGGAGAAAAACAACCACTAAGTCGGTCAGAAAAAGGTAAATGTAAGTCAAGGTAAGTTCTTATATGGCGCAGTATCCAGTCCATAGGACTGCTCGAAGCGCTTTACACTTTAGTTCCTGGCAGAGCTGTTCAAACGAACACCATCTAGACTTCTCTGGGAAGCTTTCAGCCACGCTGCAATTAATGCGCGAATACTATTCGTGCCCAAATATCCACCACTATTTATAGCAATGTACCCATTCATACAGCTGAGTGAACTGGAGCATCGTAGAGTTGACAAACTTGCCCAAGATTAGACACGGCAGCACACATTCTCTCGGTCGAGACTCCGATGCTCTTGTCACAACGCCACTGCGCCCCAAAGCTCCAATCTTACCCGCCCGTAGCGTCTGAAACACGTGTATTCGACGTTGAAGCGGCACCGCCCTGCTTTCGCGCTCTGGCACAGTTCCCACGTAATCTGCCGCTTCTTGACGGTCACCTGTTGTCCACTGCAGTTGGCGACCTCATAGAAGAGAATGTCCACCGACACAATCCGTGGCAGGGACGCCGCTATAAAAATAACACAGCTGAACCGCGTCACCTCAGTAATGCAGCCACCTCGAAATTAAGGTCAGCACGGGGAAGTCCCAACATTATTTGTATAACAGTATAGGAAATTAGTCCTGCTAATACGGTCACCTCGCTAAGCAGGTCACTTTGACCCAATCCCGAAGGTGACCTTAATAACGATGTTCCACTGTAATAATATTAATAAGTACATTTCTTATGCAGCGCCCCGTCGAAACCTTTGTTCAGGGGCGCTGAGCAGTGGTAGATCGCGTCTACGCATTGCAAATAAATTAACAAGATAAAACATACATATTTAAAACCACAAATGTGCAAAATATGCTGTTAGTACTACTAAATCAAATCAAATGATATGATATCTTTATAAAAAGAATAGACACGTGTTGATGGAGATAATTATAATAATAACAACACTGATCAAAGAGTTATAACAATACATTTATTAAGATAAAAAAGGTACATTTAATCGAAATGGCAATGGCAAAATACTAAATAATCTTAAGATTACTTTTGAACATATGAGTTTTTAGCGCCAGTTTGAATTGACCAACTCTCGCGCAATGTGAGGAACTGTTATATGAAAATATATTAAATGTCACTATATCCACGTAAGTAGACGTATGCCGTAGAGTAGCAATGGCGACTTGTGATAAATTGAATATCACTATGGGTGCCTCCCTCTGTGTAGTAGATTATCATAACAAGCGGCCTTGAATAATAAATCAAGACTAGGGTAAATCATAGAAAATGAACAGTCTCTGATGAGGGAAATCTTATGTGTGTGTGTGTGTTTGTGTGTGTGTGTGTGTGTGTGTGTGTGTGTGTGTGTGTGTGTGTGTGTGTGTGTGAGTGTGCGTGTGCGTGTGCGTGTGCGCGTGTGTGTGTGTCCATCCGTCGGTGCTTGCGTGCGAATGTGTGTCCGTCCGTCCGTGTGTGTACGCATGTGTATACGTGTGTGTGTGCGTGCATGCGTGTGTGTATGTATGTGTGGGCTTACCTGCGTGCATGCATGCGTGTATGCGAGCGTCCGTTCGTGCGTTCGTTCTTGCGTGCGAGCGTGCGTGAATAATATGTGATATGCACAGAGGTGTGCATGTGTTTATGTTTGCACACACCTATATGTCCGTATTATATAACTCAACCTACCCATCATCCTGCGCGTGAAGTTCCTGTGGACCTCACTAGCGCCCCCCACTTCCCCGCCTCCTGACCCGGTCAAGTTGCAAGTGTACGCGCCACTGTCTGACAGACGGACACGGCTGATAGTCAGGTCGCCATACTCGGTTACGTGATATCTGTCGCCGTTTTGGACGATCTCGTGACCAGAACCATCGCGCCACGTGATCGTGAGATTAGTGAGACTTTCTACGATACTTCGTTCGTGCCCGATGACGCAGGCGACAACGACGCTCCGGTCTCGGAACGCTATCAGCACTGCAAATATAGCTATGTTCAATGTTATATTACATAGGAGAGAGAGAGAGAGTGGAGGGAGGAGAGAGGGGGGGAGAGGGATTGAGAGGGAGGGAGAGGGACAAAAGGAGGATGGCAGGTAGGGAGGCATGGAGGGAGGCACGGAGGGACGAGAGTGGGAGGGAGAGGGAGGGAGAAAAGGGAGGCAGACAGAGGGAGAGACGGGAGATGAGACCACCATGTGGATAAGACGACTGCGTGAGAAGGAACTATAGAAAGTCGAAGGAATATTAAAGCAACACGGAGCGGGCTGCTGACATGGAGCAATGGCGTGCACCTACAGCACGAGCAGTGCAAAAGTACAGGAATAGACCTCGTCCTTGTAATGGAGATCCATGAGGAAGAACATACTCACGTCCGGAATATTTGGGGCAGGTCAAAATTCGTGGTACTGAATCTCGTGTTCTAACGCTCTTGGCCTAGTTTAATACACTGCAAGGTCTCGCACTGATTCTCGTGACACGCGAACAATTTACACAGCATAGATAGGACCCACGAATTTTTACCCCGGCGTCTTCGACGATATTTGGATTTCGCCGGAATATGTTCGTAACTTACGTAAGTACTTCAGTCAAAACAACATTTGTATGAGTTTGTTTGCAGAAATTGTAAGGAATTTGTGTTAGAGATTTCGTACATAAATATTATACGGAAGAATTTGATCAGGTATAATAACAAATGGCAAAACATGATTGGACACACGAATATTGTCCATCGACATGCGTAAATAACGTCACCGATGGTACATGACTCACGACTAAGATTATTTTAGTGATTAATAGTAATGTTAACAAAGTCTGAGTAATACTAACTATTTAACTAACTTACCAATTGACATGTTGACATGCAAATTATAAAGTATAAACAACTTACCTGCTTCTGTAGAATACGATTGTACCACAAGCAGATATAACTTGATAAGAACAACAGAAAACAGCCACTCCATTTTGATTTACAAATTCAGAATCGCCAGATAGACGCGGAGCGAATGACGTCATAAGATGGTGGATTACGTCACAAGGCGCCAGTTACGTTTCTGCGCGTTCGCTAGCAACGCGCGATTTGCAAGTCAACACGGAGACGTTTCCGCAGGTATTACACTTACACTTACAGGTTAATGGGCTGATTTAAGCCATTGGCCTTTGTTGGTGCCCATATCCTAGGCTATTCCAGTGCTGGTCGATTCTGGCAATTTTGTTTGATATTATATTTCGGTTTAGAGATATACAAATAATATTACATTATGTCAGATATGTCATCACTTCGTCGTATAATAATTCTAACGTTAAAATGCACGTGTAGGTATGTTTAAATTGCATTGTCATTGATAGTTTATTTAATATACATAACTGTATGGAATATCCTAGAAGCGTCATTTGTTGATGCAAAGGACGCCCCACAATTTAAGGAACTGCTAGGCCGTGCGCAATGCTCATAGAGCAACCAACATCATTGGCGCGATACCCAGATGGAATTTGCCGATTATTAAACAGTAACAGAAACAGAATGTTTAAATGTATGAGTAAGATTTCGAGTATGATTATTAGAAAACGATTGCAATCAGAATCATAGCAGGCCTACTATTTATTGTTCCATAGGTTATATAACCCAACATATAATAACTGATAAATCTCTTTTTTTTTACAACAAACAATATACAAACACTATCATTTGAACAAAATGAATGCTGTATACTGTGTGTGCATTGTATAGAATGGAACATAAAATTAGAGTTTAATGCATGGGACAAGACACTCATATTAAGAACCAAATTGTTCGCTATCGTAGGAGCCACCCGAGTTTAATTTTGACAACACACTTCATATCAAAAGTAGTTTTACATGAATTCACCAGAATATGACTTCATCTGAACCTATCAAAATATAATAATTGTAATATCCCTAAAACAATCGTTATTATAGCGATTAATACGTATGATATATTTTGATAAATATGACAATATTTATGTAATTATTTTGGCAAATATTTACGATTACGGATAATTTTCCATTTTGTAATCATGGTCACATTCATGATTACACTAACGGTTTTACGTTTGTCTGTGTATTGATTACAGCGTCTTTGCTGTCATTATATATAGCATGACATGTGTTCGAATAATATCCGCGCATTAATTGCAGCGTGGCTGAATGCTTCCCAGAACAGTCACCAGGACTGGATATTGTGCTATTTAAGAACTTACCTTATTTCCGATTGTATAAACGTAGACGGAACAATTGCAAATAAATTTAATGGATCTGCCCCATATCTGACTCCATGCATTCTAGTTGGCCGGGCAACATGGCAACATTACTGTGCTCATGTAAATAGCCATCGTGATCAGGGGAAAATCCAGACAGTGTAGTCTAGGGGGACCCTAGAGACTTGCCTGAAATACGAACACTTCTGACTCTCCAAAATCCTCAAATTGCAACACCTTGAGGCTCGTCGTAAATACCAACACTTCTGACTTCCCAAAAACCTCCAATTGCACCCCACCTCGAAGTTCGCCAGAAATATCAACAATCAAAGGTCTAGGGGGCACGTCACGTTAACGCGGGCACATTCTAAAGGAAATTCCAAACGTCTAGGGGGCACGTGACCCTCAGCCCCCTGGATCCGACTATGGTAATTGTAATCATTATGACGATTAACTCAGCGATTGTAATTAATTTGCCTCTGCGATCGAGTACGAATGCTACAAGATGTCAACAATTATAGAGCTCCCTTCGAGTTGACCTTTTATATGCCAAAATATTCCATAAATAATGTAAATCGCTTTGATGAATGTGAATATCGATCCCAGTATTCCTCGAACGATCAGCCATATAAATTTAATTTAATTAACTAATTTGTCGGTAAAGTTACACTATCTACGTTATCTGTGATAAAATTAGTGCTCAGGCTGACAAATCGATTTGATATTAAAGGCCCTGGTAACAGTATTCCGCAGTATCTTGCATATACATATTTAGCGCGGTAAACCTCAGCAACCAGTAGGCAAAATTATTTGTTATATAAATAGTTTATGAAAACATGACGGTCCAGAGAAACGCAACTAATTAATTCGGCCGACTTTCACCTTGTTTCCATGTAAATACGTACTGGTCATATGTTTTGTTAATTTCAAATAAAAGTATTAACATTTTGTTCCGTCAGCAAAATTTGAATGATGATGTCCTCATTAAACACGATATTCACAAGAGAATAATTCGTCACGTTAATTGAATTACGTAACTTAACTGCAAACTATATCAGGTCATTTTATATAAAAATATAAAACAACGGGTGTGCAATTTAAACTTATTAATGACATCCCTACCTGGGAACAGGTGCAGTTTGACGTCACACCAAAACTACAGCGCAGGTTGACCACATTAAAAATAATTTTCCACGCCGTAAATTTAGGAAAATCGCTTAGCATGGAAACACGAAGGTAAATCTTAAGAAATTGTATGGTTGTGGGCGTATATGTGTATAGTTTTTGGTGCACTGGTGCGCACGTGCGTGCGTGCGCGCGCCCGTCTGTGCGAGTGTGACCATCGTGATGTAAACATGAATGCAAGAGCAATGTTAAGCATACCTCTGTTCTAGCATGTGCTTGCAAGCGTTCGTGCACGTGCATGTATGTATGTTGACGTGCGTGAGCCTGTGGGGACATGTAGCCATTTGACCAATTGTATATGTGTTTGTGGACGTGCATGTATGTGTACGGTTGCGTGATCGGACGTGTGAAACGTACACGTTTTTTTAACTTCATGTACGCATGTGTACATGTATGATAAGTTTTTTGGCCACCCGTGTGTATGCACAAACGTAGGTGATTCCATGTACGGGTGTGTGCGTTTGTGATTGTGCGACAATCCATATGCGTGTACGTTCGTGGGTGCACGTTTGGGTACTTGCTGATTGTACGTATGCACAGCATGGTTGGAATGACAAATTATATATATTATGTGTGTGTGTGTGTGTGTGTGTGAGTGTGTGTGAGAGTGTGTGTGTGTGTGTGTGTGTGTGTGTGTGTGTGTGTGTGTGTGTGTGTGTGTGTGTGTGTGTGTGTGTGTGTGTGTGTGTGTGTGTGTGTGTGCACATGCGTGTACATAGTCTTGACGCAACATGTCACTATTTGAAAGAAGAAACACTTGGAAATAGATGACTACGCAAGTCTATTATTTATATTATATATGTAAGAATTGTTACATTTTTGTATTAAATTTAAGAAACTGTAGGTCATGGTCAACTAGACGTTGTGCTTTCAAAACCGCAACATTCTCACTTTGCGGGGAAATGGTGTCAGCGAATTTAATTCTCTATGTCAGCAAATGCACACGTACGAGTCTTAATGTGTATTGCATACGGAACCTACGTCAAGCTGGTGTTCATGCTGTCTTCAAGAAGACGCTGTCATCATAGCATGGAGTCACAATGTGACATACTAATGTGGTTAAATATTTGAGTCACAATGTGTCCGACTAAGGTGGTTGAATGTGGTGTCACAATGTGTCCGACTACGGTGGTTGGATATTGGAGTCACAAAGTGTCCGATTAAGGTTGTTGAATGTTGGAGTCACAACAATGTGTACGACTAAGGTGGTTAAATGTTGGAGTCACAATGTGTCCGACTACGGTTGTTGAATTTTGGAGTCACAATGTGTATGACTAATGTTGTTGTGTGCTGGAGTCACAATGTGTCCGACTAAGATGGTTGAATGTTGGAGTCACAATGTGTCTGACTAAGATGGAT
>CM034544.1:19629145-19659145 GCA_020002185.1 Paraescarpia echinospica
ACGATGCATGCAAGGAGAAGCTTCAGGAGATGGTGTATGAGCTCCGCTTTGTCCTCAGTCCGCATGCACATGTGACTGTCGAAGAGAGATGGGGGAAAGAGCAGAACTCATATTTGAAGAGGTCAGGCATAGGGATATCGCCGATACCCGTAACAAGAAGACGCTGATGTAGACGCTGAGGATCCATCTCGATTCGGTTCCCAGAAGCAGTTTTGACATGGACAACTGAGGCTAGAGTCTTCACTTGATTCTTCTGGGAGAACTTGTACTCTGCCACAGAATGAACGACCATGGAAGTTAGGATCTTATCTCCGACACTTTGAGCATCGACAACGTTTACTGAATCCTCTGCCATCAACACTGTTGAGAGACTTACAAGCTTTTCTGAGGTTGTGTTGAAGGCTCCCCGCTCAACAAACACCTGAAGCAGCTTCTGTATATCGGACATATCACGTCGGATGCGTGATGCTGCCACTTCGAAGAGACCCCTGCTATATCGAAAATGGACTGGCTGACATCAGCATATACGGGTCTGGAGAGCAGGAAGAGAAGACGAGTACTCTCAGTGAAGTCACGGCCGTGCGTTAGACCCCCAGTTGACTTAACGCCAGCCGTCAGAACTTGCTCTATGAAAAGATATGTGAATATACCTGACCATACACAGCTGTTGTCGCAGAAGATTCAGACTATTTCAACTCATGATACATCATGCTGATGCCACATATAACAGTGATAAGCTGTACATGGTAACATCGAAACAGACGGTATGCATCATTACGTTGAAGAAGAATCTGAATCGAGCCCACTCAGAAGCTCTGCTCTTTCTGCACGCTCTCAGTGTGTGTGATACCACGTCAAGGCCATATGGAATTGGCAAAGTGACCGTTCTCACGAAGTATATGCAGCACAGAAAAAGTCCACCTACGTCTTCATGTTTCCATCTTCCTCGAAAGAGGACATCGAAAAGGCAGGAGAGGATGCACCACATCACTATGCCTCAACAACGCACGGGTAGCGAAGTTCTTGCTGAAGGTAGCCACTTCTACCAAAAATAGATAAGCGAGCGAAAAATGAACAAATGTCAAACACGTTCAAAAACGCCTTTTGTCGGTTCGTCGGATCTCAACAAAATTGATGTCGTTTTAAAGTTTAAGCTTTCTGCTATTCAAACATATAAATGGTTTACTGATAATCATTCCTAAACTTAACTAAAAACGGACATACAACCGGGCCCGTTCCGGTGTCTTAGACACTGCGAACGATGTTGTTTCGACGACACAGTTCACCAATCTACCGATTGAGGCACCACTATCTGATTTCATGGTATAAGCTCCACCCACTTTCAAACGGCTGCTAAAATGACATACGCGAAGTAGGCGTGACGTCACAATCACGTATATCAACCAAACAACGCAACGAATTTAGACCCGTTGGTAGGCGTACGTTATTGTGACGTCACGACGACGTAGAGCTATATCGGTCTCGCTGCGATCAAAGCACATACATTTCGCCGCGGTTTAAAAGTGGGTGGAGCTTATAACATGAAATCAAGAAATTGTGAAATGCGCATGTGTGAACCTATGCAAATGAGGAAAACAGCGCCGCGATGGGAAGATTAGTGTACTTAGTACGCGCCGCCAACATCGTTCGGAACCGTACAGAACACCGAAAACGGCGTGATTGTAGGTCATTTTATCGATGTTCTTTAAACTGTTACCGGGAAATCTAGATGACGCTAGAATAACAAAAGTGCATCCTTTCAAACGATGCCAAGATCGTCGGGTGCTAGCGACCGTAGAATTGCATGTTTTGGACGTATTCTGAGTTGTTCATTTTTCGCTCGCTTATCTATTTTTGCTTCTACACAATACGTGTCTCCAGAGAAGCTTCCGCCAACGAATGATGCAGCCGCCTTCCATAGCCATCGGACTTATCATCAGGTGCAGGGATGGCGTGGCAATGATATCTCCCCTGAGCTTTGGGATTGGGTAGCATCTTCTGGTGGTCTCAAGCCTATCAGAATGTGTCAGCCTGCAGCACCAGAGCGACTCTTCGATATCATTCGATGCAATTGCGGTGGTCACTGCGATAAGAAAACGTGCACCTGCCGTAAGAATGAATTGCAGTGCACACCAGCACGTGACCAGTGCAAGGGCATCACATGCATGGATGTGACACAAGTAGAGAGCCAGGATGATGATGAACGGGATGTTGATCAGGATCATACAGGATTGTAAATAGACAATATGCATATATTGACATTGAAACATGACTTTGAACTATAATCACCTGTAAAATGTGGTTTAAATTATTAGACATAGTAAACTTGGTTGCAATGACATCTAAATATGTGTTTATAACTTCACTTCGTTGCAAAGTAATGCCACTTTGGTCCGAATCCAGCTTATTTCCAGATTATTTTATCAAATTTTGCCTCATCGCATGACCTTGACCTATACAGACCTCCAAAGTGTCAGCAAACGAATGGACATCCTAAAGTTAGTTGGAAATGACACCTCAAACGTTTTTTTATGTTGCTTAGTTCCAAAATTAGGTCCATTTGAATAATAGACCTTGTATAATCTCGGCCATCTTGGATTTGAGCCGAAAAAGAGGTTTTGCCATGGGTGGATTCGGTTGGGGTTTTTTATGGTGAGACATACCACCAACGAACCCATTTCAGATAAGAAAGCTTTGCTAACATTTTTGTCCAACCTAAATCGTTCGTTGCTGAGACTATTAGTACCTACACAAAATCATAGCTTACCAGACTCCTGCATTGCTCCGTGTGAACATGCGCAGTAGGAAACTTCCGGTCTCAGCTGGATGAAAGGTTGATGGGATAGCGACGTAGACCCCCCGCCGTAGAACGGGCCGCATGGACGAACGAAAACGAAGGTAGCGGGAAATTTGTATATCTTCCAAGTGGATGTGTTTGTGCAGACGATAGCGCCGATTCTCTTCCACCTGAACCGAAGGCAAGAAAAAGGTAATCGTAGCATACCAACGTCATGGAATATTTGTAAAAGTTATAAATAATAATACGAACATGATTAGGATTATTTTAATGAAAAACGTACAATTAACTAGGCAGTTTGTCAGTCGTTGAGTACTACACACACACACACACACACACACACACACACACACACACACACACACACACACACACACACACACACACACACACACACACACACACACACACACACACACACACACACACACACACACACACACACACACACACACACACACACACACACACACACACACACACACACACACACACACACACACACACACACACACATACACACGTTGTATAGTATCCAATGACTGACAAACTGCCTGTGGCCAATGTCCGTCTATCCCTAATGCCCTTCTGTCCCCCGATGGCCACCTGTCCCCCAATGTCCGTCTGCCCCCCGTGTCCGTTTGTCCCCAATGTACGTCTCTACCACAATGTCCGTTTGTCCTCAGTGTCCACCAGTCACGCAAAATCCATCTGCCCCCTTAATGTCCGTTTGTCTACAGAAAAAAAGCAATAAGAATAATATCCTTAAGAAAATATAATATAATGCTCACACAAGTCCTATTTTTAATAGACTTCATTGTTAAAGTTGGATGACATTTATAAAATCCAACAACTAAAATGTTACTACAAATTAATTAACAATCTTTTACCCTACTACTTCAATGTTTTTTCTAAGCACACACATCTATGATATTGCACTGCATATGTGAAAGAAATAATCTGTATTATGCCCAGATTCAAACATGAATTTACCAAAAAATGCATTTGACACAACATAATAGAGACAGTTAACAATACACCAAGTATTATCATTAATAAAATTTACACCCACAGTCTCTATGGTTTTTCAACATACACAAACAACTTTTTTATTTTAAATTATGAATCCAGTTGTCGAATTCATAATTGCTTTATTTGTAATTCGTAATACGTATTGAAATGTATACCTAAGTATCCATATGTACGTCAATGTGTACACGAGTACATATAATCAGTCCTTGTATTATGTATGTATGTATGTTGATACAATGAGTAATTATTAACTTTAAAAACAAGTCATATGATATTCTGATTTGTGTCATGTAAATGTTGTTGTTGTTTATATTTATGGGGTGGCTCCTGTGCTAGCGATATTATATATCTTAATGGGAGTCTCCCGACCTGATCTATTACTTACGTTATTCATTGTATATGTATCGTATTCATAGGTCAAATAAATTGATTCTGAGTTCAGAGTTCTGTCACCACAATGTCGTCTCTACCCCAGTGTGCGTCTATCCCCCGTGTGAGAAAGAGTTTCGTACCTGGATGATCATGATGCCGACGGATAGGCCGACCTTGGGCCGACTGTTCTGACCTTGGTGGATGATAGATAACACGACCTCCTCTTCCGATTGCTTCACTCGGAACTTGTACTAACAACACGACTGTCACGGATGCGTCACTCGAAACTTGTACTAACAACACGGCTGTCATGGTACGTTAATCGAAACTTGTACTAACAACACGACTGTCATGGGTACGTCACTCGGAATTTGTACTAACAACATGACCGTCATGGGTACGTCACTAGAACTTGTACTAACAACACGGCTGTCATGGTACGTTAATCGAAATTTGTACTAACAGCACGACTATCATGGGTACGTCACTCGGAATTTGTACTAACAACACGACCGTCATGGGTACATCACGAGAACTTGTACTAACAACATGACTGTCACGGGTGCGTCACTCGGAACTTGTACTAACAACACGGCTGTTATGGTACGTTAATCGAAACCTGTACTAACAACACGACTGTCATGGGTACGTCACTCGGAATTTGTACTAACAACACGACCGTCATGGGTACGTCACTAGAATTTGTACTAACAACACGACTGTCTTGGGTAGGTAACTCGGAACTTATACTAACAAGACGACTGTCATGGATACGTCAGTCGGAACTTGTACTAACAACACGACGACTGTCATTGGTACGCTCCTCGGAACTTGTATTAATTAATAACACGACTGGCATGGCGCCTCATCACATTCAATCATGCTTAGACGTCATTCAAACAAAAAAACTGTTACATTTGGTTGAAAAATAATTTACAACTTTATTGATGTTTAACCAATCAGACACTTGAAATAATACAATGTATCCATGTCAAATGATACTTTTTAATAATACGAATATATAAACTTATTACTAACACAATAACGTATTGCAAACGCCGTGTCAAAAGACTTCGAGGAACACCTTATAACAAACACATACTAATTCAATTCAAATAGCAGGTTTCTTAATTTTATCTGGTTGGCTGACTTTTAATAACAATAACAACAACAACAGCAACAACAACACCAACAACAGCAACAACAACAGCAACAACAACACTAACAACAGCAACAGCAATAATAACAACAACAACAACAACAACAGCAGCATCAGGAACAACAACGACAAACGCATCAGCAACAACAACAACAACAGCACCAGCAGCAACAACAACAACAGCAACAACAACGTCAACAACTACAGCAGCAACAGCAACAACAACAACAACAGCAACAACAATAACAAAAACTGCAAGTTTGTTAGAACAACTGTTCTCAAAGAATCACGAATAATTAGGGTGGACAGAAGAAGGACGAGTTACCTGGGGAAAAAGGTCGGGAAGCAACGCAGCCTGTTGGGAAACGTGAGAGACGCGGATGGGACAGACAGGTCACTCGGTAAGAATGGACGAAGGCAAACCAGCGAAGACGGCAGAGGCGGAAAACATCAAAGATGCAGGAAACTGGGAAGACCTCAGCTGAGATGTGAGAATTGTGTGAGGAGGAACAGGAAAAGATGGAAGGAAGCTAAAAGATGACGACAGGAGGCTGATGAGAGAGAACACTGGGAATGAAGAACATAACTTTTATCCCAAATATCAACAGTTTTAAAATTGTACTTCATTTGTTGAAATGTCTTTACTAGTTTTTAGTTATTGCTCAAATCGACCAGACTTCTAAAAAGCGATGTTTTTTTTATAAATGTGGTAATTTTGGACCCATATTGTCTATTATTTGGTAATACGTGGGTTCATAAATGCTCGTATTAATCGAGATTTAGATTATATGTCGATATAAATAACATTGAAATGATGAGATTATATGGTGTGCATTTCTGCCAAAATCACACAATTAACGGCACATGACGTTGACAGTAATGTTTGTCTCGTGTGTAGAGTAGGCCTGTATCACTTAAAAGAAGGCAGTCAGTTTTTGTATTTATTAATTAATACAAAGTTCTTAAGACTATACTAAATATGTCGAAGGCATACCGCCTGCCAAAATAGTTGTTTATATTCGGAACTTGCGCGCATGTATATGCTCTCATTCAATGATGTCATTAAATAAGAACGCGTGGTAAATTGGTCCAGCTGGCGGTCAAACTAGCAGACATTTGGAACTTGCGCACCCGTAACAATGTTTGCTATTTGAAAGTTTCCAACATGAAGAATGTTCAACTTTTAAACGAAACATTCAGTTTAAAAAAAACTTTATTGCAAAAATGACCGAAGCGGGCTGGGTCAACCGCAATACCCTTGGATGGTCAACGATTTCACATTTACCCACTTTCAACGCAGAAGATTTCCTGCTAAAAATTACCACGCCAGTTAATCCCGGGTGGAGGAACTGCCTGATTCCGATTCCCAGTGCTGGGCTACAAATGGGAGGAATACCAAATTACCTGTGGGTTATCGAGGAAGTTCTCCGAGCACGACACTGAACCCCCGGCCCGGTGGGGAGTCACCCACTCTCCCCGGAAGACGCTCTCACAGTGCGCACTCGTCAGGCTGAAGAATGACGTGTTTACGATGTAGCAGATTGCCGTTGACGTAAAGTTGGCACAGAAATCTTCCCACGCCATCCTGCCGCCCGAACAGCCACCTCGAAATATTCACCAATGCAACATGCCACATGCTTAAAAGCTGTATTTTCGATTTTAAATCATGTAGAAATGCGTTAGGTCCATGCGTTAAGTCCATATTTACATTGTTTTTGTGTTTCAATGTCCATCTAGCGAGCAAATATACATAAAATAACAAAACAAAATAACATATATAAACTATGGGAAAAAAGTAAAGTGACAGGAGAAAATAAAAGGAAGACGGGGGATACAAAAAGAAATCAGAGTGAAGAAAAGTCCTACATATGACAGTAAGTAGGTTGCGGATTGATATGGGAATGACATGTACAGAGACTGAGTGAAGGGAGACTGTCAAAGAGAGCTCGGAAAGCAGAAGAGGGTGACCCACAACAAGTAGGAAGACAAAGAGTGAGATGGAATGACAGCATGAATGGGGACCAAGTGAGGACAGGTGGGAACAGCCATGAATGGAAGGTTATTGCGGACGACAGGGAGGGATGGAGAGAACTAACAAGAAAACAACAGAAGAACCTGCCAACTACGTGACATAGGAGCGCAAGGGTGCAAGAGGAAGAAGATGTACCGAGATTGAGTGCACTTGTACCGATAATGAGTGCACATGTACCGAGAATGAGTGCATATGTACCGATAATGAGTGCACATGTACCGAGAAAGAGTGAGAAAATAGTAAGATCGGTAAAGTGGAAAAGATAAGACATTTGTAGAAGACAATTACGATGAGGGATAGCGTGAACGGAGCCCGCAAAAGAGCAGGGAAGAAATGGGGAAATTTGGTATTTGGGAAAATGTAGACGATCGATATAGGTAGGAAGTATTAGACAATTCCAGCTATACGTTGTTCATTCTACGTATCGCTAGTTCCGTAACTGATATGCACTAACGTCAGCAGAATGTGCCGGTCAGATTTTCTGCACGAGTTTCGCGCTTAGACACGTGTACGTAATTACGGATATAATGGCACCCATAATGACAGCACCAGTTATAGTTGTTGACGTTACTTCACAACACGCATGCTTTCGTTTCATAGACAATGTAAGGTAAATATCCAAGAACATTTATAACTTAACAGGACAGGGAAAACGCTAATATTCCTACAGTAATTAACGTTTAAGAACGATTCGACACCCCCACTGGAGGAAAATCACTTAGGCATAACATGGTCGACGATTTAGAAACACACAACGCATAATGAATGCATGGGCAAGATCGCAACGCTTCAAACTTATAGGTGAAACAGCATTGCGGCTACGTTTGAGATAAGTTAAACTTACTGTCTGAGCATCGAACATAAAGCTGAAATTAACTGTTGTCGTGAAGGCGAAACAGAGGAGATGGTGTAGCCCCGACCACGCAATGAATCAAAGTGAAGAAGAAGACGTTACTGACCAGAATTCGCCGTCTTCTTCAAACACAAGCTCCAATTTGGTCCGTTCGTTTTTCGTCACTCGCTCCCATTCCGGGGAACTGAAAGTTGTACATAGACATGACTTCCTTTGGCAAAGTTGTTCCGTTAAATGAACGATCACATGAAATGTAGGCAGGCCCTTAGCCAGGATTGTGAAATTTCCGTTTTACCCGTTCTCATATCTGTATTTACCCGTTACGAAGATGAAAAACCATGTTACACATGCTTTGATCATTGGCGTCTGAATATTAAGGGGAAGCTCTCCGAAAACCTCCCATTGCACCCCCCGAAAACTTCGAACTGTACCCCCCCACCCCGAGGCTCGCAAAATACTCAAACTTCAAACTATACTCCTGTACTCGGTTTCGCGCTTAGTACAATGTAAACACTGTTTGACCCGTTATTAAGAAATAAAACCACGTTATAGTCCAACATAAGATCATGTATCTGACAAAAACAAATCCCGTTATCCAAAGACCAAACGACCCGTAATTTATAAAAGAAAAACTCCTTGCGATTTTCCAAAAAAGTTTCAATAATGAACAACTGGTCTGACAACTTAAGCACCCTGGTTGCATGATGTTTTCTAGTTCGTGCGTTGTTTGTAGTGCCCATTTTATTTATTGGCTTGGCTCGACCCGTTGTTCGGGTTGTGTTAGGGCGTGGATGGCGTGACTGCAATTAGGCTCGTATGTTGGTAATACTGTTTACAATATCGCATGAACTGCCTTCATTACCAGAAGCTGTCTGGTTTTAACTGAGTTTTGTTATAAGAACTACACACATTGTGTCGATAATTTTATCATGGCCTAACTAGGATAATTCATTTGGCTTACTATGCATTTGGCGGAGCCGTAAGACTGTCACACAATGTTACCACTACTTACTCTGGGTGTACCACAGTGGTAATGAAATATAACGAACACAAGTCGCAAAATCTCATTATTTCCGCGACAACACCAAAATGAATCGAAAACAATGTCGCCACTGAATTTGCAGCGCCCAATAATGAACACGAAACAAAATAAATGCGAAACAAAACAAAGACATCACTGAATAAATTCTGCCCAGTAACGATCATTAAACAAGATGAACACTAAACAACGAAAACACATCACTGAATCTGCTGCCCATCAACGTACGCAAAACTTGTCAAACATATCACAGAATCTTCCGCGAACGAACACAGAAAACACAGACACGTCATTGAATTAGCTGCGCCCAATAAAACCCAGGATACATTGTTTTTTCGCCCAACCCGATTCGATCCGACCAATCGGCGTTAGTTTAGTCGGATCGGTGTCAGTCGGTTCGGGGCTAGTTGATGTCAGCCTGACGTAGTCGAACGTTTTCAAGAAATGTCGTCATTTAGATCCTTCTTCAAAGTTGGTCGGTCGGTCGGTCGGTCGGTCGGTCGGTCGGTCGGTCGGTCGGTCGGTCGGTCGGATTAATAATAACAACAACAACATCAATGAAGTAACTTCTACTGCGTCTGAATCCTTGGAATCCAAGCTCAGGTGCTCACCAAAACAAAAAGATTGGTCAATTCTCAAAAACAGTATGCAGTCTTCAAAGTGTCAACAGACGGAAGGATACACCAGGGAGCAATGGTGGATAAACAAGGTCGTAAAGGTAAGTTATTATAGGGAGGCAGTTTCTTCCTCTACCCGGAATTAGCCAGCGTAGTAATTTGTAACGGGACGTCTGCTGTGTTGAACGTGCGAAAATGGGAAATTGTTGACCATCAAAGGGTATTGCAGTTAACTCAGCCCGCCTCGGCATTATTGCCAGTTATTTTTTTTAATTTGATGTTTTGTTTACTATTTGAACATGCTACGGGGTCGTATCTTCCAAATTGTGAACGTTGTTGCCCGCTTACTAAACACAATTTGGCGGGCAGTATGCCTTCAACATGGTTATCATAGCTAGAACATTATATTGATTAATTAATGAAAACTGGGAACAGATTGCCTCCTTTTAAGCAGGAAACGTGACAAACCCGTCGCTGAATCTGCCCTTCCACTCCCCACGGCCGACCGGGTTGCGGAGTCGGATCATGTCGAGTTTCTGCGGCAAGGCGCCATTGCTGTCGAAGTCGATGGTACTGGTGGTCAGCGAGATGCTCTTGACCGCCGTGACTCCGTACCAGTGACCCTTCACCAGGCCACACTTCATCGCCTCACACTCCTTCGCCGTCTTCACCTGCACACGACGGTGCAACAGTTAACCTATCCACCACGTGACTTGTTGCCTAGCAAAAGTTCCGTAAAGGCATCAAAAAAAGGTTGCCGAATACGTGATGCATTCGTGCTTTCCGTGGAATATTTGAGCCATTTTACAGCACTACATTTTAGCAAACAACTCCACGAATGCATCAATATTTTATCGGACTACGTAATTTTAGTAAGTGGTTGTGACATTTTGTGATTTTACAGGTTTTATATATTTGAATGCACCTGTGTGACACTAACAAGCTGTGATTCAGTCGTGCGATACCTGAACAGTCAGGTCGTTATCTGAACGCCATGCATGACCGGAAATGTCAATGCCAATTGACATGTGGACTTTTGTATTCATTACCCGGGACGATTGACACAACCTGTGTTCGGCCAAGCGTAAACATTACGGTTTGCAGTGATCCTTAAACTAAATAATTTGTACGCTGGACGTCTGTGCCAACATCTGATATAAGGTGGCATCGGGAGGTGTAACGGTGCCACTATCAACTCTTCTTCTTCACTGTTTAACCAAATACAGTCCACACCAGAGAGACTTATCTTCGACAAACGTTATACACGATTGTGACGCCTAATCCAGAAGGCTACATATTCACACTGCAAGTAAGCAGTAATGTTGCTTTATCCGCAGTCCACAAGTTCGACCGCCTTAAAGCGCCTGCAAACTCTGCAGACTTTCGGTGAATAAGCAGAACTCGTTCAACAACATCTGTCAACCGAAACTCTGTTATTACTGGCGAAAAGCGGCGATGTGAGCACCAACCCAGGCCCTGTTGAGCAGAAGAGAATCTACACGCCAAGAGACCCGTGTTGTCGTTGTGGAAAAGGTGTCACTGCCCGCAGTAGAGCAATCTCGTGTGACTCCTGCGGCCAGTGGACACACAACAAATGTGCTGGTGTTTTTACAAACGATGCATATGACGAGCTATGCAACAGCGATGATTTCTTTAACTTTCTGTTCGACCAATGCTCACTTCACGGCCTCCCGTTTGCTGACGGCACGGCCAACGACAACATCAGCGACCAACCACTGATCTTCACCCTCAGAGATGAGCGATCCTGATGGCGACGTCCATCCGTCGCACACTGCTGGTGACCCCGCTGACCTGTCAACGAGTGAGAGATCCCATTACTTTGAATGTTTACATTCAGAGAGTCTCAACTTTGTGCATTTGAACTGACGCAGTCTTCTGCGGAAACTTGATGATTTAAAAATTCTCGCAGCCAATCCTAAAGTACCTGTGATCGGCATCACCGATTATTTATTAGATTCGACGGTCCCAAACCCGGAAATCGAAATTACTGACTATGCTGTTCTGCGGCTCGACATGATTCTTGAGGACGGTGATGTATGCCTTTATGTAAGAAGTGACATTGCTTTTAACCAGAGAGACGATGTGTGTAGTAATTTATAAACTGTGTGGGCTAAAGTGTATTTTCGTAAGACAAAACTATTTAATTGGTGTATGCTACCGTCCACCCAAGCAGACGGACTTTTTAATATACTCGAGCAATCCTGTTTGGAGTGTAATTCATTCACCAACCAAGAATTTATTATAATGGGTTATTTTGACGTTGACTTCTCTCACTTGAGCACTGTCGTTAATCCGTTGCATGTATCACTAAAGCATTATATGTCTATGTTTTGATATGACCCAGCTTATCAACACGCCTACAAGGATTACCAGTGCAATTTTCACCATCTTAGATCTCACCATTGTCTCAGACCCTGTTAAAATAACAAAATATGGTATATTAAATGTTGGCATAAGTGACCATCAATTAATATACTGTACACGCAAATGTAAGAAAATTCCTGTTAATCAACACAACAGTGTGACATTAAAATCGCTCAGAAACTACTGTCAGGACATTTTTGAAACGAAACTGCAACACGTAGACTGGCAGGATGGATTAGCTATTAAAGCTTTTTATATTTTTAAATCTAAGTTGATGGCCGTCTTTGGTAGTATTGTCCTTTTCAAGTGTGTCCATATTAAACAGCGTACAGCCCCTTGGATGACCGGGGAGATATTGCATCTCATTCAGATCGGGTGTTTTCCAAATTCAAAAAGACCAAAGACCATAGTTGGCATAACAAATACATTTATCTTCGGAATCAGGTCCAATATAATAAGAAACAAGCCAAATCAGATTCCACTGCAAACAAGGCTGGTGAATATAAACAACAACCGAAGAAATTATGGCAAATGCTAAAAAGCATCGGAACTTCGTCTCAATGTAAAACTAAGCCAGGGAGCATAGAACTTTATATCGACAGTAACATTTGATAAAGTAAAGGTGTACGAGTACGAGTATTGTAAAAAAAATTACTAAATTAGCCTCAACACTGGTTGACCAACTTCCACAAAGTAATGGGAAATGTGGATGGCAACACGTCCAAGAATGTAACAAATCATTAGGTGTCACCAGTAACAGTTTCTGTTTTAGTGAAGTCACCGAAAACAAAGTATCAGGGATCCTGAACGTGAACTCGAGCAAGGCGACTGGTTTGGACCAATTCTCACCCAGATTTATTAAGGATGATGCCAGGCTCATTGCGTCTCCTGTGACGCGTATTTCAAATTTATCTTTGTTAACCGGCGAAATTCCATACGATATTAAATCGGCAATGGCGATGCCAATTTACAAAAAGGTTAGTAAGCTGGAAGCCGGTAACTACTGGCCGGTCTCGATTCTCATGCAATCTCAAAACGATTACACAGAATCGTCTATGAACAGCTGGACGAGTACCCCCAAGCACATCAGCTCCTGTAGGAGCATCGATCTGGTCTTAGATCCTCCTATTCTGCCGACACATGTTTGGTACATCTCACAGACTTCCTAAAAGAGAAACGAGATAAAGGCAATTATATAGATATGGTGCTTCTTCACCTTCAAAAGACTTTTGACACGGTAGATCCTGCTTAAAAAACTGATAGCTATAGGACTTCGTAAATCTGCGTTAGTCTGGTTTCAGTCATATTTATATGAACGACATCAATCAGTGAAAATTGGTGGTGCCAAGCCGGCGTCTGCAATGTGTGGTGTCAGACAAGGGTCAATTCTTGGACCCTTATTGTTTTTAATATATATTAATGGTATTCCCTCGGCTGTTCAATGAAAACCTCTTTTATATGCTGACGATTCGGCCATCATAGTTTCGGGTAATAACACCAAACGAATCGAAGAAAGGCTTTCTTCAGAGCTTGGGGCTAATAAGCAACAACATCTCTGTCCATCTAGGGAAAACTGAATCCATCGTGTTTGGGTCAAAACGTAAACTACTGTGCTGGCAACACATTGACATGTCAGATGCGTGTTAAATACTTAGGTGTATAGTTAGATCAGCCACTAACTGGATAAGGAGTGGCTGATAAGATCATTAATAAATCAAATGTCAAGTTAAAGTTCTTGTACAGGCAAACAACAAATGTCAACATGAAAACAGAAACAATGTTGAGCTCTACCTTAATACAACGTCATTTTGACTATCCCGGATCATCGTGGTTCGCCGGTTTAAATAAGAAATATAAATCTAGGCTATAGTTCCTTCTTAATGCACCAGCCAGAACCCATATTGGTTCAACGGAGTTTAGACAGGTCAACATGGTACCTGTGGATCTACAAGTTTAAATATTATTGTCCATGACAAAGCACCAAATTATTTGTCCCGATTCTGTCAACGTAACACGCAAACAGCACGGTATATATACAAGATCTAGTACTTTGTCTCTTCACGTGCCTTATGTTAAATCAATTGGGCAAATGTATTTTTACTATACAAGTAGGCATGGAAGTATTGCCATATAACTTACAAGGTGCTCTTAAGAAGATTCAATCTAAATATCTAGTGAAACAGTTTTTGTTCAATTACCTTAATAATCAGGAAGCCAGCTCATTTGTCTACTATTAATTCCATCTTACTGTTGAGGTACCAGGAGCTATTAAAACAGTGGGTGTTGAGATATCTTACAAATCAGGCGGTAAGCTTCTTTACTAATAACATTATTTTTAATGTCTAATCAAATTTGTTTTGGTTTAATTATCTTAATAATCTGGGCTCTACTAGATGATAGCTCATTCTATTTTTTTTTAAATTTGTATTGTTGTCGCATCTTAAATTGTAAAATGTGTTTAATTTTATATCTGGTATTATGTATATCTAGTATATGAGCCGGTTTTTCAAATGACTTAATAATCAGTAAGTAATCTCACTTACAATATCATCAGTATTACTATCTTTCGACATTCGAGTATTAGCTAGTATTTAACTGCTTATTAATTATTGTTGTTTAGTCTTTGCTATTCTGTCATATTTTATTAATAACTGTGTCATGTATTTGGCTGGCTGTTTCTGTCCAAGGACCAAAATGGAAACAAGTGCGTGCACTTTCTTGTGTAATCCATATATAATATATTGTACTCTGTATTTTTATCTTATGTATTTACATGTTTACATTTTTATATTGAATAAAACCATCATCACCATCATCGTCACGTGATTTTTAAGATGCAGCGCACATTTGATCACGCCAGCTTGTTGTCTTTGATTCGCTTTCATGCGTTTCCACAATTGACTTAGTTCGTTTTTGTTTTTATATGAAATGTTCTGTAATTTTGTGTCTAAGCTTAGCACAGTACTCTTGTTTTATTAATAATCCCCGTCCATCCGTTGATCGCTATCCGTCTCCCCTTTGCGCCTAGACAGTGGAATCGTCCTGCTAACTCAAACCGATGCGCGGACGCTGCAATTCAGGTCACCGTTCGGTGCACGTGAGGGTCAAGATCGTCGTCGGCAACATTTATAGTCCACCAGGTGGCCTAGTTCGTGATTTATACGACGACTGATCAGATAGTTGATTTTAAGTAGATATTACAATGTTTGTAATGTGCATAACTGTTCATATTGAACAGCCGTGCCAGTTACCTACAGGTGTACGTTAATGCAGAGGTAACGAAGCAAAGGTGCGGGCCCGTAAATTCACAAAATCCAAAGTGTATGTATGATAATACTATTATATTGTGTATTAGCGGTGCTACTACTCAGCAAATGTGCAGAACACGAGCTGGTAATCATTAATACCATCTTTCGCATGGAAGATAAGTTCAAAACATCATGGATGCATCCCAGGTCCAGAGTCCCAAAGCAATTACTTCATTACCAACTTTCCACTTACAAACGTGCTTCAGGGAGGCAACAGAAACGTTACAAAGACCAGATGAAAACAAACATGAAGACATGCTACATAGACACGACCACGTGGGAAACTGACTGCGAAAGCCGTGTGCGATAGAGATTCATGTGCCAAACCGGCGTGGAACATTTTGAAATTAACCGCGTAGCACACGAAACAAAAAACGACAGCGGTGGAAGGATCGTGAACCCGACAAGAATACATTGACGACTTCTACCGCTGCTGCTATGCAATCATACGCGTGTGGTGTGTGCGGCCAAATCTGCATACCTGGAATCGGTCTGTTCAGTCACCGACGCACTCACCAGATATAACTGAATATTACCATGATGATGATGATGATGATGTACTGTTCCTGTGACATAAATAGTCCGGGGGACATCTTAATGTCGCAATCAGTCCCCCAAACGTTTCCTACATCCCGAGCGGTCTTCCGCCAGCTCTCTCAGAGTAGTTATGTCATTGCGCGACCTCAGCCTGACGCCCGTCACTCTGAGGTCAGAGCGCAGTAGGTCTAGCAGGTTGGTGGCGTGCCTGCCGACTCGGCCTCTGTACCTGCATGACCCGACAACGGCAAACAGCAGGGCCAGCTGTGCATGACTGTCTTCGGGCATGCGTAGCACGTGACCGAACATTGACTTCTGCATTCTCCGTACTCACTGTGACAGCGGTTCTGTGTCACAGCTCGCGTACAGGTCTTAGTTTGAAATCATCCCCTTTGGCCACCGCATGCCCAGTATCGAGAGTAGGTGGCGCCTGTAGCAGGCATCTAGTTTTCGAACTATCGTGGCTGGCACCGCCCAGCTGCCGCAGTTATACAGCATCACAGATATGACCATGGCATCGTACACCATAATTGGTTTGCTTAAAGGGATTTTGGTCCCACGCATCCAAATTTTCCAGAACGACTGGAACGCGATATTGCCCAGCAAGCACCTATGTTGCACGTCTTTTGTGCTGCAGAGCAGGGTTCCTAGCGTCTTGTTGGATCTCCACTGTTCATTTCCTTGTAGCGTAGCACCGACATCACTGGTCTCGGTGGTGTTACCGAGGAATATATTCCGTTTTCGCCTCGTTGACAAAGAGGGTCCAGTTTGAGAGCTTAGTGCAAGCGGTGGTCAATATTGCGTGTAGTGGTTCTCGTTTTTCATCTACGAAGTCCATATCCTCTATGCTGTTAGACACGATGCAGGTGCCACCGCGAATATCTTCAGGCCCTCTGCATCACATATTCCTCAAGAAAGTCTGTGTAGCAAATCGAAAAAAAAAACAGAACACTTTCATGAAGACCGTGAACTACGTTCGCCCTCGTGGCCTAAGCCTCCAGCAGTTCAAGCGCCTTCTGGCAGAGACGAATATGTAAAAATCAAGATAGCCTATACTACTGCGAAGTGCGCTGGCTGGATGGCGTGCATGAGCTGAGACATGGAATTAGCTTGTTCGTGGAGCAGACGTTTTCAGGCGTAAGTCCTACGTGACATCGCTAATCCCCAGGTGCATCTGAGAGTTTCCATTTGTTGTTTACATCCTGTCGCATCTCAATCTGTTGCATGTTCAACTTAAGGGATGAGAACATCGAACAAAAGCATTCTCCTAGTTCGTTTCTCCTAGTTCGTTTCCACTTTCGAGATCAAGTTACGATTGTGGGAGACATAACTATTGCTTTTCTAAACACTGCTGAAAACGAACCAGAAAGACGGGACACGTACGAAGCATTCGTTGAGCTGCTGAGACTGGAGTTTGCAGGGCGTTTTATAGATCTCGGAGCTCGTATTTGCTGTTATTTTACAGCCCACTTGCATGACGATAACGAGGACCTTCAATAATGTGTATTTTCAATAGGAAATTTTTTCAAAATTAGCCACTGATGTTTCATAATAATAACTCCAAATGTGTAAGTTCATCTTCAACGCATATGAGCTAGAATGCCACGAAGATGGGGCTAGTGGTAACCAATATTACGAAATAAATGTCTGGTACGCTGACCTAGCCAAAGCCACTTATTTCACCCTCCATTCAAATAGGTTGCGGGCCCCTTCAGTAGATTGATCTCATCCTTTCCCGCTGACCATCTCATAACTCGAACTTGACTCCACGATGACGCCCTGTGAAGAATTTATCACCATGCAGTTCGCTCAACAAAAAGTGAATAACTCTAAATAACTACACATTATATCTCTAAATACAGCTCGTGCACTGATAATTAAATAACTCGAAATAACTACACATTATACCTCTAAATACATCGCCGTTCGAAAAATCAGAGGTCAGTGGATCAACGAAGCGAATTAATTAAAGAGGCGAGTGTAGGTCGGCACTTGGGAGGAGATGCCACCACTGCCCCCAGAAGATTTGCGACCAAATCGGCGTGCAGTTGAAATCATAAAAACGACTAGCTAGGTAAAAAAAACCTGAAATAAACTTAGATGGATGTAAACATCACTACGTTAATCTGTGTCCGTTTGTCTTTGTGGTGAACGCGTAAGTTTGCAGTGTCCCAAAATGCAACACGCATTGTGTTGGGACACATCATAGTGCGTAGTAAATAGATGGCTACAGTCTTGCCGCCCTGTGACTGAAACACGTGTCAATGCAAACTGACGCTAACAGCCATTTGGAAACCTAGAAAATGCTAGACCACGTATTGTTGGAGTTGAACCAATGACATGTTGACAACTCAAACTACTTCCGTCGATGACATATGGCGCGGAAAATGTGGACACTCACAAACCAGGCAAAGAACAAGCTGGCAGCCGCACAAACAAAGATGGAAAGAAGTATGTTAAACATCACATATCGGGAGAGAAAACAAACATCTGAGTAAGAGAGAAGACAAAGGTCATATATGTGTTAGAACAAATCAGAAGACAGACGTGGACCTGGGCAGGGCACATCAGCAGAGTACGAGATAACCGATGGACATCGTGTATAACAACCTGGAGACCTTACGAAGGGAAACGATCTAGAGGAAGACCAGCGAGACGGTGGAGAAACAAACAAAACGAGTACTGGAAGGGCACCATCTGGCAGAGAATAGCGTAAGACAGGTAGATCTGGAAACGACGTGCTGAGGCCTTTGCCCAAGCACGGGACACTACGGCTGTACAATGATGATGATGATGGTGATGAACATTTAAAGTATATGTGAACTGATGAGCAGACCCCTTACCGGGATGCCTGTGCACATAAGTGAGCCCGTCTCGTAGGCGTTAAGTGCAATTTTGAAGAAACTCATCTGCTTGTCCACGTCATCCTGGTACCCGTAGCCCTTCGCCGTCACCACCTCTGTGACGCCACTAGTAAAGTCCTCGAGCGCCTCGCCTCCCGTGCCGCCCTCCATGGCGTGGTACGACCCGCACGCCCTAACGACAGCAGGCTCACGGACTACATACAGGTTTATACAACATACTGGTTCATGCTACACACAGACCCTCACATTACCCTGAGATGTGTTTCACATAAAACACTAAAACACATCACATCATAGTTGTTTCAAATAAAACACAAAACGAAAACAAAAAACAGACATGGGCCAATGATACCTTTTGTATTATATTTGTCAAGATGTATGTATCTCGCTTCTGTTTTTTACTGTTTATGCGGTGTATACATGTACGCAAATGCGTGCACCATTTGCTATGGATAAAATACACGAGTATCACCCGCGATATGCATGCAGCGACTATGTGATATGTGCCTTCTCAAGGTGTGAATACATCACCTACGTGGTATATATCTTATCAAGGAATGTGCATAACACCTACTTGGCATATGCTTTCTCGATTAACGCAACACCTACATTCATATGTGGAATGAATACAGCATTTTCTTGGCATTGTCTTATCATTTACTTTGCATATGCTTTCTCTATTAATGCACATTGCGCCTACTTGGCATGTATATTCTCGACGAATGAACACAACACATACTTGCATATGCCTTATCTAAAAATGAATGGCACCACATCCACGGCATATGCTTTCTTGATTAATACACTAATCACATACTTGGCACACACTTTCTCGGTGCATGAACACAACACCTACTTGTCATATATCTTCTCAGTGAATGAAAGCAGCACCTACTTGGCATAGGCCTTCTCAATTAATGCACACAGCACCTACTTGGCATATGCCTTCTCGAGCAGTGCACTCCAAAACTCGTTGGTGGCCGTCGAGTGAACAAACACAAGATGTCCGCCTTTCGTTGGCAGGAAGTCATCAATGACGATGTCTACCCAGCTTCCATAGCGCCACAACTGGAAGTGGAAAATCCCGGCATAGTCATCTGGGTGGGCCAGGTCCCACTCCTGTGTCAGGGCGTCGGGGATCACCTACAACATGAGTAGATGATGGGTCACCAGTGGATGTTGTCTACTTAGATTTTCAGAAACATTTGATAAAGTGCCACATAAAAGATTATTATTGTTTAAACTAAACTAAAAGCCCATGGTATAGGGGATGGTATGATCAGTTGGATACAAACATGGTTGGCAGACAGAAGATAGAGAATAATAGATGAATAGTAGAGGGGGAGATTTCAAACTGGAAACCAGTTTTGAGGGGTCGGTGTTGGGACCTATATTATTCTTGATATATATAAATGATTTGGATGATGATGTATCAAGCAAAGTTCTGAAATTCGCAGACAGTTAAAACAGATGCAGATAAACACACTGTACAGGATGATCTAGCCAAATTGGTGAAATGGTCTGAAAAATTAGCAAATGTTATTCAATGTTGGGAAGTGCAAAATGCATCCACATAGGACATGGAAATGTGAACAAAGAATACATAATGGGGGACACTATATTAGGTAAAACTGTAAAAGAAAAGGACTTAGGAGTAACAATTAGTGCCGACATGAAATTTTCGGAGCAATGTGGAATTGCTGCTTCTAAGGATAACCAAATACATTGTACTAGGGCTAATTAGGAGAAATATCACATACAAGGAGAAACAGCTAAGTGCACCACTGTATAAAGCAATAGTTAGGCCACATTTGGAATATTGTATACAAGCATGGAGGCGATATCGTAAGAAGGACATAGATAAACTAGAATGAGTGCAACGAAGACAGCAAAACTGATTCCGGAACTGAAAGATCTTAGTTGTGATAGACGCCTATTAGAATGTGGGTTGACAACACTAGAGACTAAGAGACTAAGAGGAGACCAAATAGAAGTTTTAAGATATTGAACGGTTAAGAGGATATTGATAGACATATTTTCTTCAAACTGAAAGAAGGCAGTATAACCAGAGGGCACAATGCAGCATTAGTCAAGGAACAGTGTAGGTTGGATATGAGAAAGTACACTTTCACTCAGAGGACAATAAATGACTGGAACAAATTATCTGATGATTGTGTTAATGCTAGCAGTGTGAATATGTTAAAAAATAAAATTGACAGATATCTGGCGAGGGCGGATGATACGTGATAATAATAATAATAATATATTTAATTGGTATAGCGCCACATCCAGTGTTGTTAGTGGCGCTTCACAACATATTAACATACATAAAAATGGTACAATTGCAATAAATATGTATATGTACATTAATTTAAAATAAATATTAGCGGTAAAGAATAAAATAAATAAATACATACATATTGAATAATGTACAATTTATAAATAAAGAAGTAAATAAATAGCAGTTATTCATCAAAATTAAATAATATTAATAATAATCAATCCAGCACAATAACTATATAAAAATAATACTATTAAAAAAATATATATATATATATATGTGTGTATGATTAATAATAATAAATAATTTAGTAAAACAGTTGATATAAAATAGTTTACGTGAGGAATAATGAATAATCATTATACGAATACGATAAAGAATTAAAATTGGTTTAGTAGAGGGCAGAGTTCATCTAGAGTGACACTAATATGAAACACAAAAGAAATGTGTCTTCAGTCGACATTTGAAGCTGGCGAGAATGTCACAGGTTTTAACAACACTTGGTAAAGTGTTCCATAGGGACGCAGCAACTACAGCGAACGAGCCGTCCCCAGCCTTGACACGAGTGCGCTTCACTTCCAACTTGTTACTGCTCGCAGAGCGCAGTGCTCTTGCCGGTTGATATGGGTGCACGAGTTCACACTGGTACACGGGCGCGTCATTGTGCATGGCTTTGTACGTGAGTACCAGTATCTTGTAATCCACTCTGCGCGCAACATGCAGCCAACGAAGTTCGCGTAACAGGGAACGTGGCGCTGTCACTACGTGAACGACGCAGGATCAGTCTGGCAGCCGAGTTGTGTATTCGTTGCGATGTTAACTGCAGACGTGCCGTACAAGAGTGCGTTGCAGTAGTCAATCCGAGATGTGATGATGGCATTGACTGCGCGTTCCTTTGTCGGTTTGGGTAAAAAACGGCTAATCTGATTTATGTGGCGGATGTAGAATGAGCATGCGCTGACAGTTTGCGACACTTGCTTTTTCATATATAGGTGCCTGTCAATGAAGACACAGAGACTTTGAACACATCGTGAAGCTGTAATTGTAGAACCACCAACGCGAATCACAGTGCCATCAACGATTGCATCCGCAGACTTGGGTACAATCGGAAGATACTGTGTCTTGCCGTCGTTCATGGACATATAATTCCATGCCATCCAGTTCTTTATTTCATCCAAACAGTCCTCCATTTGCTGAACCGCAGCCGTTAAAGCGGAAAGATTCAGGTCAAAATGTGAGTAGATCTGTAAGTCGTCAGCATAGTGGTGGAAGAATAGTCCATGGGCTCGAATAATGTCACCGATAGGTTGGACATACAATGAAAAGAGCAGTGGTCCAAGGACAGAGCCTTGCGGGACACCTGTCATTAGAGTAGTAATACTCGACGATTGGTCACCGATTACAATTCGCTTCGTCCGGTCTTGCAGGTAACGATGCCATCCAGTCTAGTGCTTTTCCAACAAAGCCATAGCGCAAAGGTATACGCTTAATCAAGATGTCATGGTTGATAGTATCGAAGGCGGCACTAAAATCAACGAGAACCAAGACGGTTCCTTGTTTATTGTCCATGGCTGTTTTGACAGCACTTGTAACGTACAGTAGCGCGGTTTCGATCGAATGTTTTTTTCGATACGCCGACTGAAAGCACTCAACCATTTGCTGGTCAGAAACATGCGTCATTATGCTAAGCGCGACCACTTTCTCAATTACTTTGGATAATTGTGTAAGGTTACTCACAGGTCGATAACTGCTCAGATTATTCAGAAAAGTCAAAAGAAAGAACAATTTCCAGATTTATTCAAAGTCGATGGAGAAATGATTAATGACAAATGCATTATTGCAAACAAATTTAACACGTTTTTTTACTAATGCTGGTCCTACTCTAGCCTCTAAAACAAAGATTACCTGAATAACCCGATATTTCACACCTTCAACTTTAACCCAATTAACATGGAAACTACTGTTAATACAATTGATCGGTTACCTCCAAAATCAAGTTGTGGAAAAGACGGTATACCAACGCAATTACTAAAATTGATACAAAATTATATCAGCAAAGCAGTCACTCTAATTATTAATAAATCAATAATAACTGGTATTTTTTCAGACAAATTAAAAATTGCAAAAGTCATACCCCTTTTCAAAAAAGGTGATGTTTCTGATTTTAATAATTATCGTCCTATTTCTATCCTGCCAGTGATTTCAAATTTTTTTGAAAGGGTTGTGTTTGATCAAATCCACGATTATTTCCATTCTAAAGCGTTATGCTACAATAGCCAATATGGGTTTATAAAGAAACATGCTACTGAGCTTGCTACACTCGAAATCATAGACAGAATTATACAAGAACTTGATAAATCGGTTACTCCAATAAATATATACCTTGATTTATATTGTGATCAATTGTGTCAAATGCTTTTGCAGTTGACACAATTGATCACAATATATTGGTACAGAAGTTAAATTACTATGGATAAATGACAAGGCTCTGGACCTGTATAAGAGTTCTTTACAAAATCGTAAGCAGTATGTAGACATTGAAAATGTTAAGTCTAAGGAAATAGTCATCAACACTGGTGTCCCCCAAGGTTCAATTTTAGGGCCGCTCTTGTTTATTATATATATATAAATGATATAGCACTTTCTAGTGACCTTTTCAAATTCATAACATATGCTGACGACACCACCCTTACTAGTACACTAAAAATGTTTAATGATTCAGAAGGCCAAATGCGAAGTGAAAATATTAACAAAGAACTAACAAAGATTAGTAATTGGTTAAAAGCTAATAAACTGTCACTAAATGCCAAAAAGACTAAATTAATGATTTTTCATATGCCTCAAAAGAAAATAGAATACCCTGTGTTACAAATAGATGGGGCACACATTGAATGTGTAAATGATTTCAATTTTTTAGGCATCACAATAAATAACCATTTAAACTGGCAGAGTCATACAAACAAAATAGCAAATAAAATATCTAAAACAATAGGCATACTAAATAAACTTAAACATTTTTTACCACCTAATACATTATATATTATGTACAATGCTCTTATTCTCCCTCATATTAATTATGGCTTACTTTTATGGGGTCATCAGGCACATCGAATTTCAAATTACAGAAGAAAGCAATACGAATAATATCCTTAACGTGTCGAACAAAGCTAAGACAGCCTTCCGCCAGTGACACTCGCAATGTTATGGGCGAATAGTTCCTGCCGAGTGTAGGTCACCATGGATACAGGTGTGCCACCGTAATAAAAGTCGCAGAAATACACACATATAAAACTAATAACACGAACGAACAGCTCCGTGCATTCAAGGTAATGTTATCAAAACGATGTTCAACTCTCACCAGTGTCTTAGTAATACAAATAAGTATTTAAAAAAAATTCAATTTTAAACACAGAGCAAATAAATAGCTGCCACTGGGGCGTTTGTCACATGATATATATATATATATATATATATACACACACACACACATATATATATATATACACACATATATATATATATATATATATACGTAGATAGAAAATTATTGGTCTCTCAATAAACCAAAGGCTTCCTTGTCCGCATGCCGTCTGGAGCTTATAGCTCTGGACGGCAATCTTGTTAAATTTTGTAAAATCTTGTTAAATCTGGGAGAAACGAGGGAAGACGTCAATAACTAGGAAGTGATACGTTTGCAGATGTCGTCTGTCTCACTTTCTCTCTTTCTCTCATAAAGGTAAGTTATTTTATAGCGCAGTATCCAGTCCTCAGGACTGCTTAAAGCGTTTCACACTCTACTTGATTCCCTGGCAGACCTGTTTAATCGAAAACCATCTCGACTTCTCTGGAAAGAATTCAGCCACGCTGTAATTAATGCGCTAAAACTATTCGTACACAAATACCACCACTGTATATAGCCAGGTACTCGCTCATACAGCTGAGTCAAGTGGAGCAACGTAGATTGAACGAACATGCCCATGGTTCGACACGGCAGCACAGGATTCAAACCGGAGTTCTCGCGATTGAGAGTCCGATGCTCTATCTACCGCGCCACTGCGCTCCACACCGTCAGGTGGGACTACTTAGTTTTGACGGCGTGAATAAATAGGGGTATAAGAATACATTGAACTACCGATGCATCGCGATAGTCGATGTCGCGATACAATGCTATCGATAGTAAATTTAACTATCGATAGTTATCGGCGATAGCACAGTGAACTATCGATAGTAACGATAGTTGGCCAAAGACATCAGCAGGTTTACTTATGTCGCTGTCATATTATTGACACACGTGTTTTTCAACTTTGCTACGTAAAGTGTACTTATTTACCAAGTCTACTGACCCGACGTCAACAACTGCCGATCAAATAAGCATCACTCATGTTCACCATTGCGAAGTAAGTGAATCAAATTCTAAGCGATGGCACCACCCGTCAGTTTTGGCAGGGTCCATGCGATATGTACCTAACTCAAATAAAATAAAATAGTATCGCTACAGTATTTAAAATTTTACAGCTATCGCAAAATTATCCGACAGTAGATCTATCCCCGATAGTCACTCCTATGAACAACGCAATTGAAGTGTAAAGTCACCTTGGCACGCTACTGGCCATGATGGTTCCAACAAAGCATTTATTTCACTTTCTGTAGTTTCATAACTGCTATGCGTTTAAAAATTACATTACGTTTCGTTCCTGACCATAATCATAATAAGCTTTTGTTGATTTCCAAAGGTTGTAAGTGTAGAACAACAACGTGTGACTGTATTTCCAAAGGTTGTAGGTGTAGAATAACAATGTGTGACTGTATGTCCAAAGGTTGTAAGTGTAGAATAACAATGTGTGACTGTATTTCCAAATGTTGTAAGTGTAGAATAACAATGTGTGACTGTATTTCCAACGGTTGTATGTGTAGAACAACAACGTGTGACTGTATTTCCAAAGGTTGTAAGTGTAGAACAACAACGTGTGACTGTATTTCCAAAGGTTGTAAGTGTAGAACAACAACGTGTGACTGTATTTCCAAAGGTTGCAAGTGTAGAATAACAATGTGTGACTGTATTTCCAAATGTTGTAAGTGTAGAATAACAATGTGTGACTGTATTTCCAACGGTTGTATGTGTAGAACAACAACGTGTGACTGTATTTCCAAAGGTTGCAAGTGTAGAACAACAATGTGTGACTGTATTTCCAAAGGTTGTAAGTATAGAACAACAACGTGTGACTGTATTTCGATGCTCTAAAAATCTATTGACGACATCCATTCCTGTGTGTCAATATCATTTACTTTCCTGATAAAGAAAACCTTTTTTTTAATGAAATTATACCACTTTGTGTTACCCAATTTTACGTTTCATTTGCATTCCATGTGTTCTTCGATTGCGTTAATATGTACACCTTTCTTTGTGCCGTCATTACCTTTTTACGTAGTAAAACATAAACGTTTACTGTTTATCAATGTATAAGTGGCACAATTAACACCAAAGGTTAATAAATACAATTACATTTATCCTTAAAAAAATTATTTCTTCAGGGAAAAAATCCGCTTGGAAATTTATGCATTTAAATTATTGATAATAATAATAATGACACAATTCTATAGCGCCTAAATCCCCAGGAATCTGAGCTCAGAGGCGCAACATACAAAATTCATTGGCAAAATCGTTAACATGGACAAGCAAGAATCGTCATTAGAGCAAAGGACGGCCGAAGGTTACGGTGGGAATACAATTTCAAACAAATAAGTCTTTCGTTTTTTACGGAAGGTGTTTATAGTCTCATATGATTTTAAAGCGATAGGGAGTTGATTCCAGATTTTGGGTGCAGCTACAGAAAAAAACACGTTTGCGGATATTAAGCTTGGTTTTCGGAACAAGAAGTCGTTGTGAAACAGATGATCTAATAGGTATGTTCTTATCATAATTATAGTGCAATAAGCAGTCTTTAGGACTGCTCAAAACGCTTCACTTCCTGACAAACCTGTTCATTCGAATTCAAACTATCCACTTCTCTGGGAAGCAATCAACCACGCTGCAGTTATTGTGCGAAGACCATTCGTACACGCATACTCACCGCTATCTATAGCCAGGTACTCATTTATACAGTTGAGTGAACTGGAGCAATATGGTATGAACGTACTTGTCCATGGTACGAAACGGTAGAACGAGGATTCGAACACTGAATCTATCGATTGAGAGCCCGATGTTCTAATCACAATGCCACCGCGCTCTTCATATAAAACTATTCAGAATAGTTGGTCCTAGCTTGGCCCTCGCCGTACAGACCTTGCAGATTATCTCTGGTCGTCCTGCTAGACACGAACATGCTGCCACGAACCAACAGTTGCCGATACTGCCCTGCACGAAGTCACTTCTATTTGGTCCTTCGACGAAGAACCGCGGGTTGTCGCAGATGTCCTGGCAACACCAAACAGACAACAAAGCTGTCTATATAAAGGTAAAACGGTAACTTCATAAATAATGCAGTATCCAGTCCTCTGGACTACTCAAAGCGCTTTACACTTTACTCCCCGGCAGACCTGTTCAATCGAACACCATCTCGACTTCTCTGGGAAGCATCCAGCCATTAATGCGCGAAGAATATTCATACACAAATGTCGACCACTGCCTATAGCCAGGTACTCATTCATACAGCTGAGTGAAGTGGGGCAAGGTGAATAAACGAACATGCCCAACACGGCAGCACAGGATTCGAACCCGGGTTCTCTCAGTTGAGAGAACGCCGCTCTTATCATTGCGCCACTGCGCCCCACCACTGCTGTTATACCTTACGTTAATTAAGTGGTATGTATGCATACGTGCATTGTCTTATATTTCTATATGCTGCTAGCCCTATTAAGTTCTAATTAAAATAATTAGTTTAGAATATTTATTTAATAACTGTATTTATTTATATTTTACTAACATTAGTATATATGTGTAGAAACATTCCAAACGCATTTATGCATGTTTTAATAACTTGTTGTATTAAATTAATATGTGGTTATTATAATATATCATATGTTCACTAGACACAATACATTGATATGCGTTATATTTTTATTTAAAGTAGCTTGCGTGCTATTTGTGGAGAACGTATGTTTATTTAGCCATTTTATTAAACTGTATTTGTCTTGAAATAAAACATACAATAAATGCATTGCAAATGTACCAGGGCGGATGTTATGAGAGCGATTTCAGTAGTCTTAATAAAACTCTCCCTGTTGTAATGCGTAAAGCTTACATATTTACTTTACCTGTTGTAAAGGATGAGTTTACATTCTTACATTACACACACTTTAACTTTATAAATGTATTAATTATTGTTACTGTACGAATAGACCAATAAACAATTATGCATGTATGTATGTCTGTCTGTCTGTCTGTCTGTCTGTATGTCTGTCTGTCTGTCTGTCTGTCTGTCTGTCTGTCTGTCTTTCTGTCTGTCTGTCTGTCTGTATGTCTGTCTGTCTGTCTGTCTGTCTGTCTGTCTGTCTGTCTGTCTGTCTGTCTGTCTGTCTGTCTGTCTGTCTGTCTGTCTGTCTGTCTGTCTGTCTGTCTGTCTGTCTGCTTCTATGTATGTATGCATGTATGTATGTATGTATGTATGTATGTCTGTCTGACTGCCTGTCTGTCTGTCTGCTTGTCTGTTTGTCTGTTTGTCTGTTTGTCTGTTTGTGTGTGTGTGACTGTCAGTTTGTGTATCTTTCTGTTTGTTTGTCTGTCCGTCTGTCTGTCTGTGTATGTGTCTGTCTGTCTGTCTGTCCGTCTGTTGCAGTATTAATTACACATAATGTTTATAAACTCTTTACAATACATTTATATTAATACGTTAATCTGTGTAACGCTGATCAAGCTCCGTACCTTCGGCCGTTTCCAGACTATTTTGCGCGCCCATTTATACGGCAGATCCAGCGACTCCTCGGTGGGTGGGAAAATGGGATCGTCAAAGAGTTGGTGATTTTTCTGAAGTTTTTTCTTCAGGGTCTTGTAGTCCTGCCCGAGGAAAGAGTTGGGCTTGAAGAACGACCCTCGCATGGCCCGCTATGTTGACGGGGCGCCGGAGGACGGACAACGCGACCTCTCATTCACTCGGCAGGGGATCTCTGGAACAAAGAAATAACCTCCCTTAACAAAACATTCTATTGAATCTTATAGAAATGTATTAAAATCTATAGAAATGTATAGAATTATATCGAATTTCTTTAGAATTCTATAAAAATTGAGGTGGCATTAACAATGTTATGGGATATTCTGTAGAATTCTGTAGGATCATATTCTATATAATTCTAATCACTTCAATTTCTAAAGACGTTTGTACGATATTCTATATAATTATATAGAAAGTGTTATGGAATTCTACAAATGCATTGAGTTCTACAGTAAATAATATTCTCGTGAAAATCTTCCACAAAAATCTTATAAAATATATTCTATATATATAAATAATTATATATATATATATATATATATATATTCTACAAAACTGTTTCTAAGGGATAATCAGGAATAACCTGAGAGCATTTTTCATAACTATAAACTATCTGTTGTGACATTAGGTCGGCATTACAATTTTACAATATGGATTATAGAGTCAGATTGTTACAAGCAATAAAATAATGCAGACAATAAACTGATCAGAATACAAAGGATAGAAAAATAGATAGTAAACTCTGACCGCAGCGTGGTTGCAGATGGTCACGGTTGAGTGAGGATAGCGCTGGACA
>CM034544.1:19664145-19666645 GCA_020002185.1 Paraescarpia echinospica
GTTCGTCATTGCCCACACATATCATTTAAAGAAAAAAGCACGTTTAAAAAGAAGTATCTTCAGTTGCTTCTTGAACACGTTGAGGCTGTCTGTGGAACGCATGACAAGGGGCAGACACACGTGCACATTCACACACATGCAAACGTACACACATGAGATAGACTTTGTTGTTATTAAGAAGAATTATGTAGTTATTATTTTAAATGGCGCGGCTCCTACGAGAGCGACATTTTGTTTTAATGGGAGTCACCGAATCCATCAGAAAAAATAATGATTTATTTACTTATTAATCGTAAATTATCTATATGCATACGTATGATGTATTATATGTGATGTATTATATGTATATACAACCAAGAAGAATGATATTAAGTCATATACGAGTCAAATAAATGTTCTTCTTCTTAGTTACAAAAAACGGAAGTGATGCATGTTCCGCTTTACAGAACAAACACAGGTGCCCAAAAGTAGATGGCCCGGATGAGAGAAATGCGTCAAAGACTGGACCAGAAGAAAACGAAAACCGACGTGTTACCACGGGGGGATCCATATCACTTGATAGCCTTCTCTTCCTTGTTTGCTACAGGTCTCCATCTCTGCCGATCTTCTGCGATGGTCATTCATATCTGCCGTTGGTACTTGTTGTTTCCTGGTGTCGCTGTACGCCGTCTTTCCATCTTAGTTTTGAACTTCCGTTTCTCCATTCACCACCCTGTTCCGTTTTTCATGCTTTCTTTGCAGCACTTTCTCGCCTTTAGAGACCATCCCCACCTCGCAGTGAGTCGGTCTTCACAATCATGTTCCAGTTCTGGCAGTTTTCTGCCGTTTCCGCTTTCTTTGCAGCAGTGTTCTCATTCAGTATGTGTACGTGTCCTGCTCATCCCAGTCTGCTACCAACTACTTGCACGCATCGTGTACATTATACTTGTCAATTACTCTATATGTGTAACCTTCAATTGATTATTATTCGTTCCATTCACGCAGGCACTGGCATCAGAACTACAGTAAATACACCATTCTTAAAGAAAACATGCATGAGAATAATTCGAGAAAGAGACTACGCAGACTCGTGTTCATTCTTACGTGGCGTGAGGTTCGACTGAAGGAAACACAATATCACTTAAGGGTATCGGGCCTTCAAAAGAAAGATCAACGTAGCAAAATCACCAGAGTTCTATAAGCTTCAGATTACAAAAACCTCAGCTCCCGAACATAATGCAGCAGCAAATGGTTTAAACACCAATGCTTCAGCAATCTACTTAAGGAACATGCCCGAAGGAGATTATTATACGGAGGAGATAAATGGCATCACACCAAGGAGGCGATTTGCTTTACTGAGCCGGAAGCACACATGTAAATACAAAATAATATGTTTATCTTACTTCGAAACCTTACATATTTATCAGCGATCGATTCTCTAACATAGATATCCAGAGACAATCAACGAAGCAACATTGAAGTATAACATGCACTAACAAATGTCAATTCGCCTTCGTCGTTCACGTTCTAGACGGGAACGCGTGTCGCCATTACGAATACTGCCGTCCTCCTCAGTGCCTCCAGATCACCGTAGAACTTCTCCTTCAGGGGTGTCCTCTGGTCATGCTATCCGTCCGGGGCCAACTTGTAGTGGGCAGTGATGGAGTAGGTGCTCACTGGGTACACATGGGACGAGAATGGCAGCGAGAGCTTCCAACAGTCCATCAACGTAGAGGTACAACTTCCGTTGTACTAAAGATGAAGAGTAGAAACAGTATCAAATATCTGCTTCGTGTCGTCAAGAAACATCGTAGACGATTCTACGAAAGAGTATTAGTGTAAAAACCTGAAGGCTTACTTACGTCATGCAAAATCAAGATATTCTAACTTGTTGCCTTGAGTAGAAAACTTGCATCAGCTCCGACACATGAGTGTGCGCATGGGCTGCTGTCACGTTAGCAGACCCGACAGGCATGACGCAGACGTACTGGGTAGGTTGCCGAAAATAAGTTGTACTCGATGCTCTATTTAATTGTCAGCCAGTGCTTCAAACATGGCAATACTCGTGCAACATAATCCGGAGGTTGCATATCTCTTTTAAGGTTTAATAAGAGCCAACACAAAAGAAATCTATAAATAGTTGTATAACTATTAAATGTATTATATATATTATAAATATATTGCAACATAATATAATATATAAATTTACTATATCATATGCATATATAATATTATAAATAATGCTATATATACATTGTTTATAATATCAAATTATTACTGTTTATATATATATATATATGTGTGTGTGTGTGTGTATGGGTGTGTATATATATAATTATATATAGATATGTGTATATACATATATATATATATATTATAATGTATATTATGCATACAGTGTATAATGTGTACAATGCACATATTACCTGTATATGATGAATATGCATAATATGCGTGGTTCAGTGCTGATTGACACCGCCGCACAGTTGTATATGTTATGCATAATATGTATGATAATTTG
>CM034544.1:19671645-19731645 GCA_020002185.1 Paraescarpia echinospica
TATTTTTTTCTTTTCTATTTACTGCCCTGGATTCACAAACGTATATAACGGTATGGGCTCTGCGTACAACGTTACACAATGTGATCAATACTGTATATTCTACGGTTATCTTTAAGCATTGCATTTATATCTCCGAACGCCAAAGGAAGCCGGAACGAATCTCGTTTGCACAAATCCGTGTAACAAATCAGACGTATCTACTCCAGCGTAAATAACGCACGTCAACATATGCTGTTTGTGCGCAGTCGTGCCTAATGAATTGGTGCCGTTTTTTCCGCATTACTATTGTGGGCCGTTTTATGCAGACACCGATTTATTTCTTCGAATTCGCTACATTAGCTGACGGACGACGCCGGATGCATCCATTACCCACCTTTCGCATTGTGTCAGTCGTCGCTTCGACAAACTTGTGCATGTGCATGTGCAAAATGATCATCGACGTTTTTAACAACATAATAAACTGCAGTCTGTTCTAGTTATTTCCAGACCTTATTTGCAATGTATGCGGGGATCGTTTAAATATGTTTTCTTCAACTGGTTTAGTCCGTCGAGATTCCGGTTCTTCGATGTCGGAATACGCAGCGTGTGAACGTCTTATGTAGAATACACAGTCTTTCTTATGATAGGTAAAAGTAACTTTTAATTTAATGGTGGAAAGATGTAACTTTGGTGGTTACATATAATATATGGTAATTTCTTATATAATTTGCCTGGCAAATAATTAGTTGCTCAAATCACTAAACACGGGGTCATGAGGGGAGAGAGAGAGAGAGAAAAAAAAGAGAGAGACAGACAGACAGACAGACAGAGAGAAAAAGAGGGACGGAGGGAGGGAGTGAGGGAGGGAGGAGGGGGGGAGGGAGGGAGGCAGATATGGAGGAGAGGGAGGGGGAGAGGGAGGAGGGAGAGGAGGGAGGGGAGGGAGGAGAGAGAGAGAGAGAGAGAGAGAGAGAGAGAGAGAGAGAGAGAGACAGAGAGAGAGAGAGAGAGAGAGAGAGAGAGAGAGAGAGAGAGAGAGAGAGAGAGAGAGAGAGAGAGAGAGAGAGAGAGAGAGAGAGAGAGAGAGAGAGAGAGCGAGGGAGAGAGACAGTGAGAGAGAGCGAGAGAGAGACAGGGAGGGAGGGAGGGAGGGATGGAGGGAGGGAGGGAGGGAGGGAGAGGGAGGGAGAAGGAGGGAGGGGGGAAGGGAGAGAGAGAGGGGGAGAGAGAGAGAACAAAGGATGACAACATCAACGGAGAAACAAGTGCAAAATCGCATCGCGCATTCACGTGAAGATTGCAATTTCGAAATCGTTTGAATAATGTTTGGGCAAACACTAAATAAGTTAATAATTTCTGGTGATTTCACACAAACATACTATATAAAACGTACGCAAAAACAAGCAAGAAAAGTGTAATAGATACTAGGTGGTAATCGTCATTTATAGTCACTATTCATTAGTCAACCATTCTGCCACTAGTCTGACATGTGTGTATAATTGTGTGTATGCCACTCGCAATTACGATTCCTTTATGGCAGTTCCGAATTATTTATGTAACACAAATGTGTAGGAAATTATCCCCGCTGATATGGTCATATCGCTGTGTGGGTCATTTTTTTAGTAGTGAGGTTCCACAAGACTGATTTATTCAGTCCCATCCGTTGGACTTTACAAACGCGTGTACGTCAGTTGTCGCCATTAAGTCATGTTGATATTCATCTCGTTTTCGCAGATCCTTTAAGCAAAATTAATTGATGCTGGTCACCATTTACGACATGCAAAGACGAGGTTTTTTGGCAAAGAACTCACAGCGGCGGGAGAGAGGGAGGTGGAGGGAGGGAAAGAGCGAGTGAGTGAGGGAGGGAAGGAGGGAGGGAGGGAGGGAAGGAAGGAGGGAGGGAAGGAAGGAGGGAGGGAGAGAGAGAGACAGAGAGAGGTCATGAGGGTTGAGAGAGAGAGAGAGAGAGAGAGAGAGAGAGAGAGAGAGAGAGAGAGAGAGAGAGAGAGAGAGAGACAGAGAGACAGAGAGACAGAGAGACAGAGAGACATAGAGACATAGAGAGAGAGAGAGAGAGAGAGAGAGAGAGAGAGAGAGAGAGAGAGAGAGAGAGAGAGAGAGAGAGAGAGAGAGAGAGAGAGAGAGAGAGAGCAAAGAATGACAACATCAACGAAATCGTTTGAACTAATGTTTGGGCAAACAATAAATCAATTAATAAGTTTTCTGGTGATTTCACACAAAAAGTATATAAAACGTACGCAAAAACAAGAAAACAAAGTGTAATAGATATTAGATATGTTTTTTTCCGCAAATGAATTAAACATGAGACGAGTGTCAATGAACTGACGGTTAGAGAAGTTAGGGGTTATCATCAATTATATTCACTATCCATTAGTATCGATTAGTCAACCATTCTGCCACTAGTCTGACAGTATGTATGTGATCGAGTTCGATCTGGAACAGGTCATATGTGTATGTGGGGTGTGTGTGTGCGTGCGTGCGTGCGCGTGTGTGCGTTGTGTCTATGTGTGCATGCGTGCGTGCACGCGTGTCTGTTTTGTGTGTAAATGTGCGTGTGTGTGTGTGTGTGTGTGTGTGTGTGTGTGTGTGTACGTGCGTTCGAGTGTATATTTATGTGTGCGTACGTGTGTGCGAGCGTGCAGCAGCTGGCAAATATAGTGACAACATCCATGGTTACAACGTAATGCCAGGTAACCATGTAATGGCGTTTGACAACATTGATTTTCAGTAGTCTCTTATAATTTTCGAGATATATGTTGCATTAAAACTAAAAACGCTATGTTGACTTCTGGGTACGTGCACATCCTTTCCGTATTTAGTAAATTAATAATATACCACGTCTGCGGACAGTGTTTACGAGTTTGATACGCGAATAAAACAAAATAGTGTTAATCCTAAAGACGAACGATTGCCGAATAAGAATACAGTATGAATTGTTTTAATACGAATCTTGCACTGGTTTTTAAAAGTTGAAAATGTATTTAAATAAGAATAGTTGAAACAGTATTCCTATATAGCAATTTTGTGATATTTTTCATTACGAATATAAAATGTTTTAATGAATACTAACTCATTTTTAAAAGACCGCCTTCATCGAGTGTTCCAGGTATTATCATAATATACATCGAAGACATTCTTAAATGTACGTTCTTAAATAACGCCGCTGTATCCCGTCTTTAGGATTGCTCAGGACGTTTTACATTTTACTCCCTGTTCAATCAAACGAAATATCGTCTTTTCTAGGAAGCATTCAGCCACGCTACAATTAATGCGCGATGAATAATCGTTCATAAATACCCTCCACCGTCTACAACCAGACACTCATTCATACAGCTGAGTGAACTGGAGGAGCGTAGAATGAAAGAACTTGCCCTAGGTTCGAAATGGCAGCACAGGATTCGAACCTCGGTTCTCTCAATTGAGAGTCTGGTGCTCTGGCTACTACGCCACTGCGCTCCATTCTGCCTCTTTGTATCAACTATTCCAGTATACGTCAGTCATATCATTCGAACATATTCTACGTTCAACGCGTGTGTTACATTTATTCCAGTATACGTCATATCCTTCGAACATATTTTACGTTCTACGCGTGTGTTACATTTATTCCAGTATACGTCATATCCTTCGAACATATTCTGCGTTCTACGCGTGTGTTACATTTATTCCAGTATACGTCATATCCTTCGAACATATTCTACGTTCTACGCGAGTGTTACATTTATTCCAGTATACGTCATATCCTTCGAACATATTCTACGTTCTACGCGTGTGTTACATTTATTCCAGTATACGTCATATCCTTCGAACATATTCTACGTTCTACGCGTGTGTTACATTTATTCCAGTATACTTCATATCCTTCGAACATATTCTACGTTCTACGCGTGTGTTACATGTATTCCAGTATACGTCATGTCATTCGAACACCTACGCGGATGATTAATTTGTCACAGTAGATTTCATATCTTTCCAACATGTTTTATATGTTTGTCTCATTTATTTCAGTAGATGAAATATCCATATAGTGTTTGCTCATTTGTTCCAGTGGATATAATAATTATTATTATAATAATAATAATAACATTAATAATAATAATAAGTTAGTTTAAGTTGCAAAGATACAAAAGAAAGTAATACAGATTAAAAATAGGATTGTAGTGCAACTAAGGAGATTCATATGAAACCCGCAAGGGCTTATAGCAGAACCACCTATGATAAAACAATTTTAATGTTAAACAGTAAATAATAATTAAAACGATAATGTCATTAATCAAAATACAACTACGTAAATATTAATAGCTTAAACAATATAACTTTTAAACATTTTATCTATTCAACTACAAAACCAGGTTTGATTAATTCCAGGTGAATATTTATCATATCATTTGACCATCATCTACGTCATTGTGTCATTTATCCTGCTGTTGTCTCCTACCTCGACTGGTTCCTATCATCCGCCTCGATATATTGCCATTAATTAATAATTGCCGCAATTAGCTAAATACTTTTCACTAACAATAGAAGAACATTGCAATTTTATAGACTAACAAATGATGTTCCTAGATGGAATTAGCGATATTAATTAATTACTGTCTAGTTATGTTGGGAAGTGGAATTGCGATACAAAATGGACATTGGCGTTAGCCGCAAGTGACACTGGCGTGTCGTGATATCTGATGCACAAGCCGTGTCGACCACTAGTTCTTATGCATTATTTAGTGTTTGTAAGTACACTCCCAGAAATACCACAGTATGCAACGGACGTCAACCCTCGCCGAGTCTGTCACTCAACTAGACATATACGTTTTGTTGAGATGCACCGAATGACCTAATGACGGCGTATCAGTGACGTCACAACGAATGACCTCACTATCAGTGACGTCACAACATGACGTTAAACACTAAGTGCCTGTTCGTAAAACGTCACTGGATCCTTCGTCTCGCGTTCTTCACGCACGGTGTTGCCACTTCCAAGCACATGCTGCGGCCCGGTCTGCGACGATGGCCAGAACTTCCGGTGCATATGCACGTGTTGTCCAGTAACCGGCCGTAGAGGAGGTGGACATTGTCTGGTCTTAATCGCAGTCATATTTTGTTGACTGCGTCTTGTCAATGTAGTGTAACTTCTTCATGGCGTTGTTTGCTCGGCCGACTCCGTGGGCGGTTGAGGAAACGCCAGCAGAACCAAGGTTGGTCAGATCCCGTTGGAAGGAACTAGGACCAGAACAATACAATACTTCACGATACCATACGTTCGCGGTACAGGGGTCACAATACGATACGTATCGCGATACAAACTACACTGATCTGATTAGAATCATACAGCAACAGTAAAACGCACGTTTATTTAACAGGATAGAATTAATTTTACCGCACTAGGGCAGACGTCGTATCTTCACTCACATCTGATCTATCATTGAACCAACACGGAACAATACAGAAACTCGGATTTCCCCGAACCTTAGCTGTTTGGAACATCCTGGAGACGTCAATGGTTGAGGCCAAGGGTACCTTCAATTTAAAGAACTACTGGGCCGTGCTCATTTACCACCCGTTGGCGTGACATCCAATTGAGATTTGCCGGATATCAGACATAAACAAAAACTTATTCACAATTTGACAAAGGTGATTTGATTACTTCGGTCGACCGCGATCGCGTATAAAATACCGTAACGTATCGCGATGCGGATATTGAGTATCGTGTACCGTACCGTGCGGTGTGTATTGTGATATACCGGTACACCAAGTGCATCGTTCTGGCTCTAGCATGGAGTCAGCTGAGTGCAATCCCCGTGTTATGATTTGGTGGTGTTCCATGCAGTCGTATCTTTCACATTTCCATTCTGGTGTTAGGGGTCATGTTCTAGTTAGACTTCCTGTCCGTTGCACACGAAGAAAAATGCAGTGTATTTTTTAGAAATGATTTTTTATATATACAAAATTCACATAAGTGCATTTGAGTAGGGAGATTTTCATGTGTGATTGTAGACGGTGTTGAATGTAAAATGGTGGATTTCTAGATGATTTGAATAAGCGGAAGGATATTTGGCAGCAATTTGCCTGTGTGACCTGTTTGCGGAGTAATTCTTGCTGGCATTTGTAAATATTGACGGGTGTCACACATACAGGCATTTTACGAGAGCTGGAAGTAAGCAATTTTTGTTAAAATCTATCAGCATGTCAGTGAGATGATGATAACAGCAGGTGAAAAGTTTAAGACATTTTATAGGTCACGTTTTCTTATAATCAGACAAAACGTTAACATGGTCGCCTATGGGAAAACCAACAGTGGGCTGACCCCGTTACTGGGCGATAGGCTTAATGGTGTTGTAGAGTTTAAATAGCTTTTCCGTGACTTCAGTTGTCTCACGGCTAATGTAAGGTTGTGTAATTGTGTTTGTGTCTGAATAATGTATTACAATACAATACAGCCTTATCCTCCAACTCACTTTACTCGGAAATACGGCCACTAGCAATTACGATTCCTTTATGGCAGTTCCGAATTATTTATGTAATACTAATGTGTAGGAAATTATCCCCGCTTATATGGTTATACCGCTGTGTGGGTCATTTTTTTAGTAGTGAGGTTCCACATGACTGATTTATTCAGTCCCATCCGTTGGACTTCGTGTACGTCAGTTGTCGCCATTAAGTCATGTTGATAATCATCTCGTTTTCGCTGATCATTTAAACAAAATTAATTGATGCTGGTCACCATTTACGACATGCAAAGACGAGTTTTTTTGGCAAAGAACTCACAGCGGCGGGAGAGAGGAAGGAGTGAGTGAGGAAGGAAGGGAGGGACGGAGGGAGGGAGGGAGGGAGGGAGGGAGAAGAAAGGGAGGGAGGGAGGGAGTGAGTGAGTGAGTGAGTGAGTGAGTGAGTGAGTGAGTGAGTGAGTGAGTGAGTGAGTGAGTGAGTGAGTGAGTGAGTGAGTGAGTGAGTGAGTGAGTGAGTGAGTGAGTGAGTGAGTGAGAGTGAGGGGGAGAGGGAAGGAGGGAAGTAGGAAGGGAGGTGGAGGGAATGAGGGAAGGAGGGAGGGAGGGATGGATGGAGTAGAGAGAGAGGAAAAACAGGGACAGACACAGAGACTGAGAGAGAGCAGTAATTAGGTAAGATATGTACAGTCATGTTATAACCGAATTAATGAAAAAATGAATGTTTTATGTAGGCCACCTGGATTCCTATTGAAACCAGTAATTTTATCTTTCATGTGAGCCACCCTGCTAATTAGTACTGTAATCTCATAAGTTTAATATGTTGTGGAATTTAAAGACTTTCTTTAAATTTTCGAATATTACGCAATCGTTTAGATCGTGTTCAATCGTGATAAATCTTGTATTTTGCACTACAGCGAAGGGACAGTGTTATTGTATTCTGTTCAGTCAATGTCTCGCTACCCGAAATAACCCATAGCGCCTCTCCAACGTAACACTACGTATAACCTATTATCGTTGAACAGTCGACGGAATATTACAACCCTAACAGGGTAACATGGGGGAAATTATAACGAATTCCAAACTCGACGAAAGTAGCGATATTTAACATGAATCATTACCAGCAGAACTGCCGAGGGAACACGACGCGAAAGGTTGCAACGCCGTGTAAGACATACTACTGTGAATCACTAACTACGTGCGGCGCGATAGCCCCAATTTAACGTTTTCACCGGATCAACGGAATTATCGCCCACGTAATAAAAAATGCAGTGTTGACAGCAAGTGTTGACAAGCATCAGACGAATGGCCACTCAACATGTCACCACTGCAACAGTAATATAAATAAAAAATGGACGTCTGGCTATGTGGTACAAACGATTGGTATGCTGGGCAACGCCATTGTTGTTTATAGTTGTGTCCACAATGAGTTAAACTGGTTTGCCTAAGCAGTTTATTTTCAAGTATAACACACTTGCGTAACTTGGAACAGTTGTAGAAAGTATTTGTGGCGTTGCGAACAACTGTGCGTCATAGTCCGGTTTAGAGTTTAGTCGGTTGTTTTTCTAGACATATTTCCAATACAAATACTGTCCACAATAGGGTGCAATTGAAATTGATATGTATCTTGATAAACACATATAATTTACCAAATGAAGTAATAACGACCCGAACGGTGACAGCGAAAATAGTCAGACATATTTACCTCTCAAGATATTTGTTTTCTGGTTATTGTTATTTCGACCACTTCTCGCGGGCTTCATCAGCAGAATGACGTTACTGGTGTGTCACGTGATCATTGTCATGTGATACAACATGAAGAAGTACTGGTGGCAGCTCCTGGCTGATGTCGCGATTCAATGTAGGTTTCCATCTCCAGCATATGCCATGAGACAGTGCCCATATAAGACACCCGGGCGTCATTCTGCTGACGAAGCCCGGGCGAAGTGGTAGAAATATTTTTTTAAATCGAACACAAGTTTCTTGAGAGGTAAATGTGTCTAATTATAAAAACCAAGAAACTGGAACATAAATCCATTCACTCTACGGAACTAATTTTGGACTATTTTTTATTTTACCCTAATTGCAAGGTGGCTTTATTACCGAGGTTCCCCTGGTGTAGTTATTTCACTGGTTGTTTATCAACTACATAACGTGAAGTAATTGTCACCGTACTCGAATTTATATAACTGATCTGTCCATCTCGCGACCTGTTGCATAGCAAACACTCAGTCACATTCTGGCCCTCAAAGTTTTTCTTTAAGATAAAAACATTTGGCAATGTTGTTAAATTGACAACAGCACGGCGGAATGTAGAATTTATGAGATGTCATGCAGAAATAGTAATGCAATTCATACGTATAATTTTGATTGTGATGTAAGCACACCTCGATGTAGCGGATCCGTTAATTATAGTCAACACGTCTCAGTAATTCGATAGTATAATGTCAATCGATGTAGCCGGCATGTTCTCTAGAGACGGCCGACATGTCTCGCTGTAACCACGAGTCATGGATGGAATGGCAAAACCGCCGAATTGTCAGACGTACGACACTTGTATAGTGTCAGGAGATGAACTGCATCACTCTCATTTGTTGATTATTAAATGGTGCATCTGTTACGCACATGATACGACTCCAATATGAGTCATATGACTGTGCGTCACGTGTGAATCACACGATCAGTGGAGTACAAGACAACGCAGTATGCAGTGTTTATAATACTCAATTCATTTCGACGTTCAATGTAACATTCCAAACATCCCCGACTTCAGTCTTAATAAAACGTTGTTATCGTTCACTTGTGTATTTCTTTTAAGATAGCTTTCGCTTTGGAGACATTACTTACTTTGTTTTAGTAAAACATTGCTTCTCAACCCGAATAAACATGAAACATAGTGGATTTAAATCTTTTCGACATTCGTCCAGGGGGTTGGGATCTCGGGGGTCACATACATATGGGTGATTTGACCAACTTTTTTCCTCAGGCAACGCCGGGTAACTCGATATCATACGACATTGTTGCATATCCCCTTCTCGTCCACAGTACTGCCATGTATTGACATTTCTCGCCGTCATACGTCGTTGAGGTATGTCCCCTTCTCGCACAGTGTGCTGACGTGTGTTGACATTACTGTTCGACAAACGACTGTATGGTCTGTCCCTTTCTTGCATACAGCAAATGTGTCTAATTCGTCGATCATTCTCTAGACGGAAATGCCTGTCGCCTTCACCAATGCTGCCGTCCTCCCCAATGCCTCCAGATCACCGTAGAGCTTCTCCTTCATTGGGTGTCCTCTGGCCATGCCTGTCGCCTGTTGCCATCCTGGAGTAGGTGCTCACTGGCCATCGGGTCGTTATTACAGTAGCACATCTCGGACTGACCAATCTTCATTTTATTGTAGAAATGTGCATTCGTTTTGTTATATCCTGTTCGGGGTCTGAACAAAATGACCTGGTCAGCTCTGCTGAGATGTTACTAGCTGTCAGTCTTGTTGTGCTTGGGGTGCTGAGATGTTACTAGCTGTCAGTCTTGTCGTGCTTGGGGTGCTGAGATGTTACTAGCTGTCAGTCTTGTCGTGCTTGGGGTGCTGAGATGTTACTAGCTGTCAGTCTTGTTGTGCTTGGGTGCTGAGATGTTACTAGCTGTCAGTCATGTTGTGCTTGGGTGCTGAGATGTTACTAGCTGTCAGTCTTGTTGTGCTTGGGGTGCTGAGATGTTACTAGCTGTCAGTCATGTTGTGCTTGGGTGCTGAGATGTTACTAGCTGTCAGTCATGTTGTGCTTGGGTGCTGAGATGTTACTAGCTGTCAGTCTTGTTGTGCTTGGGTGCTGAGATGTTACTAGCTGTCAGTCATGTTGTGCTTGGGGTGCTGAGATGTTACTAGCTGTCAGTCATGTTGTGCTTGGGGTGCTGAGATGTTACTAGCTGTCAGTCATGTTGTGCTTGGGGTGCTGAGATGTTACTAGCTGTCAGTCATGTTGTGCTTGGGTGCTGAGATGTTACTAGCTGTCAGTCATGTTGTGCTTGGGTGCTGAGATGTTACTAGCTGTCAGTCATGTTGTGCTTGGGTGCTGAGATGTTACTAGCTGTCAGTCATGTTGTGCTTGGGTGCTGCTGAGTCATGTTGTGCTTGGGGTGCTGACTAGCTGTCAGTCATGTTGTGCTTGGGTGCTGAGATGTTACTAGCTGTCAGTCTTGTTGTGCTTGGGTGCTGAGATGTTACTAGCTGTCAGTCTTGTTGTGCTTGGTTGCTGAGATGTTACTAGCTGTCAGTCTTGTTGTGCTTGGGTGCTGAGATGTTACTAGCTGTCAGTCATGTTGTGCTTGGGTGCTGAGATGTTACTAGCTGTCAGTCTTGTTGTGCTTGGGTGCTGAGATGTTACTAGCTGTCAGTCTTGCTTGTTACTAGCTGTCAGGGTGCTGAGATGTTACTAGCTGTCAGTCTTGTTGTGCTTGGGTGCTGAGATGTTACTAGCTGTCAGTCATGTTGTGCTTGGGTGCTGAGATGTTACTAGCTGTCAGTCTTGTTGTGCTTGGGTGCTGAGATGTTACTAGCTGTCAGTCATGTTGTGCTTGGGGTGCTGAGATGTTACTAGCTGTCAGTCATGTTGTGCTTGGGTGCTGAGATGTTATTAGCTGTCAGTCTTGTTGTGCTTGGGTGCTGAGATGTTACTAGCTGTCAGTCTTGTCGTGCTTGGGTGCTGAGATGTTACTAGCTGTCAGTCTTGTTGTGCTTGGGTGCTGAGATGTTACTAGCTGTCAGTCTTGTTGTGCTTGGGTGCTGAGATGTTACTAGCTGTCATTCTTGTCGTGCTTGGGTGCTGAGATGTTACTAGCTGTCAGTCTTGTTGTGCTTGGGTGCTGAGATGTTACTAGCTGTCAGTCTTGTCGTGCTTGGGTGCTGAGATGTTACTAGCTGTCAGTCTTGTCGTGCTTGGGTGCTGAGATGTTACTAGCTGTCAGTCTTGTCGTGCTTGGGTGCTGAGATGTTACTAGCTGTCAGTCTTGTTGTGCTTGGGTGCTGAGATGTTACTAGCTGTCAGTCTTGTTGTGCCTGGGTGCTGATATGTTACTAGCTGTCAGTCATGTTGTGCTTGGGTGCTGAGATGTTACTAGCTGTCAGTCTTGTTGTGCTTGGGGTGCTGAGATGTTACTAGCTGTCAGTCATGTTGTGCTTGGGTGCTGAGATGTTACTAGCTGTCAGTCATGTTGTGCTTGGGTGCTGAGATGTTACTAGCTGTCAGTCTTGTTGTGCTTGGGTGCTGAGATGTTACTAGCTGTCAGTCATGTTGTGCTTGGGGTGCTGAGATGTTACTAGCTGTCAGTCATGTTGTGCTTGGGGTGCTGAGATGTTACTAGCTGTCAGTCATGTTGTGCTTGGGGTGCTGCTTGCGCATTTTCTCTGTGTCCGAGTCTTGATGATGGTTTTTCATTGCTGTATGAGACACATTTGTTGTTTTTGTTCCAGCTGATCCACTTCTTTTGTAAACTTGTCAGCTGCCATTGCCTCTGATTCCTTATCAGCTGTCATTACCTCTGATTCCGCAGTATGCGAGGATCCACCGTAGTGTTACTTTTTCCTGCACACTCAATTCCAAGAGTAGTAACAAGTTCACTCAGTTTCTTCTTTGGGGGTTCTGCAATGCCGTCAACATCTGCTTTAGTAGTTTGTGTTCTGCCCCCTTCTCGCACACCGCAATGACGTGTTCGCCTTACGATGTTGTGGTCTGTCCCCTTCTCGCCCACCGCGACGCCGTGTGTTGCCATTACCGCATTACCGCCCGCCCTACTGTGCTGCCTGTCACGAACAATGGCGCGCGCGCTGACTGCCATTCTCGCAGTATTGTAAATCACTACAGCTTGGCATCGCATTGATTACTTAATTTGTTAAATGATTATGGATGTCTTCCTCGCTCTGTATCTCCCGGTACTTCTTTCAAGGTTATTTGCCACCGTTCATCATTACCACAGTGGCACTAAAGTGGATACTAATTGCTGCGTCACATCACAGAACGTGCTGGCGTCATCAAGTGCGCTTGCAAACAAACACGCGATGTTTCAATAATAACGCTGAATGGCAATGCATGGGCGGATCTAGAGAGGGTAGTCTAGGGGGTCCAAACCTCCAATTGCACCCCCGTTAAGGCTAGCTAAAACCCTGGTGACCGAACCAAATTCATATTCGGTGGGCTGAGCAGGAGCTTCAACCTTCAGCACGACTCAGCTGTTGTCGGATCCTGGCATCGGAACAATTTTCGCCGCGACGTTCACAATTTCCGAAGGTATACGGGGGCACATTCAACAGGATGCCAGTTTCATGAAGCGTACTTAAAGTTACGCAATTACTTAGCGTCACGTTCTTGTGTAAACTCCTATGTTCGCTTATATTAAAAAAATCACGTCAATTACTAAGACAATCATCCTAGCGTTAAGAACAGTCTTAGCCGCTTCATGAAACCGGCCCCTAGGGCACGCTACTCTAGCGCAGGCATAGCGCGGTCAAATTCCAAAGGTCATAGGGGCTACGTACGTCCAGGTTACCTACATGATGTAATCTTCCACTAAACATTAATTTTGTGCTACACAAGGCCAGCACCCGGGTGAAACTGCTAGTATGCAGACCAGAGACATACAACAGCGAATGCGTTAGGTTCGCAGTCTTTGCCTTTGTTGTGCAGTTTACATTGGTAGCACTATGATTGTCTTGGTTCCAAAACGTTTGTTTTGATCCTGCTGTGGTTGTATTGACCCCATTGTGATTGCACTGGTCCCACTATGTTTGTCATGGTCCCACTGTGTTTGTCATGGTCCCACTATGTTTGTCATGGTCCCACTGTGTTTGTCATGGTCCCAATATGATTGTTTTTGTCACACGTTGATTGTCTTGGTGTTGAAGTCGAAAGAGTAATTCAATACAACTTATGAATGCTGTTGATTGTCAATATTACTGCAATACACATATTTGTTTATACATTTCATACGTATCCTACTTAAAGGGATTAAAAACATATATTGCTTGAATTCATGTTACATTACATCCTGCTATCTATTTCCACGTCCACCAAGCAAAAAAATGAAAAACATTCAATGAATTAGAAATTCCACATTTTATGCTGTACATCCGGACATTTTCGAATATGCATATTTTTGGCGCGCTTTTCGGGATGCCGAGATGTGACGTCACTTATGACTCAAACTCGCATCAGGCCGACCCTTTCCATGCATTCAGAGCATGTTTACAAGTATAGTTTTTGGGTCGAAACGAGGGTCAGAATGAGTTATTGTGCAATTTTCCGACGTAATACAAACACTAATCATCATAGAGGAACAAGTAGTTATCTTACGGTTCCACATGAATCGAATTTTATTCAAAACAACGTATGCGAATGGGCTTATAAGTCGACTAAGTTTCGCCGAGCTTGGGCTCGTTTTCAGAATAATTATATCGAATGCAACCAACGGGAGATAATCTACATCAATAAACATACATAGCAAACATATACTGTATCCAGCTACATAAAGTAACGTGTATAATCTCATAATATCACTGGAATATCGATATATGAAGGAGTTGTACAAGTTATCATAACAACTGAAATCAGTCAGCGAATATCTGCCGGCCCTGATAGCTCACTTGGTAAACGCGTTGGTTCATTGGCGTTTGTTTTACAATCGGGCGACGCCGGTTCAATCCTGACAGCATGCAAATTATTGATTTTCTTTACACCTTTTTTGTTTATGTTTTCACGAAGTAATATAAACCAAATCATTTAGTATACTATGATGCACTGTTTATAAATAATTTTTATTTTTGTAGTAATTATTTATTCGCCCAAAAATGAAAATATGGTCATTATATAACGATGTTTCTAAATTTTATTTATCCAAACAAATATAATGTAATGGATATATAATTTATTAATTGTAAATATATTGTACAGTAATATATTGTAATTATATATGTGAAAAAGATTGTGATCTGTCTGGATAAATACAATTTAGAAACATCGTTATATATAATGACCATATTTTCATTTGTGGCGAATAAATAATTATTACAAAAATAAAAAAAATATTTACAAACAGTGCATCATAGTATACTAAATGATTTGGTTTATATTACTTCGTGAAAACATAAACAAAAAAGGTGTAAAGAAAATCAATAATTTGCATGCTGTCAGGATTGAACCGGCGTCGCCCGATTGTAAAACAAACGCCAATGAACCAACGCGTTTACCAAGTGAGCTATCAGGACCGGCAGAAATTCGCTGACTGATTTCAGTTGTTATGATAACTTGTACAACACCTCCTTCATACATCAATATTCTAGTGATATTATGAGATTTTACACGTTACTTTCTGTAGCTGGATACGATATATGTTTGCTATGTATGTATATTGGTGTACATTATCTCCCGTTGGTTGCATTCGATATAATTATTCTGCAAACGAGCCCAAGCTCGGCGAAACCTAGTCGACTTGTACTACACGTTGTAGGCTCATTCGCATTCATTGTTTTGAATAAAATTGAATTCATGTGGAACCGTAAGATAACTGCTTGTTCCTCTATGATGACTAGTGTTTGTATTACATCGGATTATTGCATAACAACTCATTCTGACGCTCGTTTCGACCCCAACATTATCCATGTAAACATGCTCTGAATGCATAGAAAGGGTCGGCCTGCTGCGAGTGTGAGTCATGTGTGACGTTAAGATACCACGTGATCGCCTAGCTCATTAAAATTTTATTTTCCGCGGGAATCGCTACACAGACAGGTTTAAAATCGAATTTATGCTACAAATGTATTTTTCTGTATTTTTTTAATGTTCTCGAATGTTACATGCAATATTAAACTTTCTGTACACATGGAAAACGGATTTTAGCTAATGTCTTGTTTTTATTTCCTTTAATGTACAGTCCCATTGGTTTCAGGAAGCCAAATTTCAATCCGACGCCACCGAAATCGACGTCAAAAACAGCCGTCTGGCACTGGGAGTTAGACGGCGTGCCAACGACTGTGATGTTCTCGGTTGAACGCAACGAAGTCTGGTGTAACGGCGAAGTCGTCGATACTACGGTGAGTTCACGGTCGATACAACGGTGAGATCACGGTCGATACTACGGTGAGTTCACGGTCGATACATTAAAGGGAAACAAAAGGCATCTTTTGGGCCGAAGCGGTTAATAAAAACTTACCATTAGCAACTACAATCAAGAATATTATGCAGTTTACAAGAATAACATTGTTTAAGACACGTACTTTAAATAGCACAGGGAGCGCCATTGTGATAGAAAGCCTGACGTCACCAGTTCCTACCCACTGCGACGATTACAGCGAAATGCAAGTCGCAAAGTTACTATTTGATATCGATATTGAACTTGTTTTTAGTTGGCATAAATTATATAAAAACAAAACACACCTGGTAACAATGAATGCCAGGACGCCAGAAAATAATAAACTGTTTGCAGCAACTGGATGCCCTAAATGCTATGCGATATCATATTATTATACGTAGTTGTAGATGGTGTGCATAATAATAACTTATACATCTATTCACTATGTATAAATAATACATATCAAAACAATACAATATTTAGACTGGTAAATTCATATAATTAAGACATTTCACATATTTATTTCACACGACTAACGATTTTAGCTCATTCAATTTTGTGGACTATAATAGTATTTCTTATCGTAGCAGTTGGTTGTCATTTGTTTTTAAAACACTGAAATGTTCGTCTACCATTGTGGACGTGATTACGCAAACAATACTTTTGTTGTTATTGCAAACGCCTTGTTTTGACAGTCTTGATCGCGTCTTGTCATTTGTTTTTAAAACACTGAAATGTTCGTCTACCATTGTGGACGTGATTACGCAAACAATACTTTTGTTGTTATTGCAAACGCCTTGTTTTGACAGTCGTGATCGCGTCTTGTCATTTGTTTTTAAAACACTGAAATGTTCGTCTACCATTGTGGACGTGATTACGCAAACAATACTTTTGTTGTTATTGCAAACGCCTTGTTTTGACAGTCGTGATCGCGTCTTGTCATTTGTTTTTAAAACACTGAAATGTTCGTCTACCATTGATCGACGTCTTGTCATTACGCAAACAATACTTTTGTTGTTATTGCAAACGCCTTGTTTTGACAGTCTTGATCGCGTCTTGTCATTTGTTTTTAAAACACTGAAATGTTCGTCTACCATTGTGGACGTGATTACGCAAACAATACTTTTGTTGTTATTGCAAACGCCTTGTTTTGACAGTCTTGATCGCGTCTTGTCATTTGTTTTTAAAACACTGAAATGTTCGTCTACCATTGTGGACGTGATTACGCAAACAATACTTTTGCAAGAATTTGTTTTTAAAACACTGAAATGTTCGTCTACCATTGTGGACGTGATTACGCAAACAATACTTTTGTTGTTATTGCAAACGCCTTGTTTTGACAGTCTTGATCGCGTCTTGAAGGCAAGAAATAGTATCGCAGTAATCGAACGAGTGATTATGAAATCGAAACTCCTATTGTACAGACCGTATTGCAAGCGCGGCAGTTTAACCAGCAAGACGACCAAAGTAAATTATTCTCTCGATAATTTTAACAAACTCACGCTTAATTATATTGTGCTTATTTAGAATATGGGATTACTTCGATTGCGCCATTAGAAAGTACATATTATGGAGTAACCGTAGTAATTGAGTAATTCCTATCTTATTCAATTACATTTTTCATTATTATTATTATTACTACTACTACTAATATTGGCATTCACACCGTACAACTGAGGAGGTGGATGAAGTCACTGGAATAGGGTGGTGGACACATAGGGTGGTGGTGGTGGACACATAGGGTGGTGGACACATAGGGTAGTGGACAACGACGTGGTAATCTTACATCAGATTGACCTAAATGTTTGCCGCCAGACTTAAATAAATTTGTTGAATCCAACCAACTTCTTCCTAACTATCATTTAATATATATAAATGCTGATAAAGTAGTCCATCTCTTAAGCGGCCACCTCTCCAACGGTCACTCGTCAACAGCGTTCAGATTTTATCATTAAAAATAACTCTTATTGAGCGGCCACCTCCCCAAAGAGACCAGCGACTCGCTTTTCAGGCCATTTTACCCATCGACTACTGCTACTTACCAGCTGTAAAACGTTTCCATGCGGACTAGATGGTTTATGGCTGGGCGCGGCCATATTTCGGCTGCGCTACTTTAATATAAATAATGATAATATATATTACGTTCTGTGTGTAAGGTAGAAGGCTGACTAGTTGTCCCCCGTAGAGCGTCAAACGGTTTTGTACACCCAGAGTGCCTTTACAAAAAAATATATTGCCATGTTGTCTAGCGCCTTTGTTGCAAACAAACATTTACTTTTTTATTTATTATCCCTCATGAATTACTGTTGTGGCACAGAGCCATCTGCAGATTTTAGCGTCGGTTACGGTGACAAAATGCGTTTAAAACACGCTTACTGGAGATGCATAATAACGCACCCAATCCACAATTAACTATGCGTTCTGAATGGTTGGATGAGATAGTATAAACTATTTATATATTATTATTATCGACTATGAGGATGATTATTGTACATTTTACCAGTTAAACTACAAATACGATTACGTGTTACTAAAACGGCTAATCGTTGCTTTTAACTTGTTTATGTACAGCTTCCCGGTTGTTACCATATATATAGGATAACACACTAACAGCTGGAACAGGTGTAAACAATGTAATTGGTAATTGATTTGCCCCCGTGGGCAACATCATCCTGATTGTAAACATGAATGTAATTAAACTTAAATTAATTTGCCCTACCTTTTTGAACAATGTTATTGAGTACGAGGGTAACTACTTAATTACCTGTAGTACTCAAAGGGAAACTCCTGTGCTATGGTGGACCATAAAATAGCGCATTTACATTCACAGTTGCACCAGTATATGCGGTTAATACAGCGAGCTTGCGAAATGGAACTATTATCGCTCAACACTTCGTCACACCAAAATTGATTACGCTAAGAGTGTCATAAAACGCTCACTTCCATCATAGTTTACACGTTTTGTAGCTTACGTGTTGTTGAGTGACGCGTTTGCGTCGAACACGAGATAGGAATATCACTAAATGGAGTAACTAATTTAAGTAAATCTACTGCCAGATGACAATCGTTATTGATTTTCCAGGACGTATTCTGTAGGTTTGAACGCGGAGACAGATAGCGTTCTACACCCGAATTCTAATTAAATTAATTAATAATAAACGACAATGTAACTGTGTTGAACTTTCAGGAAACTTTCTCCTGATTTGACGGCGGTATCTCGTTATTATATTGTTATTAGCCCTATATCCAAAATACATCAATTATTATTAGTATTATTATTACTAGCATTTCTATAGCGCCATACCTCCGGGACCAGCCCGTTCATAGGCGCGTACACACATTATAAGACGTACATGTACATTACAAGATTGTATATATATAATGTGACCAACATACATGACATATTTGCACAAATATTAATATAATTAAGAAAGAGAATATACATTATGATAACATTTATTATTATAAAATTGTATTAAAAGATAAATAATAATAAATAAATTAGAATACATTATATACTAGAAATAAATTTATTGATTAAATACATATTCATAAAAAGTGTCCTACAGCACAGTTCCTCAGTCGATGTACGCCTGCTTAAATAGATACGTTATAAGGCAAGTTTTGAATTTATCCAGTCTCTATTTGACGAACGTTTATTGGTAGAGCGTTCCAGAGCGTAGGCCCAGACACGGAGAAAGCTCGTCTGCCGTAGCCCTCTAAGTTGTACCGCGGGACTACAAGCAGATGTAGATCAGCAGATCGGAGGTTGCGGGTGGGCGTATACGGTATTATGAGATCTTGGATATACGCTGGAGCAAGACCACGTAAAGCCGTGAAAACAAGGACCAGCAGTTTGTATTGGTTACGCCAGCGAAGTGGAAGCCAATGCAGTTCGACCAGCACAGGTGTTATGTGCTGGTGCTTTCGGTGTCTTGAAATTAGTCTTGCTGCCGAGTTCTGTACCATCTGCAATTTGTTCATAAGTGTCTCGGTGATGCCGTACAGGACCGCGTTACTGTAGTCCAGCTGCGATGTCACCAGGGCGTGGACTAGTGTCTTACATGCATCAGTAGTAAGACAATGTCTTATTTTATAAATTGCGTAGAGATGGTAGTACGCTGACTTGGACATATGTGACACGTGTGACGACATTGTTAGTCCAGAGTCGATTGTAATCCCGATGTTGCGGATGGTCGGTGACGGAACAATGTTACATCCGCATACACTAACACGATGCCTTCAATGCCTATGCTGCGCAGCTGGTTGATTAATATCGAGTGGTCAACAATATCAAACGCCGCACTCATATCGAACAGCACTGCCAGCACACCTTTCCTTTTGTCAAGGGAATGGAGATGGTCATTCTGAATGCGCACCAGTGCTGTATCAGTGCTGTGATGTTGTCTGACATGCACTTTGGAAAATGTCCATCAAATTGTTGTCGTCTAGATGCTGGCGAAGTTGGCCTGCTACGTGGCGCTCCAGTAACTTTGAAACAAATGACAAGTTCGATATAGGCCGGTAGTTGTTCATCGAGTCTGAATCAAGGTTTGGTTTCTTTAATAGTGGTGTGATCACAGCATGTTTGAAGTTGGCCGGCACGGACCCCGACTCGAGCGACATGTTGATGATTGTAGCTAATGTCGGCGCAAGAATATCAATGTTGGTTTTCACGAGTGAGGTAGGAAGTGGATCGAGCGCGCTTGATTTTGTTGGACACTTCCTTACCAAAGAGAGAACGCCGTCTGTGGTGATGCCGTAAAACGCATTGACTGTGCACGACTGTTCACAATGCACGTACTCAGTGTTGACAGTTTGCAGGCGTTTACTCGCTAACTGGCTGTGAATGTATAATACTTTGCGTGTGAAATGCACGAGAAAGTCATCTGCCAGTTGTGCTATACCAGACACAAGACTGGGCTATTTTGGAGTAGTTTTTCTCTTCATCAAGTCATCCATGATCCTGAACAGTGCTTTGTTGTTACGTGCACATTCATCAATTTTTGTTGTGTAGAATTTGGCTTTCACAGACTGTATTTGTTGTTTGTAAGTTTCACGCTGTCCAGTGTAGATGTCTCGGTGAATCTGCAGCTGTGTCAGTCTTCATTTCCGCTCTGCTTGTCGGAGCTTTCGCTTAGCAAGCGATAATTCCATTGTGTGCCAAGGCGTGTTGGGGCGCACAGTAATTGACCGTGTGATCAACGGAGCGTGGCTGTCTAACAGTTCTTGCAAGGAAGTGTCGTACTGTTGCGACAAGTCTGCAATGTTGTTACACGGGCGTGTTGCCAGGTGTGAAAGTTCGAAATCTGATCTGAAATTCGTGGGATTAATCGCAGCATATTTTTGATAAGAAACCCGCTTCTTTGTTCGGTTCGGCTTTGGTGTTTGGAGCCGGCAGTGTACAGCGTGGTGATCGGTGAGCAGGGATCCCACCGTCACTGATGTCAGAATGCTTCCTGACGATGGTGAAATTACTAGGTCCAAAATATTGCCGATGGTGTGTGTCGGATCACGAACATGTTGCTGCAAGTTGGTGACGTGCAGGAGATCAGATAAGTCGTTTGAGTCTTTATTTCCGGCCTTTCCATAGTGGATGTTAAAATCGCCCACGATAATTAGTCCAGTCAACTGTGCTGTGAAAAGTTCCAGGAGATTGGTGAACTCGGCCATAAACGTTTTGAAAGAAACACCGCCTCGGCCTGTGGATGGAGGTCTGTAAACGAGTAATAACCTGATAACACTTGATGGTGTAGCAAACACCACCTCGATGCACTGGAAGGACAATGCTGGCCAGTGTCGCGATAAGACTTGTGTAAAACACCGATTCCCCCACCTCGTCGGTCGGACCGATGTTGGTGGACGAAGTTGTATCCATCCGGGGCCAACTTGCTGGTGTTTGGAATGTCCTTAGGGTCATCTGTCAGCCACGTCTCTGTAAGCGCGATGGTGTCAAGATCATGTTCGTGGATATAATCGGTAATGAATTCAGTTTTGTTCCTGACGGATCTTGCATTTAGCAGAGCAAGGTTTGTGCAGTTGCAAGGATTGTATGGTAATGTCAGAGTAATCAAGTTGTCACGTCGAGGTACAGGCTTAATGGGAGTTGTTGGTCGCGCTGACACAAGTACACGTATCGGACGTTGTTTGCGTGCACCCCCACGACAACCTCGATGGGTGGGCCGATGGAGTGCCACCCCCGCTTCACAAGCAGCTCTCCAGGCAGCATTGTTGAGCCGAATGTGACTGTGACCGCTGGGCCGTAACCGATACTGGCAGTTTTGGGTCATGCTGGGCGTGTAAACAATGTTCTCTTTGTCCGGGTTACACATGACCGATCACAAGCTTGTCAATGTCACACAGGTGCAATCGCAAATGTCAAATGTAAGTCGGTTAAAATAGTAAAAAGTCACAAAACACTTGATAACACCATTTAGTCCAGTGTCCTCTTGGTGTATTCATAAAATATATGTACAAACTTGAGTGCTGTAGATTGGCTAGAACTGGTAAAATCCTCAATATATCCAGATAGCATCTATAGGTGCAGCCACATAGGCGCAGACCATTATTAATTGTAATGTACACATTACAACACTTATATTATTCTTTCATATGGATTTCTCTTGGTTTTATAGTTCAGACGGATCTACGCCAGAGAATATATCCAAATTAAATTATACTACGTTATAAATAATAACATAATTATACGTTCTTCATTATGACTTCTTCGAGTTTGACTGTGGATATGGGCATATGTCGCATCGCTAACCGAATTAAATAAATAATACGGCATCCCACGAGGACTTCTCTGTGGTTGACGGTGGATACGGAGTTTTGCTACTGCAGTTATATATCTGTTAAATAAATAATAATAAATAATTGCATAATTAAACAGCATACTTACAGGAGGACGTTCCCGGTTTAAACATTTATTCGGAATAAATAACAATATACTTATATTATTATTCTTCCCAGAATATATCTCGTGGTTTGACGGTGGAATCTCGTCAGAGTTATACATCTTAATTAAATATATAATAGCAAATGATAACATAACTATGTTGTTCTTCCATGAAAACTTCTCAGCATAGGTATGACGACAGAACTTCGCAAGAGTTGTACGTCCGAACTAAATACATAATAGTACCTGATAACATAATTATGATGTTCTTCCATTAAGGTTTCTATATGTTTGACGAGTTATATATCCAAATTAAATATAAATTATTAATAATAATAAATACAAATATAATTATGTTATGTTTTCAAGAGAACTTGTCTTGGTTTCACGGCGGTGAATGACTAACGCTAGAGTTCTACATCCGAATTAAATATACTAATAAATAATAACATAGATAATAATATCATATTTTATTTTCAGATGGCGCCTCTCTAGAGTTCTTCACCCGAGTTAAATATAACAATAGTTACTATTAGTATTACTACTAATATTATGATTTTTATAAAATAATTTATTGTATTCTTCCAGGAGGACTTCTCCGGGTTTGACAGCGGGGACGGAGCCTCGCTAGAGTTCTTCATACTCATCGACGAGACCGGCACGTGCCACCAGGCGAGCATCCGGCGGTCAAGGCCGGACGGCACGGCGGGGGCGAGTCACCAGCGCCTCACGCACGATCTGTTCGTTGACGGCTATATGATCATCGAACACGGCAACGAGTCTCGGCCGGGCAGTGTTGTCGGCCCGCCCCCCTACACGACCCCCGAACCCCCGCCTTACGAGTTCGCTGTGAGCGACATAGCGCCCCTGCACCACGAAGAGAAGAAGACCAAGTAGGCGACGTCCGCTTGATCCAAGATGGTCGCCACAAGATGGCCGCCATCTTAAGATGGCCGCCACAAGATGGCCGCCGCCTTTACCGCTGACTGTGATAGCTGATGTCACGGTTGTTTTGTCGTTGTTCACTGATTTATTTAACGATGGCATCTACCGTGTGGTTAAGACGATACTACCGCATCATGTTGATAGTAGGGGGAAACAGATTATATGACCCCCCAATGGTCTGGTTCTTACAGTACAACCTCAGTAACGCAGCCACCTCGCAATTAGGGTCACCCTATGGTACAGTCCCGAGGCTGACCTTAATAGTGAGGTCCCATTGAATTACACGTATTTTTTTCTCTCCAGATTTTCCCCCTTGAGCATGCCCACTGTCACGCATTGTATGCATACATGACGGAACGCTATGTCACATCAACCGGCAAAGACACCTTCCGATATTGATTTCATTTAGAACACATGTTAGGTCTTTCTTGTCACAAACTCGCCGAATTCCAGATAAATTATTTAGTTTTTAAAGCTAATGCATACTGATGATCGCAGATTGTTAAATTTCACGTTACCTTTTTCGACAGTGCACCCGGATAGCTGTTCTGTTTAATATCACAGCTCATTCTATGTGCGTGTTCTTCCTCTTTGGTTCCTGTACACGGATGAGGCCAGGTGTAGTAGTGTTGAACCATTCGCCATTTCAACTCGACGTCGATGACAACGTGCTTATATATTTTGTTTGATGTAATGTTTCTTCGCTCGAGCTAATCAGAAAGATATAGTTGTTTTATACATATACTTACTATGAATGCGTAGGTTTGTTGTTTTATTTTGACGTGTTCTTCATGTTCGTGACACCGCGATGCATACTTGTCGTAGCAGGGGCAGTAGCGTGCTTGTTGTGTTCCGTGTATTACGTGACAACATTTTTAACATGATATGTTATTACGCTATCTTTGGCGCATTATACTAGTATCTCCGTTGAGCCGCCGATGAACACTTGCCTTTTTCTATGTGCTTTGACTTGCTTGAACCGTTCGCCTGTGATCTACCAATTGGCGATGCATTTCAGAAAGCGCAACTACAGTTAATTTGAGTTATGTACTTATGTTTCTCACACCTGAGAGTTGAACCTACGCAGAGCCCACTGTGAAATCGAATTTAGACAGATACAACTACTGTAGTTGCCATAACTGCTGCCCTAGATTTGTTGTCGTAGGTGGATCTAATATTGCTTCTTATCTACTTACTACAAGTTGCCACGGTATCTGGCGCTAGCAGGTTGCGGTGACACTCTCGTTGTCCTTTGCAAATAATGATATAACTATTCCCTGCCGCAATCATCCTATCACTGCCTACTACTGCCCTAAAGCAGTCAACTAATTGTAATATTTTTATTTTAACAAGATATTAGAAAGGCATTTAAAATATATATAAAAAGATTACTATTCATAGGGGCAACATCCATAAGACACGTGATGGTCAAGATTCCAAATGTGCTTTTCTGGACGTGGTCCAATCACCTTAGTTATGTTATGTTACATTTTCACGCTACCGACATTTACAAAATAATGGGTCCATTCGTTTATATACTTGTCTTCTTATAATCTATGTATACATATATTACTTTTCCTAATGCCATATCGTCTAGTTCATGCACCTTCTTTGAGTTTCAAGAACATCATGTTGTATTTTCTTTGTATGCCTGTTTGTTTGTATATATTCTTGCTACTACATCCAACATTTCTTTAACTCCTCACGTTCAATATCACGTGGCAACATTGACAAAACAATTATTCATATAAAACCAGAGAACCATTTCACACACTACGACATGTGCTCGTAAGGAAAATTCATCACCTATCAGTTTTTTGTTAAATATTAGGAGATTGTTTTCAAAATCAGAAAGCCGTCGTTGTATCATTGAGGACGCTATTTCTGTCACAGAGCTGCGAATGACCTGGTGTCGCGTCCTCGTGTTGCCAGTTTTCAGTACACAATATCACAGTTAAGGAGCAAAACTGGACGTGTGAGCTTATAGGCATCCCAGTTAGTGAAGCGGTCGCTAGGCAATGAACCGTTTCAGGATGTCATACACTGGGACACTAATGCTGTGTTCCAATCACCTCGTGTATATGACGAATACCATATGGTGAACTCGAACGTTGACGATCATTTCCACACCACCACTGCTAAATTTGGTGACATAGGGGGTCACGAAGTCGTATTTACGCTAAACGTGAGCTCATAAAAAATACTGAAGATGTTTAAAGAAACGAGGTATCATTTTAAAGTTCATATTATGTAGCTTTCAAAAATGGTACAAAATAGCTATTTCACAATTTTGCAACTGAATACTCACTCTACTGTGACAGGTGTGACATTTCACCTGCAAAAAAACGAACGTGACCAGAGAGTGCGCAAATTCAAAATAGGTCACGTGACACCTGCAGTAGACGTGAAATGTGACTGGCTTGGCGTCCTGTTAATTTGCTTTTGCTGTCCGACGCTCCTCATCACGAGGGAAGTTCAGATTATCAGTAATGTCTCCACCGTTGAAATACGGTTTTAGTAATCAATCGTCAATGTTTAAAGATGATGGGTATATCTGGGAGATATTGTTTATTTATATTATTACGCTACAACTGTTATAGACAATGTGAATATCAATTGATGTTGGTGTTGACGTTCAAATCATCCCACCGTAGTTGTACGAACTACGGTAGATTTTTGAACCTATATTCGAACTCTGTAGTGGTTTGTCAGGTTAATGACTGGTAACAATTCTTAGACACATTACTTGCAGTGTAGTGTTTTGAACTTAGGCTGAAAACTCTGCACATTTTCCAACCTAAGCAGTATTATAGATGGTGGGTATTTTGAACTTTCTACACCGGAACAATTCCGATTTACCTTGGTTCGATTTCATCAATAATAAAATATAATTATTATGAATAGTATTGATACTACATAGATGATACTGAGCGGACGTATTCCTTGCTGCAGTATTTGCAGTAATACCCGTCACGAGTAACCCCAGATAAACATGCATTTAGGTAATTATTTTTTTCATTTCTAAAAGCTTCGGACACGTCTAAACGTTTGCCCAATTTATTTTATCAATCGGGAAATCCGTCTGACCTAACAATGCCAGTGAATATCGGTGTTCATGTCTAGTGGTTTTATAAAGCAACTGGATCGACTCTAATATACATTATCAGTGATGTAAAATTGCATTCATCTTTATTAACTCAGATGAATCAGTTTAGTATCCATACTCTATACTACTATGTTATTCGTACTCTATACTACTATGTTGTCTGAAGTGTTTGGCTTGAGTGTTACGTTCTTGTGGGCCATGAATTTGAAATCCGTCCTGTCTTCAGTGACAATAATTATATATTACGTGTTGAGTGAACGAATAAACATTGTAAAATGGGCATAATCTTTGACGTTCACTTTGTTTCCTTTAGCTTAATTGGAAGCACATATCACTAGCTGTTACATATCATAGGTTACTAATTTTGATAGAATGGAGGGAATGAAAGAGAGAGAGAGAGGGAGAGGGAGAGGGAGAGGGAGAGGGAGAGGGAGAGGGAGAGGGAGAGGGAGAGGGAGAGGGAGAGGGAGACCGATATAGCGAAAAAGCGAGAGAGCGAGGCAGAGAGAGAGAGAGAGACAGACAGGCAGACAGTGACAGAGACAGACAGGCAGACAAACAGAAAAGCATGGGGGGAGCCGAATCCTGTCAAATTATCCATATTGATTTGTGACGTATTGTGACACGAAAACTGTCAACTTCCGCAGCAATCCTTTAACCGTTTCAATTGATCTAATGGCGATGTCCTACTACACGAACTGTTAGTGCGATAACAGTCGTATCAATAATTAACCATAATTAATGGGTGTCAATTTAATTAAATCACCTCTACTCGAATGTGTAGTATGTGTGCGTGTGCGTTCGTGTGCATATGCGTGTATGTATGTGTGTGTGTGCGCGCGCGCGTGAGTGCATCCACCACTGTCTAAATCCAAGTACTCGTTCATTCAGCTCAATGAACTGAAGCAATGTAGAGTGAACGAAATTGTCCTAGGTTCGACACGGCAGTATAGGATTCGAACCCGTGTTCTCTCGGTCGAGAACCTCAATCCACTGCCACACTGCCCAAGCAAGAATAGGAGTAACTTATGAGAATTCGTGTGTTCAACAAATGGTGCGCTACCAGATAGAGCCTAAAAAATCGAAGTGACGTTGAAATAGAAGCATTGAGTGTGGCTCGTATGGCGCCATCTAGAAAACGTTCGGTGTCTGACATTTTGGTTAGTTTGCTGCACAATCTGTGGCGCCACTGGTTTGTACGTTGCATGGAAGGAAAATTCAGGTTAGATCAGATTTTCAGGTGGTGTTTCATATAATTAATATCTCTCAGTTCTGACATAATTCAATTGCTCTCCTCTGTATTCTTATCTTCGTATCTTCATGGCGTCTAAGCTTGCAAACAATAGTCTAAATGAGACCCATTTCATCCAGGCATATATAGATGTAATTAGTTTTTATTATTATAATTTGGCGGGAATATTGGCGGATCTGGATCGTGGAGAACTGTTGGTGCAGAAAAGGTGAAAAATACGTGGAAATATTGATCGATAAGTATTATTGTTACCTTTAAATTATTCATAAAGTAGCACTAGACATATATTTTGCTTAAAGTTAGTTAGTTAAAGTGCTTAAAACACTTTTGTCTAGTGAGTGATAATAGGGTAACTTAGCCTTCGATAAGTTTGTAAACAAGTTTTAGCAATCCTGATTATGCGGTAGAAAATGTAGGAGATAAAGTAACAAACATAAAACTACTTACATAAGATAATCTCTGTGTAAGCCAGTACCTGCTAGATACTTTGACTAGGTACCATTGCTGTTGTTAAAATTAAGCGAGGGCGTTAGTCGGGTGAACTCCAGTTTGTTTATGTAGCTAGTGTCCCACGTATTCGCTAGGGCGCGGTAACGTTAGCATTCGTGATAGGATAGATAGCATGCAGCTGTGTAATTAAAATCTGCTATACTATCAATGGTGCATTGTACACAGGAAACAGTCTTTATAAAGACTAAGATAGTTAAGTTATTAAATAAATTCCGATATGGCGCTTGCAAGCGGCAAGTCAAGGCAAAGCGACACTTGGTGTGCGATCATTGCCACGGCTGGGTGGATTTTGCCCTGTCCAGCTGTGGGAAGCCATGGGCAGAAACCAAGGAGGAGGGATTCTTCTTTCAGTGCGTGGGGTGTTGGAAGGTGGAGTGTCTGCAGAAGGAGATAGTTAGGTTGACAGATATTGTGAAGGGGGATGAGAATTAGCTAGGAGACAGGTGGAATGGAGATAGGCGAGAGGGGGAGAGTTGGGAATACTCTATTCTGAGGCAGTGATTGAAGGGGCAATGAGAAAAATGAGGGTGTTCATGGGCGACTCAATTCTGAGAAAGACAGATCAGATATTAAGCGAGGGGGGACGTCGTTGTTTGTCTACCGGGGGCTAGGATTGAACATGTGACTGAAAGGGTAGAGAAGGTATTGGGGCAAGGCAAGGGGGACTATACTAGTACACGTAGGGACAAACAATGCAAACAGGGAGGGAACAACAGGGATAGTGCAGACGTGCAGACAATTAGTGAGAAAGCTAAAGAAGACAATAGTTGAACAGATTATTTACTCAGAAATGTTGCCAGGAAGGGGGCTAACATATAGAAACTGCAAGAAGGTGGCACTAGTTGAGCATATGTGTGAAGATGAGGGGGTGGGATTCACAGATTTATGGGGATACTTTCTTGGGAGGGAAGATATGTACATGAGAGATGGCCTCCATCTAAGTGGAAAGGGGACAGCAGTTTTCTCAGAGAACCTGCTGCGATATGTTGACAGTGGGACAGATTGCATTTATTTAAACAGGATTCGCAGGAGTGACTCACAGAGAAGCTTGAAACTGGATGCATGTATAAAGACAGCACAAATCAATCAGCAAAGAACAGTCTGGAAAACTGTTCTGAAGCTGGATATAAAATGTATTTGTTTAAATGCAAAGAGTATAGTAAACAAAATAAATGAACTAAACAATATGGTAGAAGATATTGACCCTCACGTAATAGGTATAACCGAATCATGTGCCACACCGATATATCAGATGCCGAATAGGGACTGACAGGATATGTAATGTTTAGGAAGATACAATATGAAGAAGGGGAGGTGGAGTTATATTATATATTAAAGAATATATCCAGGCTTATGAAATAAATTAGAAAGAGAAGCAGATTGCGAAGAAGCTGTTTGGTGTAACATAGTTACAGGAAACTCAACGTTAACGGTTGGGTTAGTTTATAGAAGTCCAAATATAAGCATGGAAGAAGAGAATGGAAAAGTACAAAACGCTACAAGGGAAGTGAGCAAACGGGACTGTATTATTATGGAAAAATTTCCAAAAGGGAAGATATCAAGATATGAGGAAATATTTAACAAAGATAGACTGAAATACCACTCTGACGAAAAAGACAGCAACAGAATGCTAGAATATCTTAAAGAGTGAAATTGAGTGCATCGTCGATAAATTTGTTCTCTTTAAGAAACAAGAGAAACCGTCCAAAAAGAAACATTTATCGAAACAAGCCATACAAAAAATTAAGTACTAACAAATGATGTGGGAGTCATATAGATGTACTCGAAATGATGAAGACTACAACAGTTATAAAGAAGCACTTAACCAAGCTACAGCTGAAGTTAGAATTTCAAAGAGAAGCTATGAACAACAATTAGCTAGTAATATAAAACATGACAGCAAGAGTTTGTATGCGTATGTTCGAAGCAAACAGAAAGTTCAAGATAAGGTCGGTCCTCTACAAGATAGTGCTGGAAATATAATATCAGAGGGATTCTTAATGCAGAAGACCTGAATGAGTATTTTAGTTCAGTGTTTACCAGGGAAGATATGAGTTCACTGCCAGTACCAGAGGCTAAGTTAGTAGTAATGGCGTTCTCCCCAACACGGGTCATGACCCGAGATCAAAGGGTTTTTCGCTTTTTATAAGTAGAATTCCTGCGTTTTTTAGCAGTCGTGTGGATTCGAATGGAATGTTACTTATAAAAAACTTGGAATGTAAAAAAAACGTGATTGACAGGTCCACGGAAGAAAGAGTGTGTCGACATCTAGTGACTAATTAGGTAATTAATTAGGTACTAATTAGCAACAAGTGAGTAGTGCATTCACTGGAGGGCAGCACTAGCAATAAGTAAAAATAGTAATTCGACATCTAGTGACTAATTAGATAATTAATTAGGTACTAATTAGCAACAAGTGAGTAGTGCATTCACTGGAGGGGAGCATTAGCAATAAGTAAAAATAGTAATTCTCAACTAATCAGTATCAATTAGGTATACGGGGGTGTATGTGAAGTGGGAAAGCTTCTAGGTGCTTCTAGTCACGTGTGCGTACTAATTAGTGACGTCACTAATTAGACCACCCAGAAGTGTTCACGAACGTGTGCTGACATCTAGTGAGTACTAATTAATTAGTCACTAATTAGCAACTAATTAGTGAATAGTTTATTCACTGGAGGGCAGCACTATTGATTAGTGATTATTGATTATTGATCGATTATCGATTATAATCGATTGTTGATTGATTATTGATTATCTATTATTGCTTGATTATTGATTATCGATTATCGATTATTGATTGATCATCGATTAAAGCAGTGGTGTTAATTAATTAGTCACGTGTGTGTAAGGTTATATAAAGGATAAGCATGTGTGCTGACCTCTAGTGACTGAAATGAAATAAAGTACACAGTGGCGCTTCTAGTGAAGAAATCAGACACTTATGTGTAAGGTTATATAGTGGTTTCGTGTGAGGTGATGTAGTCAGTAGCGTCCGTTTCTAGATATGGAGCCTATATAGGAGCAAACATAAAATTAATCGATAATTGTAGTGCTGACATCTAATGACTATAATATAATCAATAGTCGATGACTATATATATATATACATATATATATATATATATATATATATAGCGTATGGTTATGTGCGTGGTTATGACGTATGCGTGGTCAAATGTGTGGTTATGAGGTATGCGTGGTTATATGTGTGGTTATGAGGTAGTGACGTTTGCAATGAAATAAATACACTGTATTGCGAATATTTGTATTTATTGTAGGTTCCTGTGCAAGCTATATGAAGTTTACAACTTCAGCTTAATAACAATGCCACTAAAAGAATGTACTTATGTGTAAGGTTATATAGTGGTTACGTGTGAGGTGATGTAGTCAGTAGCGTCCGAAATAAAGTACACAGTGGCGCTAGCGTCGCGTAAACAATCGCGCAGGGCTCTCATACCAGATGTGGTAGTGTAGTGCTTAGTGCTCTCGTACAAGAGGTGGTCGTGTAGTGGTTAGAGCAGTGGGCTCTGTTACCAGAGGTGGTAGTGTAGTGGTTAGAGCAGTGAATTTTCATACCAGAGGTGGAAGTGTAGAGTTTAGGGCAGTAAATTATCGAACAAGAGGTGGTAGTGTAGTGGTTAGAACAGTGGCCTCTTATACTAGAGGTGATAATGTAGTGGTTAGAGCTATCATACAGAGGTGGTAGTTTAGCGGTTAGGGCAGAAGACTCTCATACAGATGTGGTCGTGTAGTGTTTGAGCAGTGCACTCTGATACCAGATGTGGTAATGTAGTGGTTAGAGAAGCGGACTCTCATTTGAAGAGGTGATGGTGTAGTGGCTAGGGCAGTGGACTCTCTAGTGGTTAGGGCAGAATACTCTCGTATCAGAGGTGGTAGTGTAGTGGTTAGAGCAGTGCACTCTCAAATAGAGGTGGTAGTGTAGTGGTTAGAGCAGCGGACTCTCATTTGAAGAGGTGATAGTGTAGTGGCTAGGGCAGTGGACTCTCATATAGTGGTGGTCGTGTAGTGTTTGAGCAGTGGACGCAAGATATACTGCCCATTAACCTGCAATGTGTACTGCCCACTAACCTGCAAGGTATACTGCTAATATTGAGGTGGTCGTGTAGTGTTCGAGCAGTGAACTCTCATACCAGAGGCGGGAGTGTAGTGGTTAGAGCAGTGGGCTCTCTTACCAGAGGTGGTAGTGTAGTGGTTAGAGCAGTGAATTCTCCTACCAGAGGTGGTAGTGTAGTGCTTAGGGCAGTGGACTCTCGTACAAGAGGTGGTAGTGCAGTGGTTAGAGCAGTGGCATCTTATACCAGAGGTGATAGTGTAGTGGTTAGTGCTCTCATACTGAGTTATTAAGTTTAGCGGTTAGGGCAGAAGACTCTCGTACCAGAGGTGGTAGTGTAGTGGCTAGGGCAGTGGACAAGTAGGTGGTAGTGTAGTGCTTAGGGCAGTGGACCCTCGTACAAGAGGTGGTAGTGTAGTGGTTAGAGCAGTGGCCTCTTATACCAGAGGTGATAGTGTAGTGGTTAGTGCTCTCATACAGAGGTGGTAGTTTAGCGCTTAGGGCAGAAGACTCTCGTACCAGAGGTGATAGTGTAGTGGTTAGAGCAGTGAATTCTCATACCAGAGGTGGAAGTGTAGAGCTTAGGGCAGTAAATTCTCGAACAAGAGGTGGTAGTGTAGTAGTTAGAACAGTGGCTTCTTATACTAGACGTGATAGTGTAGTGGTTAGAGCTCTCATACAGAGGTGGAAGTTTAGCGGTTAGGGCAGAAGACTCTCATACAGATGTGGTCGTGTAGTGTTTGAGCAGTGCACTCTGATACCAGATGTGGTAATGTAGTGGTTAGAGAAGCGGACTCTCATTTGAAGAGGTGATGGTGTAGTGGCTAGGGCAGTGGACTCTCTAGTGGTTAGGGCAGAAGACTCTCGTATCAGAGGTGGTAGTGTAGTGGTTAGAGCAGTGCACTCTCAAATAGAGGTGGTAGAGAAGCGGACTCTCATTTGTAAAGGTGATAGTGTAGTGGCTAGGGCAGTGGACTCTCATATAGTGGTGGTCGTGTAGTGTTTGAGCAGTGGACGCAAGGTATACTGCCCATTAACCTGCAATGTGTACTGCCCACTATCCTGCAAGGTATACTGCTAACTAACCCGCAAGGTATGCAAGGTGACCTTGGGAGAACGGTGCTGGATGGGAGGTTGTTAGGCGTGGTTTAGGGGCCTCCACCCCCACAGCGGACTCTGATACCAGAGGCGGGAGTGTAGTGGTTAGAGCAGTAGGCTCTCTTACCAGAGGTGGTAGTGTAGTTATTAGGGCTCTCATACCAGATGTGGTAGTGTAGTGCTTAGGGCAGTGGACTTTCGTACAAGAGGTGGTGGTGTAGTGGTTAGTGCTCTCATACTGAGGTGGTCGTGTAGTGTTTGAGCAGTGAACTCTCATACCAGAGACGGGAGTGTAGTGGTTAGAGCAGTGGACTCTCTTACCAGAGGTGGTAGTGTAGTGGTTAGAGCAGTGAATTCTCATATCAGAGGTGGTAGTGTAGTGCTTAGGGCAGTGGACTCTCGTACAAGAGGTGGTAATGTAGTGGTTAGAGCAGTGGGTTCGCTTACCAGAGGTGGTAGTGTAGTTGTTAGGACTCACATACCAGATGTGGTAGTGTAGTGCTTAGGGCAGTGGACTCTCGTACAAGAGGTGGTGGTGTAGTGGTTAGAGCAGTGGCGTCTTATACCAGAGGTGGTAGTGTAGTGGTTAGTGCTCTCATACTGAGGTGGTCGTGTAGTGTTTGAGCAGTGAACTCTCATACCAGAGACGGGAGTGTAGTGGTTAGAGCAGTGAATTCTCATATCAGAGGTGGTAGTGTAGTGCTTAGGGCAGTGGACTCTCGTACAAGAGGTGGTAGTGTAGTGGTTAGAGCAGTGGCTTCTTATACCAGAGGTGATAGTGTAGTGGTTAGTGCTCTCATACAGTGGTGGTAGTGTAGTGGTTAGAGCAGTGCACTCTCAAATAGAGGTGGTAGTGTAGTGGTTAGAGCAGCGGACATGCAAGGTGACCGTGGGAGAACGGTGCTGGATGGGAGGTTGATAGGCGTGGTTTAGGCCCAAAAACGCAGGAAGGTACGTGATACTTATGTCTTAACCACTATTATGTGCTATGTACTGACGTACATTCAGGAGCGCGCGGCGTTGAGCTACTTCTACGCCAAACGTCGCGTGCTCGACGACGGCGTCATTACGGCGCCGATACTCGTATAAACAACCTACCTAACATAAGGACTACCCCTACCTACCTACCTACCTAAGGGGGCCACTTTTTTTTTTTTTTTTTTTTGTAAAATAAAAAAGGTTTAGTAGCCCCCACGACGGGGCCCCAAAACGCCCGTAGGGCGTTTTGGGGGTGGGGGCTACTGAACCTTTTTTATTTTACACAAAAAAATAACGGTCACCTTGCATGTCCGCTGCTTTAACCACTACACTACCACCTATATTTGAGAGTGCTCTGCTCTAACCTCTACACTACCACCACTGTATGAGAGTCTTCTGCCCTAACCGCTAAACTACCTCCTCTGTATGAGAGCACTAACCACTACACTATCACCTCTGGTATAAGAAGCCACTGCTCTAACCACTACACTACCACCTCTTGTACGAGAGTCCACTGCCCTAAGCACTACACTACCACCTCTGATATGAGAATTCACTGCTCTAACCACTACACTACCACCTCTGGTAAGAGAGTCCACTGCTCTAACCACTACACTCCCGTCTCTGGTATGAGAGTTTACTGCTCAAACACTACACGACCACCTCAGTATGAGAGCACTAACCACTACACTACCACTTCTGGTATAAGACGCCACTGCTCTAACCACTACACCACCACCTCTTGTACGAGAGTCCACTGCCCTAAGCACTACTCTACCACATCTGGTATGTGAGCCCTAACAACTACACTACCACCTCTGGTAAGAGAACCCACTGCTCTAACCACTACACTACCACCTCTTGTACGAGAGTCCACTGCCCTAAGCACTACACTACCACCTATGATATGAGAAATCACTGCTTCTAACCACTACACTACCACCTCTGGTAAGAGAGTCCACTGCTCTAACCACTACACTCCCGTCTCTGGTATGAGAGTCCACTGCTCAAACACTACACGACCACCTCAGTATGAGAGCACTAACCACTACACTACCACCTCTGGTATAAGACGCCACTGCTCTAACCACTACACCACCACCTCTTGTACGAAAGTCCACTGCCCTAAGCACTACACTACCACATCTGGTATGAGAGCCCTAACAACTACACTACCACCTCTGGTAAGAGAGCCCACTGCTATAAGAGTCCGCTGTGGGGGTGGTGTTCCCTGAACCACGCCTAAAATCCTCCCATCCAGCACAGTTCTCCCACGGTCACCTTGCATACCTTGCGGGTTAGTTAGCAGTATACCTTGCAGGTTAGTGGGCAGTATACATTGCAGGTTAATGGGCAGTATACCTTGCGTCCACTGCTCAAACACTACACGACCACCACTGTATGAGAGTCCACTGCCCTAGCCACTACACTATCAACTCTGGTACGAGAGTCTTCTGCCCTAAGCGCTAAACTACCACCTCTGTATGAGAGCATTAACCACTACACTATCACCTCTGGTATAAGAGGCCACTGCTCTAACCACTACACTACCACCTCTTGTACGAGAGTCCACTGCCCTAAGCACTACACTACCACCTACTTGTCCACTGCCCTAGCCACTACACTACCACCTCTGTTACGAGAGTCGTCTGCCCTAACCGCTAAACTACAACCTCAGTATTAGAGCACTAACCACTACACTATCACCTCTGGTATAAGAGGCCACTGTTCTAACCACTACACTACCACCTCTTGTACGAGAGTCCATTGCCCTAACCACTACACTACCGCCTCTGGTATGAGAGTTCACTGCTCTAACCACTACACTACCACCTCTGGTGAGAGAGTTCACTGCTCTAACCACTACACTACCACCTCTGGTAAGAGAGCCCACTGCTCTAACCACTACACTCCCGCCTCTGGTATGAGAGTTCACTGCTCAAACACTACACGACCACCTCAGTATTAGCAGTATACCTTGCAGGTTAGTGGGCAGTACACATTGCATGTTAATGGGCAATATACCTTGCGTCCACTGCTGAAACACTACACGACCACCACTGTATGAGAGTCCACTGCCCTAGCCACTACACTACCACCTCTTCAAATGAGAGTCCGCTGCTCTAACCACTACACTACCACCTCTATTTTAGAGTGCATAGCTCTAACCACTACACTACCACCTCTGATACGAGAGTCTTCTGCTCTAACCGCTAAACTACCACCTCTGTATGAGAGCACTAACCACTACACTATCAACTCTGGTATAAGAGGCCACTGCTCTAACCACTACACTACCACCTCTTGTACGAGAATTCACTGCCCTAAGCACTACACTACCATCTCTGGTATGACAATTCACTGCTCTAATCACTACACGAAAACCACTGTAAGAAAGTCCGCTGCCCTAGCCACTACACTAGAGAGTCCACTGCCCTAGCCACTACACTATCACCTCTTCAAATGAGAGTCCGCTTCTCTAACCACTACATTACCACATCTGGTATCAGAGTGCACTGCTCAAACACTACACGACCACATCTGTATGAGAGTCTTCTGCCCTAACCGCTAAACTACCACCTCTGTATGAGAGCTCTAACCACTACACTATCACCTCTAGTATAAGAGGCTACAGTTCTAACCACTACACTACCACCTCTTGTTCGAGAATTTACTGCCCTAAGCACTACACTACCACATCTGGTATGAGAGCCTTGCGCGACTGTTTACGCGACGCTAGCGCCACTGTGTACTTTATCTCGGACGCTACTGACTACATCACCTCACACGTAACCACTATATAACCTTACACATAAGTACATTCTTTTAGTGACATTGTTATTAAGCTGAAGTTGTAAACTTCATATAGCTTGCACAGGAACCTACAATAAATACAAATATTCGCAATACAGTGTATTTATTTCATTGCAAACGTCACTACCTCATAACCACACTTGATTGATTATCGATTATTGATTATTGTCGACTACCGTCAGGTGGCAGCGGTTTGTTTGTTTGCACTGGGATGGCGCAGAGGCCGTCAGGTGGCAGCGCTGTCGATGTCGACTACCGTTAGCAGCGGTTTGTTTGTTTGTTTGCACTGGGATGGCGCAGAGAAGCCGCCATTAAACTGGGGCTCACTGGGATTTTTGTACGGTCATGCTACCGCCGCTCGCTTTCTGGATGGCAGCGGATTGTTTTGGCGCTACGTTTCACTCTACAGTGGTTTGTTTTTCTCTCATGCGCAGTTTTTCGTATGTTTGTTTGTTTGCACTGGAATGGCGCAGAGGCTGTCTTACCGTTTTTCCGCCCGTCGTCAGGTGGCAGCGCTGTTGATGTCGACTACCGTTATTGGCACCGTCAGTTTGTTTGTTTGTTTGCACTGGGATGGCGCAGAGGCCGAAAGAGGCGGGTTTTGTTTTTGTTCGTACGTTTTATTAAGCATCATCGCAAGCATACTACATACATGTAAGGCTTTATGCCACAGGCAAAATAATCGGCACTTTATGCCACAGCTTCATCGTCACTAGTGATGCACATGAACGACGCGGCTTCGGGCCCGTCCCAGCCCAGTGGCGAAGGAACGACCAACAATAAAATATATATTATCTCACCGTTTCCTTTCTTATGTTCAATCCTTGCACAGCTTATTCCAAATACAAGTAACAGCTGTTACCACCGCTACACAATAATCCAGCAGCGTTATTAAATGCGCCGCGCAGAACTGTTTCCACACACTAATAATCCAGCGTCATAAAAAAGCTCCGCTCAGAACCAGCCTACTTTATCATTAAACCGCACTGCGCCCGATTAACGCTCAAACAAATTCTTCGCAGCTGCACAAAGCGCCAACAACATCCTTGCATACGACCAGCTTATTCTGACAGCGAATACCACCGCCAGCCAGCCTAACTAGGCCGCCCGATAACCTCGCTGATCTCTCGCGCCGCCAGCCACCACAGCAGCATCCGAGTAATGTAATCTAAGTGCACGCGTACCCTATTTCACTACATAATATGTAGTGAAATATTATGAAGCTTTCCTACTTCACACATAGCGCCGTATACCTAATTGGTACTAATTAGTTGGTAATTACTATTTTTACTTATTGCTAGTGCTGCCCTCCAGTGAATGCACTACTCACTTGTTGCTCATTAATACCTAATTACCTAATTAGTCACTAGATGTCGGCACACTCTCTTCCGTGGACCTGTCAATCAACCGTTTTTTTTATCAGTAGGCTGTTTTTGGACGCTACTGACTACATCACCTCACACGTAACCACTATATAACCTTACACATAAGTACATTCTTTTAGTGGCATTGTTATTAAGCTGAAGTTGTAAACTTCATATAGCTTGCACAGGAACCTACAATAAATACAAATATTCGCAATACAGTGTATTTATTTCATTGCAAACGTCACTACCTCATAACCACACATATAACCACGCATACCTCATAACCAAACATTTAACCACGCATACGTCATAACCACGCACATAACCATACGCTATATATATATATATATATAGTCATCGACTATTGATTATATTATAGTCACTAGATGTCAGCACTAAAATTATCGATTAATTTTATGTTTGCTCCTATATAGGCTCCATATCTAGAAAGGGACGCTACTGACTACATCACCTCACACGAAATCACTATATAACCTTACACATAAGTGTCTGCTTTCTTCACTAGAAGCGCCACTGTGTACTTTATTTCATTTCAGTCACTAGAGGTCAGCACACATGTTTAACCATTATATAACCTTACGCACACGTGACTAATTAATTAACACCACTGCTTTAATCGATGATCAATCAATAATCGATAATCAATCAATAATCGATAATCAGTAATCAATCAATAATCGATAATCAATCAATAATCACTAATCAATAGTGCTGCCCTCCAGTGAATAAACTATTCACTAATTAGTTGCTAATTAGTGACTAATTAATTAGTACTCACTAGATGTCAGCACACGTTCGTGAACACTTATGGGTTTAGTGACGTCACTAATTAGTACGCACACGTGACTAGAAGCACCTAGAAGCTTTCCCACTTCACATACACCCCCGTATACCCAATTGATACTAATTAGTTGAGAATTACTATTTTTACTTATTGCTAATGCTCCCCTCCAGTGAATGCACTACTCACTTGTTGCTAATTAGTACCTAATTAATTACCTAATTAGTCACTAGATGTCGAATTACTATTTTTACTTATTGCTAGTGCTGCCCTCCAGTGAATGCACTACTCACTTGTTGCTAATTAGTACCTAATTAATTACCTAATTAGTCACTAGATGTCGACACACTCTTTCTTCCGTGGACCTGTCAATAACGTTTTTTTAACATTCCAAGTTTTTTATAAGTAACATTCCATTCGACTCCACACGACTGCTAAAAAACGCAGGAATTCTACTTATAAAAAGCGAAAAACCCTTTGATCTCGGGTCATGACCCGTGTTGAGGAGAACGCCATTACTACTTAAGTTCAAGGAGGCAAATTCAGACTATTTAGGACAGTTAATTGTAACCCCAGAAATGGTAGCTAAAATAAAGCATATGAAGAATAATAAATCACCTGGAGTGGATGGGATTCCGCTCAAACTAATATTGGAAATTGCAGAACAAATTAGCATTCCGCTTGCAACAGTTTTCAATTTGTCATTTGAAGAGGGAGTGGTTCCTTTAGAATGGAAAGAAGCAAACATTATACCGTTATTTAAAAAAAGATTCGAGAAACAAGTCATACAATTATAGACCTGTGAGTTTAACATCGGTGATTTGCAAATTATTTAGAAAGAGTAATACATAACTTGATAAACCGATGTCAACATGGGTTTCAAAAAGCGAGGTCATGCTTAACAAATATGTTATGTTTTTGGAAGATAACACTACATGGGTAGACGAGTGATCACCAGTAGATATCATCTACTTAGATTTTCAAAAAGCTTTCGACTAAGCGCCACGTCAAAGATTACTGTTTAATCTAAAGGCCCATGGCATAGAAAATGGTACTATAATTAACTGGATAGAAAAATGGCTGATTGATAGAAGACAACGAGTAGTAGTTGATGGGGAGTCTTCAAACTGGAAACCAGTTTTGAGTGGGGTACTACAGGGATCAGTACTGGGACCTATATTATTCTTAATATATATCAACGATTTGGACGATGATGTAACAAGCAAGGTGTTGATATTTGCGGATGATACAAAACTGTTTAGAAGGATTAAAAGTGATGGAGATATACAGCATTTACAAGATAATCTTGACAGGTTGATCAAATGGTCTGAAAAGTGGCAAATGTTGTTCAATTTTGGGAAATGCGGAATTGCAGCTTCAAAGGGAAATCAAATCCTTGGATTAATTAAGCGAAATATAGCGTATAAGGAAAACTAACTAATAATATCGCTGTGCAAAACAATAGGTAGGCCTCATTTAGAATATATTGTATACAAGCGTGGAGGCCATACCGCAAGAAGGACATATATATGCTAGAAAGAGTACAGAGGAGAGCGACTAAAATTATACCAATACTGAGGGATCTTAGTTACGAAATACGCCTAAAAAGTGCGGCTTAACAACACTAGAGACTAGGAGATTGAGAGGAGATCAGATAGAAGTGTTTAAAATATTGAATGATTATTAAAATATTGATCGAAATACTTTTTTCTCAGTTAAGAACGATAGAAGAACTACAGGGAATGAAGTTACATTGGTAAAGGAGCAGTGTGGAGAAAGAAAGTTCTCATTTACACAAAAGGCTGTAAATGAATGGAACAGATTATCTGCTGACTGTGTGGGGGCTAGAAGCGTGAATATGTTTTAAAATAAAATGGACACATACCTCAGAAGTACGGGATACAAGTAGATAAAAGGGTTGGACTCTCGATAAACCAAAGTGCTACCTTGTCCACCTGCCATCTAGAGTTAATTATCTGGGTGGCAATCTTGTTAGTAACTGGGTCGTTGTCCGCCCCACTCCAAAATGCATCGCTTCAAATCTCACGAGATGTAGCCGCTAATCTCAGTGTATAACTTACGAGAACTGAGCGTGTCTTCCCAAGTCAGTTACGTCATGTGCGTCATCTTGTTTCTCCATTGTGTATAACAGCATTTTTTTCCGCGGGACGGTGTCATTTCGTACGGAAACTGTCAGGATTTAACTAAAACAAACTTGTCTGACAATTTATTTGCATAACGTGACACAAATAAGAGTTTCATTATGGATATATTTCGCAAACGTTTCTTCAGATTTTTATGAAAACGGTATGTTTGTATTAGTGACACGTCGACAATGAGCTCAATGTGTAATATTATAAGTTGTACTTCTCCTAATTAACCCAATCATTTCATAAACCTTCGAAGCCTGCCCGGGCGTCATTACTGATTCAAAGCAGTGATACCTTCCACTGGCCTGTCAGTCGTGTGCATGTGCGTGTGTGTCAGTGTGCGTGTTCGTGCTGGCGTATATATGTGTGCGTGCGTGTGTGTGTTTGTGTATGTGTGTGTGTGTGTGTGTGTGTGTGTGTGTGTGTGTGTGTGTGTGTGTGTGTGTGTGTGTGTGTGTGTGTGTGTGTGTGTGTGTGTGTGAGTTTGTGTGTAAATGAGTACCACCTCTCTGGCGATAATGGATGTGAACGTATAGTTTCACGCAGTAATTGCAGCATGGCTGAACGCTTCCCGTGTGCAGGCGTGCGAAGGTACGTGCGTCAATGTGTGCCACATGGAATAACCTTTGTCGTAGAGTGATGCTGGTTGCGATGTCAAATTGGCCATGGAGTGATGTACGTCGTTAACTGATGTAGATCATGAATTGGTGTCGGCCGTGAAGTGATGTTGGTTGTGAAGCTATTTTGATAGTGAAGTGGTTTAGGTCGTGGAGTGATATAGGCCATGGAGTGATGGTGGTAGTGAAGTGATGGTGATAGTGAAGTGATGTACTTCACTACGTCGTGAAGTGGTTTAGGTCGTGGAGTGCTGTTGATTGTGAAGAAGTAAATGTGATAGTGACGTGATGTAGGTCGTGAAGTGGTGTAGGTCGTGGAATTATGCTGGACGTGAAATAAATTTGGCAGTGATCTGATGTTGTCAGTTGGCCGTGAAGTGACGTAGGTCGTGTAGTGAAATTGGTCCAGATATGACAATGATCATGAGGTAATGTTTCCTTCACCGCTGACGACAACAAAGCAATGATTCAAGACTGTATGACTTAGACACACGAGCCAATCGCGTGACACATTGTAAAGCCCAGACGCCACTGCTGTTCTACCTGCACGACAGGTAATCTAACGTAGTGATATTCATTAGAAATGGGCTCCATTAGCCTAACCGCACATGCCCGCTGATTAAATCTTGGAAGATTAGACTAGAACACAGGGGAGAGTTGTTTATCGGCGAGAATCAAAGAAATCTTTGGCGGGCTACAACGCCGGTGTATTTGCTAAGATTAAAGAGCATCATAATGCCGATAATTGCTTCTATACTTATGTGTCCGTGTGTGTGTGTATGTATGTGTGTATATATGTATGTGTGTATGTATGCATGTATGTAGTATATGTATGTATATATATATAATATTATAATAGTATATCATAAATATCCAGTTTAGTTCATCCTATGTAACATCTTAACACATCACGTAAATAAGACATAGCGCATATGGCAATAAATAATTATGAAACGGATGCAGCATTGTTATAGAATATGAAAACATCACAGCATTTGCAAAGTGATCGCTGTCTTGTTCTGTGCTTTCAGAAGCGACTGTAACGCCATCTTCAGTTGTTTCGGATTTAGTTCCGCGTAATTCAACTTCCGCCTCACATCGCCGATTTGTTCACTCATTGTTGGATATAACGGGCTGTCGGAAAGCAACACACTAAACATCACACGATTCATACGATCCATATTGTACTTCGCGTTGTACCCTGGACATACACCACCAACACATGTCAACCCGAACGCGCACTTTCTCTGTGCACTTTCGGTCACGTGACAATTCGGCTCGGCGACGGTGACGTCATCAAGGTCAATTAATTTGACTCGTCCTTCGCATAGCAAGAAATCAGTTTCTTTAAAATAGGGTATTCGCAGCGACCCTAGTGGCGACCTCTCGAAGTAATCTAAGAGGTCAGCTAGGTCTATCGCCGTGCTGATGCGCATGTGCAGCGGCCATGTTTGCAGTGTGGTCGTATCGACGGGCAGACCGTACTCATGGACAGCAATAATGCCGTGCGCGCGCAGAGACGTCGAATCTACTTCCTCGCTGCGCACGCAATATCCGAGCATGCGCAGAAGGTTTGGATGATTCAGCTGTTGCAGCAGTAGTATTTCCTTCATTAGTTTCGCATTCGATAATTTATAGCACAAACCCTTCTTCGCTTCCGCATTGCGCATGCAGGAAGTGACGTCAGCAATGTTCCGTGTCACCATTTTCACGGCAACTTTCCTTCGTTCGTGTTGGGCAAGAAAGACCTGTTTCGAAATCCCGTCCCCGATTTTATGTTTTAAACTCAATCTGTGGATGTTTGAGCAATTGCATATGTAGCGAGTTATCTCTGTATCTGTCTTGTAAAGATGGTTTCTGTTCGACTGACTGGTTCTTACGTCGAATGTATCGCTAGCAGCTGCACCTTGGCGCGTTCCCTTCTTCTGCCAATCGTTCCTTTCATCCACGTCTTGAGCGAATGGCATGTTCCGGGCTATTTGTTGTCCTATTAACGTGTTCCTGACTACTTCATGTCCCGCTGACACATTCCGAACTATTCCACGTCCTACTGACATGTTCCGAACTATAGTTTGTTTCACTGACGAGTCATAAAGTATGACTCGTGTCATACGATTACCAAATCGTGTCCGGGTGACGTCACTTGCTCCAGCTCTGTCGGCATAATCATATACATTAGGCGCCAACTTCAAGAGATGGATCGAGAGAATCGCAAACGAAACGACGAATAGCAAGCAACATCGTGCTTGAATCCGCGAGGTTCTATGTTTGAAAAAGGAAAACGACATGTTTCTACGACGAGTTTTGATTAGTTGAGCAACAGCACGTGAAATCCGGGACACAGTCACGTGGCGGCATTTGAATGTGTCAGACTGCACGCACTGGGTTAGTCAGTTTTTTTTATAACCGCACCTGTTTCTTGGGGTACGTTTTCTGTCTTCGCCGATACTGTCTTTGTCGTCTTCTTACGGTTGTCGATAAACACAATCATGTTACGGGATCAGATCAACCAACGGGGGGGTGGCCTCTAGTTCGGTCTGTAAATAGAAAGATTATTTTCTGCGTTAGCGACATGATTTGCACTAAACGACTGTGTTTGTGTGTGTATGTGTGTATGTGTGTACGTGTGTACGTGTGTGTGTGTCTGTGTGTGTGTGCGTGCGTGCGTGTGTGCGTGCGGGCGGGCGAGCGAGCGGGCGGGCGTGGGCGTTCGTGTTCCTGTGCGGGTGTGTGTGGGGGATGAGCGTGAGTGAGTATGTGCGTGCGTGCGTGTGTGTCTATATATTTGGATAACTTTCTATACATAATTCTGTCGATTGGTGATGGTGCGTAGCAGTGGATATTTCAAAATATAAAGATCTATAGTACACAGCTGAATCTCGCTTTACCTTTTACTTGGTAATACAGCCAATCCGTAATTAAGGTCATGCTGGGACAGTCCCAAATTATTTATGTCCCATTTTACTCAACCATACCACGTGATGTTATGCACGCCAGGGTTGTCACCTCATTTGTTACACAGATTTATTCCCTCGTGCATAGTTTCAAAGGTTAGTACTCTCGAGAATCACCCAACCGCCTCCTATTAATATCGTCAGCTTTACCAAATATCATCTGTGACACATGAATGATAAATAAGGACGTGCTGTGACGTCACGGGACCGCCATTAACGCCCGTAGCTTGGCTTCCGTTACGCGTGTTGACGATGATTAATACACAGCCACATGGAATTAGGTTGCAGGCAGGTGCTGTCACTATTCTCACTAACCCGTTCGTACAAATGGGAATATTGCGGTAAAACGTTAACACGCTGATGATTACGACAAGTACACATGGGACCGGGTCAACTGTATTTTGGCATCTGTTTGCTGCCGTCGCTTCTTCGTTCAATGCGAGGCTCATGATTGGCATCGATTTTCAACAGATTGCATTACCGGTCTACGATATCTCTCGGGCAGTTCCTTCAGAATGCGCGCACCGAGAATTGAACATAGAAGAATCGTCCAAGTATTGCAAGTGAACGGATTGACGCACGTTCGTGGATCACGGGGACCGTTTCACTAAAATAAGACCTCATAAGGAAACAGAATACGTTGTTCAAATATAGGCGCTTTTTAAAAATGAAAAACTCTGCCGCCATTTCACAGGGAACGCTATTCCTGTGACACATAAAAGGGTCCCTGGTGTCGACAGTTTTCAGTGTACAAGATCGCTGTTAAGGAGCGAAATCTATTTTAAAGAGCAAAGTCAAGCTTAAGAATTTACAATGATGCTGGTGAAACGTCATTGATGCTGTTTATTTATTTATAGTTGTCAAATTAGTATGATTGCGTTTATGCTGCCGACTCGTTCATGCGATGTCGTCACGAAGGTTAATTGTTGATTTGTCTAAGTTTGTGTTCCTAAATTTGGAACCCCCGGAGGACAACTGGAACGCTGAATGCAGGGGGAAGTAAAGGATCAGGGAACATAAGAGGTCGGAACCATTAGAGGTCGGGAACCTAGGGAAGGACCTCTAGGGGGATCACTCGGATCAAGGATTACTAAGGAGGACCATTGGAGGTCCGCGAGTAGTCAATGTAGTTCCTCGGCAAACTACACCATGTTTATAGAATGTCACATTAGGCATGAAACACAAACATGAGGAGGAGGTAGCCGACAGATTGGAGGAGGTGGTAGCCGACAGCTTGGAGGAGGGGGTAGCCGATAGCGTGGGGGAGGGGGTAGTCGACAGCTTGGAGGAGGGGGTAGCCGATAGCTCGACAGCTTGGGAGGAGGGGGGACAGCGTGGGGGGGGGTAGCCGACAGCTTGGAGGAGGGGGTAGCCGACAGCTTGGAGGAGGAAGTAGCCGACTGCTTGGAGGACGGGGTATCCGACAGCTTGGAGGAGGGGGTAGCCGACAGTTTGGAGGAGAGGGTAGCCGACAGCTTAGAGGAGGGGGTAGCCGATAGCGTGGGGGAGGGGGTAGTCGACAGCTTGGGGGAGGGGGTAGCCGATAGCTTGGAGGAGGGGGTAGCCGACAGCTTGGAGGAGGAAGTAGCCGACTGCTTGGAGGACGGGGTATCCGACAGCTTGGAGGAGGGGGTAGCCGACAGTTTGGAGGACGGGGTAGCCGACAGCTTAGAGGAGGGGGTAGTCGATAGCGTGGGGGAGGGGGTAGTCGACAGCTTGGGGGAGGGGGTAGCCGATAGCTTGGAGGAGGGGGTAGTCGACTGCTTGGAGGAGAGGGTAGCAGTTAGCTTGGAGGATGGGGTAGCCGACAGTTTGGAGGAGGGGGTATCCGACAGCTTGGAGGAGGGGGTAGCCGACAGCTTGGAGGAGGGGTGGCCGACAATTTGGAGGAGGGGTAGCCGACAGCTTGGAGGAGGAGGTGGCCGACAGCTTGGAGGACCTTCGGTTGAGAAAGTGTGGAGACCCCAATCATGATCAATTAAAGTAATAGCTACAGTGGAAATGCAAACGTCAGCCCCGCCAAACGTCAGTCCCGTCAAACGTCAGCCCCGTCAAACGTCAGCCCCATCAAACGTCAGTCCCGTCAAACGTCATTATGTTGTAGAACATCTCGTTTCGCTGTGAACGAGTATAGGCCTATCTGATCGTGAATGGATATAACAATGTTTAAGGTAGTTTAGTAGATTTCCCCGCAGTTGCGAACACGAAATGAACATGTATACATAAACAGTCAGTAACGTTCGTTGTGCACGTATTAAACCAGGACTCTGGACGCGTTAAAAATGAATACATAATCATAGATAAATAGTATGGAAGAGAATAGGAAACAGGGGCGAAGACACAGAATATAATATATATATACGTACAGACAGACAGGACACAGATTGACAGACAGACATGCATACTGACAGATAGACTAGCTGCAAGATGTATAGGCAGATCGGCAGAGAGATAAATAAACAAAACACATAGAGACAGACAGGTATACACGCAGACTGACAGACAGGGAGACAGATCGACCGATACACGGACAGGTGGAAAGAAGGACGTACACATACATACATACACACATACACACATACATACATACGCACACACACACGCACGCACGCATGCATGCATATATGTATAGAGACGGACGGACGGACGGACGGACGGACATACAGACATACATACATACAGACAGACACAGACCGACAAACAGACAGGTGGAATGAAGGACAGACAGACAGACAAACCTAGACGTCACCCACCGCCATTGCCGAGTATCCCACGCGAAATAGGTTCCACGATCCACGCGTCCATCGCCTCGTCCCATCCACCGACACTCGCCGAGCCTCGGCTCCCAGCGCCCGCCACGCGCTGTCACACTCACTCCGCTCAAGGATTGATTGACTTCCAGGCGCATGCGCCAGTATGACGTCAAATGATGAATAATCTTACGTTCATGCATGTAACATAGATTTGCCGCTGGAGATTAAAAGAAAGCCACTGTGGCGACCATGAAGGAAGCTAGTATAAACTGTAACCACCTGCAACAGTGAGGGAATATCTACCTGGCTACTAGCAGTGATGGATATTTCTGTACGAATAGTCTGCTCGCATTAATTGCACCGTGGCTTAATGCTTCCTATATAAGTCTAGATGATGTTCGATAGTACACGCCTGCCAGAGAGTAAATTATAAAGTGCGCTCAGCAGTGCTAAGGAATGGATACAGCGCAACGTAAGAACTTATATTGGTTTTACTTTACTATAATCGCCACAAGAACTACCTCATAAGAAGCCAGTGGTAAAAAATTTAAATATTATTAACCTACACATACACACACAGACACATGCACACACGTACGCATGCACGCACGCACACACACACGCGCGCGCGCGCACACACACACACACACATGTTGGGAATGTTGTAATAACCGCATGTCTACAACCTGGTTCTGCAACCACGCCGGTTGCAAAACCAGATTGTAGACACATTACGTGTCCAATGGATGTAACACGGTTCCATCAGTGACGAAGTGAAAGTAGTCGGCGCCCGGGCACAAAACACAAAGTGGCGCCCCCCTCCCCCCTCAGTACATAGTGTACATGTTTCCTCTCTGAACCAGCTAAACAAATTAAGTTTGAACAATTTATTAATTAACCTGTATTTGGTTCAGTAGGTACTATTTCAAATAATAAATATGAATAGTAAAGTAAAGGTCACAATTTTATTCGATATGAACTGTAAATTGGTCATGGTAAATCCGTTATGAACCGCAAGTGAATGAACACGTTTACAAACACTGACAGCTACGTACCCCGGGGCAACTGCACGCCAAGACCGGCTTGACTGCGACAAACTGATCAATAACTTGATCGAAGTTTATCTGCACTATCTACTGTCTCCCTTTCTATGCGGAAAAAAGCAGATGCTGTCGTGATATGTTGTGAGAAACATTTGCCAGTCACAGATCTCTGTGTGTGTTATGTAGTTCAGTTTCGTCAAAATCGGTGTGATATACAGAGACTGCATTTTCAAGATTCTTACAGTTCTGATGAAGTTGAACCTTGGTGGTCAAAGTAGTCGAACCATGGTGGTCAAAGCAGTCGAACCATGGAGTTCAAACGCCATAAGATTTAGGCCTACTGTGTCCTGCAGAAAGCCAAATGTGGCATTCACCTCCTTGAGACGAGTGAACCATTACCTGCTGGAGCCGGTCCAGAGTGTGTTCGTGACACAATATGATTCCCTGTGCAGCCGAGAGACCGCCGTTTGATGCCAGTTCGCAGATAGTTTTTCCCGTCGTCGCAAGCTGTTGCAAGCTGCATGCTAATTTATTCTACAATTTCCAGTAGTTTGAGCGGAATCCCATCCACTCCAGGTGATTTATTATCCTTCATAACCCTTATTTTGTTAGCTACCATTTTCGGGGTCACAATTAACTGTCCTAAATATTCTGACTCTGCCTCCTTGAACTTAGCCTCTGGTACTGGCAGTGAACTAATATCTTCCTTGGTAAACACCGAACTAAAATACTCATTTAGATCTTCTGCCATTAAGAATCCCTCTGATATTATATTTCCAGCACTATCTTTTAGAGGACCGACCTTATCCTGAACTTTCTGTTTGCTCCGAATATATGCATAAAACACTTGCTGTCATGTTTTATATTACAAGCTATTTTTTCATAGCTTCTCTTTGAATTTATAATTTCAGTTGTAGCTTTGTTGAGTGCTTCTTTATAATATTGTAATATTGATAACTTCCAGTACGTCTATATGACTTCCACATCATTTCTTGTACTTAATTTTTATAATGGCTTCTTTCGATAAGTGTTTCTTTCTGGACCGTTTCCGTTGTGTTTTCAAACTGTTGTTGTGGAAACGACGGTATTTCAACACCATTACTAAAATTGAAAAAAATGATATCAGCAATGCAGTCACTCTAATTATTAATCAATCAATAATAACTGGTATATTTCCAGACAAATTAAAAATTGCAAAAGTCATACCCCTTTTCAAAAAGGTGATGTTTCTGACTTTAACAATTATCGTCCTATTTCTATCCTGCCAATGATTTCAAAAAAAATTGAAAGGGTTATGTTTGATCAAATCCACGATTACGTCCATTCTAAAGCGTTATACTACAATAGCCAATATGGGTTTAGAAAGAAACATTCTACTGAGCTTGCTACACTTGAAATCATAGACAGAATTATACAAGAACTTGATAAATCAGTTACTCCAATAAATATATACCTTGATTTATCAAAAGCATTTGACACAATTGATCACAATATATTGGTACAGAAGTTAAATTACTATGGATTAAATGACAAGGCTCTGGACCTTTGTACGAATTATTTACAAAATCGTAAGCAGTACGTAGACATTGAAAATATTAAGTCTAAGGAAATAGTCATCAACACTGGTATCCCTCAAGGTTCAATTTTAGGGCCACTCTTATTTATTATATATATAAATGACATAGCACTTTCTAGTGACCTTTTCAAATTCATAACGTATGCTGACGACACCAACCTTACTAGTACACTAGACACATTTAATGATTCAGAAAGCCAAATTCGAAGTGACTCTATTAACAAAGAACTAACAAAGATTAGCAATTGGTTGAAAGCCAACAAACTGTCACTAAATGCCAAAAATGATATAGCACTTTCTAGTGACCTTTTCAAATTCATAACATATGCTGACGACACCACCCTTACTAGTACACTAAAAACATTTAATGATTCAGAAGGCCAAATGCGAAGTGAAAATATTAACAAAGAATTAACAAAGATTAGTAATTGGTTAAAAGCTAATAAACTGTCACTAAATGCCAAAAAGACTAAATTCATGATTTTTCATATGCCTCAAAAGAAAGTAGAATACCCTATATTACAAATAGATGGGGCATACATTGAATGTGTAAATGATTTCAATTTTTTAGGCATCACAATAAATAACCATTTAAACTGGCAGAGTCATACAAACAAACTAGCAAATAAAATATCTAAAACAATAGGCATGCTAAATAAACTTTAAAACTGTTTACCACCTAATACATTATATATTATGTACAATGCTCTTATTCTCCCTCATATTAATTATGGCATACTTTTATGGGGTCATCAAGCACATCGAATTTTCAAATTACAGAAAAAAGCAATACGAATAATATCCTTAAGTAAATACAATGCTCACACAAGTCCTATTTTTAAAAGACTCCAGTTGCTAAAGTTGGATGACATTTATAAAATCCAACAATTAAAATTTTACTATAAATTAATTAACAATCTTTTACCCTACTACTTCAATGTTTTTCTAAGCACACACATTTATGATATTCATCAGCACTGCATACGTGAAAGAAATAATCTGTATATGTCCAGATTCAAACATGAATTTGCGAAAAAATGCATTAGACACAACAAAGTAGAGACAGTCTATATGTTTTTTTAACAGACACAAAAAACTTTTTTATTTTAAATTATGAATCCACTTGTCGTATTCATAATTGCTTTATTTGTAATTCGTAATACATATTAGAATGTATACCGAAATATCCATATGTACGTCAATGTGATATAATCAGTCCTTGTATTATGTATGCATGTTGACACATTGAGTAATTATCAACTATAAAAACAAGTCATATGCTATTCTGATTTCTCATGTAAATTTTATTGTTGTTTATATTTATGGGGTGGCTCCTGTGCTAGCGATATTATATATCTTAATGGGAGTATCCCGACTTATCTATCACTTCCGTTATTCGTTGTAATATGTATCGTATTTATAGGCCAAATAAATTGATTCTGACTGATTCTGACTGAACTGGATGGGTAACTGTACCATCGATTTTGCGAGGGCACCCCTTGCCGGGTCACTACGCCACTGGTTGACTTACGTGTACAGTCGAAGTAACACAATTGAATTACAAGTCTACTAGTGAAAGCAAATAATTGACTTGAGTTGAAGTATCACTTACGCGTGCATGCTTCGACGAGACATCTTCTACAAAACAAAGAATTAGGCCCTACAATAAAATCGTATTGACAGTTACTCATATGATGATTTATTTCGATTTGGACTGTTTTAAGAATAAACCCATATGGAGATTCGTTAGATGTAATGTTCGACAACGGTTTTACAAGTTCATTATGAATTTCTGATGGAGAACAGTTTGCTATAATGACGGGTTCCACTGTTGCAGAACGTGAAAAAGGTAAGTTCTTATATGGCGCATTATCCAGCCCTCAGGACTGCTCAAAGCGCTTTACACTTTACTCAATGGCAGACCTGTTCAATCGAACACCATCTCGACTTCACTGGGAAGCATCCAGCCACGCTGCAACTAATGCGCGAAGACTATTCGTACATAAAAATCCACCGCTGTCTAAGTCGAAAGTTCTAACACTGCACCACAGCGCTCCACAATGTGGCTGACCATTGTCAGACGTCAGCTATGTATATTCCCGGACAGACTGCTCGGACACCATGGACGTTGTTTATTAAATCCACAATCATCTAATTCAATACCACTGACACTTCGAACGGCGGAATTGAACTACACAAATTCAATTGTGCACAATGAGTTTCTCCTTTACCGAGTTAGGCCTCGTACGACAGAGTGGTTTGTGTTTTATGTGAATCTACATAGAAGCTACATCGGTGTCTATATATATATATATATATATATATATATAGACACCGATGTATATATATATATATTTATATATATATATTTATATATTAATTATATATATAATATATATATATATATAATAATGTTTTCATTTAGTCAAATATATATATACATATTATATATATATACATTTGACTAAATGAAAACAATATTTTATTATTATTAATCATACATTTATTATTACTGTTGCGATATAATTATTGTGCTTTGTTTTTTATAATTCGTATTACTGGCACCCCTATTATATGTATTTCTTTACTTAGTAATTATACTCTATTTATTACTGTATTTATTTTAAACAATTCTTATTTCCAGGGCTATTTTAAATACATTTATTTGTTGATTTTGTCGTTCTACACTATCGTATGCATTTTAATATGCTGTGAAGCGCCACGAATAATGTTTCATTTGGCGCTATACAAAATAGGTTATATATCGAAATATTAATAACAAAATTGAAACAATTTCTTTTTGACATACACAATACGTGATTTTGTACAACAGCACGTGTGACTTAAGGTAAAATTGCGTATTGGATATACCAAAAAATCGTTAAATTATTAATCCTGAAGAATGTTCAGCAATTTAAGTTAACAAAAACAGTTATTCTTCGTGTCTGATAACTCTCGTTAACATAATGTGCCAGGTCAGTCACAGTGGTGGCGTGTATTGTCCATGTTACGCAATATTCGTGTATTGTCCATGTTACGCAATATGCGTGTATTGTCCATGTTACGCAATATGCGTGTATTGTCCATGTTACGCAATATGCGTGTATTACCCATGTTACGCAATATGCGTGTATTGTCCATGTTACGCAATATGCGTGTATTGTCCATGTTACGTGTACATGAGAGGAGGAGACTGAACGCTTGTTCATGTTTCACGTGCACTGCCTAAGACTAACGATAGTTAAGCATTCGTTGGTAAGAAAACATCACAAACGAAGGAATTGTTGCAACCACTGATCAGCAGTAGGTACCATCGATATGCACACACCGGTCTGGACACGTTAGCAGGACATGATGTTATGCATGTTCGCGTTTCAAAGTGTGTAAGATTCGGGTATAGCATTTCGAATATTTGCTTCACCAGTCCGCGCCATTCGATGCGGCTGAGAACAAGCAGCGTCTTGGTGTCCCCACAACTGCGCAGTTAGCACTGTTGGCAGTATCACCCGTGGTGGCCCGTGAAAGCCGCCCTTGTTCGATTTGAAGTACTCGTCAATGTCACTGCAACCAGGGAAGTTCGGTTGCAATGTATCATGTGGCTGAGTAGTCACCGTCGGGCTTTCCGGACCAACCAACTGGTAGGCTCGCACTGACATCGACGACACACGGTTTCTGAGCGCATCGTCTGTGATAATGAACGCCAGTAAGCTGACGAAAATGGCCATGGTGGTTTGAATCCAGCCGTGTCAACTCCGTCTCAGGTGCCCAAGTTGTAGGTGAGCACAGGCAAAACGAGCAATGCGTACAGGTGGAGCCGTAACTTCAAAGTGATTTGATCCCGCCAGAACCGGAGTGTCCACAGCTTAGGAAATGCTACATTTGCGAGCTGCTTAGGGCATGCGACATACACTGCGTTTCTCAGTAATGATCCTAACGTCGGCTGGATAGCGAACATATTTACACATTTATTTTCGTTGGGGAGGGGGGCTGCAGGCTAGAAAACGAACACCAGGCAGATCACACCCTTCCCAGTTAAAACATGGGTTACTGCAGCGATGGACAGACCAAGTTGGCGAGCAATGCTCCCCACTGGCCGCGATCGACATCGACACAGAAAAAAGCTAACAAAAGGAAGACAACAACAACATTTCACATAACCATTGTGAATGTATTAATTATACCCGCATTTTTACAGTTACGAAGTAGTCTAAATCGTACAGTTTGAAAACGAGCATGACAGTTTGAAAAGCAAAACATACCACGTGTAAACAACAGGACACGTGACGTGCGAACAGACAGGACGTGTCACGAGTGAACAAACAGGACATGTCACGTGTGAACAAACAGGACATGTCACGTTTGAACAAACAGGACACGTCACGTGTGAGCAAACAAGACCAGCTAGTCGACTTGTTGGCACCACTTGGGGAGCAAGCACAAAGACACTACGCCCCTCCACCTTGGCATTGGTGTATGCGCCGGCAGAATGCTAAGCACCAGTGCCGTACATCAAAAGTAGACACCAGCATTAACAGCTCCCTACGAGTCGTCACTGGATGCCCGAGACCAACCAGAATGGAACAACTATCTGCGCTCGCAGGCATTGCGTCACCGACACTACGAAGACAGGCAGCTGTGCTGGCCCTGACCAGACGTGCAGGAAACTCTGACCATCTGCTAAACAGCATCTGCTCGGAAAGAGCTAGTTTACAGCGCCTGAAGTCACGACACCCTTTCAACAGCCAGACACACGAACTTATGAAACGTTTGGGCCCAGTGGAAGCAATAGCACACTGGGTAAGCAAAATCAGTAAACTCAGCAAAATGGAGAGAAATGGCTGTCAAAACCAACCTCCCTACATAGGTTCATACCAGCGGATCACTCCATCTGTACACTGTGTTGGTTTTCGACCTCCCTCGAAAGGCATGGACGAAGCTGAACCGCCCGCGAACGGGAATTGGAAGATTCAAAGCATCTATGTATAGTTGGGGACTATGCGAAAGCGCTTCATGCGAATGTGGTGCGGACCAACAATCAGCAGACCACATTGTCACCACATTATCGGCCACTGCCCTTTCTGTGGTGCTTAAACGGCGAGATCGCCATCGCAGAGCCGGGCCTGGCGACCCGCGAGTGGCTGCTCGACAACACACTGCAAGTATAGGCTGTAGGTACACGCGGGAAGAAAAAGAGCAAAGGGGACGTATCACCTGTGAACAAACAGGACATGATACCTGTGAACTGCCAGCATAGACTGCCCCATCTTCCAAACACCCGGGGGCGTGCGGGAACTCGCCGAGTTCAATCCAAGAACGTGAGAGTAGCTCCACCAGACCACACTGAACATTAATTTTGGTGACGATGACGATGGCACACGCAAGATGTAGAACATACATGACATATCACGCGTAAACAAACAGAATATGTCATGTGTAGAAAAACTTTTGTAATTGTTTGAGTTCGCGAAATACAGGAAATGGAAATCTGTTGAAGAGTACATCTCGCTTGATTTCCGGATTTCACTTCCGGTCTCCTTCGAAAAAATACAAGATGGCGTCCGTTCACAAATGCTTCATGGGTGACGTTGTAATGTTTGCGTTGATGAGGATTCTTGAATATCAATAGTGAAAAACTGAAAATGAAAGGATCACGAAACATATTATACAATTTAGATACATGAAGCATATATAAGACAAAGGTTTGAATGGATTAAAACATAACATTTACATAAAACTACTATTTAATTAATGGCTTACAAAATACAGAGAAGTGGTGATTATTTAAGAAGTACGTATTATTTGATTTTCGGTCTTTTGTTGAAGGAAGCCTTAGGCCTATCTGCCTTTGCAGGCACGAACAATTTGAGATGGTGCATATTTATGAAATTCTTATTTCTGTCTTTGGGGAATGTAGATAATCTAGGTGTTTTATAAGGGGTGTTTTGAAGTGCAGAAATACAGTTTACGGTAAAAATTACTTTATGTCTAACATTACACGAAATAATGTAATGTTATTTAATTCCTGTAACGATCGGATATCGCTCCTTTTGTACGAGAGTGCGCGTTCCGTATTGTAGCCTTTGTGATCGGGCCTATTTATATACCCTGGAGGGTCCGGAAGTCAGTGACGAACATCCGGAATTCCGCCAGCGGGAATTCCCCGTCACGTGGGCCGACTGTGACGTCACCACCGGTCGACAACGTCCGACAATGACACCAGGGGCATCCCCGTTCGGTACGTGCTATACCAAGATGAAACGGTAAGGCGAGCCCCGTGGAGGTCCCGAACAGAAACTGGCAGATAAAAATAGCGCCCAGCACTGCAGACGACAAGTGCTGGTACTGCGCGCTACCCGCAGTCTATCCGATGACTTCCACCAGTAAAGAAGGCGTGTTCAGCATAAAGAACACATCGCCGGTAACCGCTTCATTTCCTCGTAGTCTTACGTGATTCATTGCAGCTAAATGCATGTCGTTCGAGGGAGACCGCTGGTCGTGCGTGACGTGTTCACCAGGTGGCGTGGCAGGTGTTTCTTTGACCTATCCTTAGACCTGTAGCTATTAGAATAATACTGACGCACATAGCCACCTTAGGAGTTAGCTACCTACGACCCCTCCACATACAAATGGTTGGTTTGATACGCAAAGGGATTATGGCTATGTTTAAGGTTATGGTTAGATTGAAGGTTAGGGTTAGGTTGTGGTTAGGGTGAAGGTATTTTTGACAACGTCTACGTCAGGTATTTACATGTATTAAATTGTACGTGGAGAGGGTCGCACGAAATACGTTCCGCCAGCTTACGGTGCGTATCGCGACATTGGTGTCACAGTACGATGCGTTGTGCTATATACAACTATTTAGTTTTAGAGAAACAATGTACACGCATCGCATTGATGGGCAGATCCAGGGGTGTGCATCACGTGCACGGGCACCCACCCTTATTTCACCCAGAGTATTTCATCAAATCCGAATTAGATGCCCGGACACCACATTTGTTCCTCAGAAAATAGCTACCTCTACAGTAATTTCCTACAATAATTCGTTTCCTTCTCCATCGCATTCCCGGTCCGTTGGCATACAGAAGATATACCATACACTCGTGATAATCATCGCATGCGTATGTGTAAATATAATTCGAAATATATGTTTAGGGGTCACAGGAAGACGGCATATAACATGCCATGTGACCACCATGCAACACAACTTTATATTTGAAAGGCTGTTTTGTTCATGTACACTTCTATGCTGTTGTTGTTGCAAAATAAATTGATTTTGATTTGATTTGTCATGCATTATCTTAATTTTTCTTATCCTCCTGGTTTATTTTCACTGGCTCAGTTGTAGGTGGACATTAGGCGAAAACATGCATACGACCTTTGTTCAAGGACATTAAAGGTCAACAGTGAAAAATGGTAACATCAGTTTTATTATTGCCAAGACATATGCATGAGAATTAATTTATAAAGGTTGCAATGAATTGCCATGCCTACCCTAATGCCTACCCCCCACACACACAGACTAATAAAGCGGTACAAAAAGTGATGTGCTGACCTTGTGCATCTCGCCGTGGCGCAGTGACTAGAGCATCGGACTCTCAGTCGAGAGATCCCGGATTCGAATCCTATGCTGCCCTGTCGAACCTTGGGGAAGTTCGTTTACTCGACGTTGCGCCAGTTCATTCAGCTGTATGAATGAGTACCTGGCTACAGACAGTGTAAGAATAATATCCGAATGCTACCCACAGAAGTCTAGATGGTAATCGATTGGTCTGCCTGGGAGTAACGTGCAAAGCGCTTTGAACAGTCCTGAGGACTGTATACTGCGTTATTTAAGAACATTTTCTTTATCTCGAAGATATTATTATTATTTTTGTAGTGATAGAACAGCTACGTCTCTATTGCAAATAGTGTATTCACTTGCAAGCAGCAGTTGCCAACTTCTCTAAGTGGCAAAGGGAGTTGGTAACTGCGCATGCGTGCGTACGTTTATAAATGAGGAGTGTACGTTCATATGTGTCCATGCACGAGCGGCCTTCCACCGTGTGGCTTTTTGAGGAAAGGGGCCCCCTTTTTGAAACCCTTGATCCGCCAATAGAATTACACAGGTGTTACGTTGGGCCAACAGAGAACACACATCCTTGAAATGGTGTAATAACCAATGCAAAGAAAAAGTAAAGTAAAAGTAACGTAAACTTCTTATATAGCGCAGTATCCTGTCCTCAGGACTGCCAAAGTGCTTTACACTTTACTCCCTGGCAGATATGTTCAATCGAACACCACCTCGACTTCTCTGGGGATCATCCAGCCACGCTGCAATTAATGCGCGAAGACTATTCGTACACAAATATTTACCACTGTTTATATAGCAACGTTCAAAATATACGCTGACCCGGTGGTCACCTATTTTGCCGTCGGGTCAGTAACTTTTTTGAGTTGTACTGGTCCGTGTGACCGGCTACTTTTACGGGGAAATTGAAACATTTAACAGCAGTATGTATACATCAGCTTAAAGCCAAAGCTGGTCACCGGAAGACGTTATTTACAATAATAAAAAACTGTTAACAAACATGCATTTAATGTTCATTATTGCCCACTTTTTTTATCACGAAACGCGGTGCTCACGAAGCACACATGTATAATAGTGATTTTTATAGTAAAAAAGCACACGAAACGAACGTAAAATAATCTCCTCATTTCGCATAGCTGGCCACGATTGCATTGAAGAGAGCTGATGCCAAGGGCATCTTTCAAGCTATTAACAAAACTCTCGATGTAATAACGATCGCCTCTGGGTCTTAGCTAATGCCAACTCCGTACACATAAAGACAAATCCGATGATGTAATTTTCGTACATTGTCTTGTGCTGTGTTTAGTCTATAAGAAGGCTAAGAAACATTCCAAGCTCATCGACCGAGTCAGTGTTGCTGGACACTTTCTACACCGTCTACAGCAAAAATGCTTTGAACATGATCACTCTGAAATAGCCTGCTGCCGCATCATAGCATAAGGGTGGCATCCGGACGCCAACGCGCAAAGGAGGTACCATATGGCTTTCTCATACAGTTCTGACCTTGGACAAATTGTGGAAGGGCAAACAAGTGTTTATGCTGCCTATCAGCCATTAATCCTGGTCAGCATGGTCAAAATGAAATGCTATATATTAACTGCCAACACGTATTCTTAGAGGATAACTTCTACCTGACACGTAAGTAAAATTAAATTATTATCAGCTAGCAATACAACCGTGCAGTTTTCGATATTGTTTTGCAAGGGGTTTGCGCTCGCGCATTGTACTGTCTACTCGTGTAACTTGGCAAAATGCGGACCAGTAATTTTGCTGCCGGACCAGTAACTGTTTTAAGTTGCTGCTGTATCGCCAATATATACTACAGAATAAAAGTTATACTATAGAATAAAAAAACATAACATTCTTCGCAGACCGCAACTACGCAGTGGCCATCATCGGACAATACGGAGCTCCGATATTATTGTAATGCGGCCATGA